>OX155970.1:20337080-20383869 GCA_944548615.1 Micropterix aruncella | reverse complement strand
AAATGTTACGGTAGCCATTCAAAGACTATTTGAGGTATTGAAACAACGAAATCGAAGTTGCCATTCTAGAAATTCCAGCCGGAACAAGACGAAAAAGTACTTGAAAATTGGGTTGATCGGATTGGGTACTGTCGGGACAGCCGAATGCTGTCCTGACAGCTGAGGGTCATTTGAATGCTATTGTGTTTCATTCTCAAATGCCAAGATTCAACCTTTTCAATAAAACATGATTTTTGAAAAAAATATTCATTAGTTTCAAATTCAAATTTGAATTTTTAAATGCCCACCTTTTATTGTACGTGTACATTTCTACAATAAATTTAATTTCTGCAATAAATTTTCTGAAAATGAGAGTCATCCTCCAAATCTCCTCCACTTGCGATTATATGTGTCAATTCATCACTTGTTCTGAATTTGAATAATTTAAAGGTTCTACACAAGTAGCCATAAATATTACTCGTAAAAGTACAGAGATCCAATTTAGCCCGATGAATATTATCACAGGGAAGCCACTATTTTTCAACGGACATAGCGTTATCCGATGTACGCGTTCCTCGTTATTCGTATATTAATTTGGTTTGATTTACGGTTGATTAATAGATAAAGTCTCGTGCAATATGGCGGCTCTGTCGTTACCGGTAACTGCCAGGGAGCATTTTTCAATTCGGACGAAATGTCACCTGCCCTGATAATCGCCACACCGCCAATTCCATAATATAGGACGTAAGGGGTTCTCTAGACGATCAAGCATGCTTGACAAGCATTGCGTCGCGGGCTGGGAAGGGATCGTAAACCGCAGGAAATATGCAAACATTTTTTTAAAATATTTACCAAAAATGCCTTATTTTGTAGTTTATAGCATGCTTGATCGTATAGATAGCCCCAAATATCGTACGAAATCATAAATTAATAAAGGCAGTTAAGTGGCAAAAAAGTTCATGGTTTGAGAGTGACAATGGGCTCGAACGCTTTTCTTCGTGAACTAAAATCGGAAATTACTCGGTGTGAACGAGACAGAGCAATACGCCAGAGCGGAATTTGAAATGAACGGATGTCACTTTTTCGCATTAAACTACACACTAAAGATAAAGCACCTGAATCTAACACCGCACGAAATGTGTTCAAATTTATTCGGACGAGTATAAGTTTGACAGGTAGTTTTTATAGACGATCGGTCGTTTCATATTCCACTCTAACGTATTGCTCTATCTCGTTCCCTTGAACTAATTTCAGTTTTAGTTAACTAAGAAACGCAATCGTCATTGACATAAGCCTTCATTTATCTCTAAATATGTGTGTATTACTTTACCGGCCTACCAACCAACCATGAGTTGCATTACTACTCTTTATTGCATCCCGGACGTTATCGCGATCAGTAGACGTTATTTCCCCGTCAATATAGATGATCGGTATTTTTAAGTTCACAAGCTAGGTTACCACCACCCAATCGATCGGTCATCGATCGATTGCATCGATCGACGGTAAAATAGATCAGTTGACGTCGATCGTTAATTGTTACCACACTAACGCGGGGGGAGGTTGAGTTGACCCGAGAGCTAAAGCGGTAAATAAGTTTATGGAAGAAAGAGAAACAGCCAATACGTAAGATACAGAGAGACGATGAGTGTGCGGGTGTCAGGTAAGATTTGGCGCTTGGACATCTGCAATCTTTTGTTTCGCATTGGGGTTGTCTTAACAAATGTATTTATGAAAGAGACACAGCAAATAAGCAATACAGAGATAGATGCTCATTGTATGGGCGCTAGGTAAAATTTTGCGCCGCCCGTTGTCATTCATTCTTTTTACGTAGGGGTGTACACTGTACTGGATGTTTTCTCTTTTCATTTCATTTAGTTTTTACTTCTGGCTGTTATGTGGCAGAACTTGATTGGTTTTTGATTTACGATTGGAATTTAGTTCAACTATAAAATCGAAGACTGTCGCGGTTGTTTGACATTATAAATAGGATAGAAAACGAATTTACCGCGTGAAATTTGTAGCACCCTACGTTTCGGTGACGTTGCAGCCGCCGTCTACCCTTGACAACGGCGGCTGCAACGTCAACGAAACGTCGGGTCCTACAAACTTCACGCGGTAAATTCGTTTTCTTTCCTATTTAGTTCAACTATTGATTCAAATGACGACTTTTAATAAACCCTATTTAAATATATTAAATTACTATTCATTTCCGATGACAAACTTCCGATTTGTAATTTCATAAGACATGGATTCATGGGTAAACCTTTGATATTATTATTTGATGATATTATTATTAATAATCTTTGATATTATTATTTGATGATATTATTATTAATAATCTTTGATATTATTATTATATAATCTTTGATATTATACCAGCATATTTAATTGCTATAGTTACTTAATTATTAGTTATTTTTTACACCAGCTCAATTTACTTCTATAACACTGGCTGCACTTTCATTCAAAATTTCCCATTATCCTTTATTGCATCAATTAAATTTATTGTACAACAAATAGGTGCATGTTTCTTCTTCTTCGTGTTTTTCGAAAATTGTATACAAATATTTTAAGACGTTTCTCGTTAACCCAATCAGTCTAGAATACCGGTGGCATTAGCGGCTCACCCCACGAGAGCTGAGACAATTTAAGCTATAACAGCATTTATAAAGCTGTCTGTAATTGCATCAGCTCCCGTACTAGACGCCGGACAATCTAGAAAATTAACTCAGTGCATCGGGCTTTATGCTTCGCTGCATTAGCCGGGTTATTAGCTTGGATAATCGTATTACTGCACAGGCAAAGACGAAGAGGGCTGACAGGAAAATTTTATTTCAACCTTGTTACAAACTGTCTACGTGGATAAAAAACCAGGAAATTGAATTATGAAGGCATTCATTGGACCTCAACCTTTAATGCCAAATTATTTAAAAATCTCATTGATTTCAAAATTATTTTTATAGTAAACTTACACATGATAGAGTATTTGCAAAAGGCATTTAAAGAAATTTAATTTACTATCCTACGAAAAGTTTCCAACGCTTGCATGTACAACTTACAATAATCAACTTACAATATCCAAAAGGAAGAATCAAGAAGCAACTAAAGCTGTCAAATACAACGGCCGAATCCGTCACCTCAGGAAGTTTTAACAAAATTTGATCGTTCTGTCTCCTGTGAGGTGAGCGCAGAAGACTTAGGACAAAACAGTCCACCGTCAAGTTCTCGCCTTACCGCGAGATCGCCAGGTAAGTCAACCAGCGGGCCGACACTCGCACCCTTACTGCCAGTTGCAACCAGAATACTCCAACCTCCCGACTGGTAACGGGTTCGAGATCGCTTGCGCGGTCCTCTCGTAGTAGCTGTGAAACGGTGTCTACCGATTATATCGCGGACCACGGTATCCTTTGCCGGATTAGGGTAGACGATGGTCGTTTCAAGAGCAGTCGCCGTAAGGTGAAAAACTACCCCCGCTCTATAGGAAACAGTACTGTTTCCAGACTCCTCCTACTATCAGTCAGAATGCACAATCGATTGACTGACGCCGCACGGTGCGCAAATCGTCCAGGAGCGCCAGAAGATTGACTCCTGGGGAAACTGGCCCTCAGGCCAGAGTCCTATCAGTGCTCGCACTTCATGCGTGGAGACCGCCGGATGGGTGTTGACCCGTGAGTATGACCGACCCTGAACAGATGGGTTTTCGTGGCCAACTCCAACAGGGCCCATTAGCCCTAAGAAAGAAAAAGCAGAAAAATACCGCCTGAGATAGACCTCGGTTATTCTTATCCGAAATAGCGGGCAGAAGCATCTGAAGGAAGAGATCCCGGCGATTACCGGGAATATTCGGGATTTTTATACGTTGTCGGTGTGTCAATGTTTGTAATGTTCAGATCGCGCGAATTCGGGTAATTGTGTTAATTGGAGGGTTTTCGGCAGCCGGCCTTGGATCAATTCAAGCCGGTGTTCAATCTGGGTCGTATCGCTCACTTGTCTGTCACTTTTATACAGCTCGAATGTTTTTTTAATTTCATTATTTATTTTATCCTTTTTTTCACAAAAATAAGCAGTCACGAAGATTTACAAATGTAAATTTCAATCAATTCAAAAAATCACCATAGCCTAAAATAACTTTAAATAATATATGTTATCTTTACCATTGTATCAGGACATAGATAAACAAACATATAGATAAACGAACTGGAGGCGCCGCGGCTCGGACATCTATACTAATATTATAAAGAGGTAAAGTTTGTGACGTTGTAGGAAGTAATCTCTGGATCTACTGAACCGATTTTGAAATTTTTTTACCAATAGAAAGCCACGTTATTTGTGAGTATCATAGGCTATATATTAATCTGAAAAATGAAAAGACTTTTTCGTGGTAGTCGGATTTCCAAAGTAAGTCGGAAAAAAACGGTCGAACGAAAACGTTTCTAACGAACGCTGCCTTAACGATGAGAGATATATGATTAAGTTCTAGAGAAAAGTTGTAGAGCTTGATAATGCTTATAAAAAGTCAGCGACAGCATATTATGTCTAACTTTTGTATGTAACAAACAGTAGTATTTTATATTTAAAAAATAATTTTAATGGTTAGGTCATGTTTATTGTTCATAATATCAACAATTATTAATTCATATCAAAATAAGTAAATTTATCGTCTCAAGTGTTTAAAACAAAAGACTTTTCCCCTTCACTGCATATAATTTCACTTTTACTGCATAAATGGTTGAAGATATAAGACACTCACAAATAAGACACTCACAAGAAGACAGTCACAAATAACGGTAATATAGTCAAATTGGCATGCAAATACATACATACATATGCAGTAAAAATATAACCCTACTTTTGGCAGACAGGAAATAAATCATAGCACTACTGTGTACTAACCAAACCACTCTCATAATTTCATCACAAGTAAAAAGTTTTACAGCCCAACGATGTGGGCACGGGTCAGTTAGTATTACATATTTTCCGGTCCCACCAACAGACCAGGAGGGAAAGTATTGTGAACACGTTAAATTTGTTTTCGGGATCAGCATCTCAATACATGTCACATATCGGTCTATAACACATCGGTCGTGCCGCGCAATATAATGGGCGCAATAGCGTAATATAATTATATGGAGATTTTTTTTTGGTAGTAGTCTTTATTCATAAAAAAAAGATACAAATTACATGTCACAGTTCCCCACTAAGGCTAGTGCCTTTTCAGTGGGTAACTAACAATAATGTGTTTATATCTGACTTATATTATCTATTACCTATTATACTTTTATTAACTATTATAACTTTTTACGTTAAGTAGATGCATTGACTTCCTAACCTAACCTAATCTAACCTATATCTCCTATCATAACTAGCTGAATATACACTTATAAATATGCTTTTCCACTAAATTAATATGCCTACTTACTAATCTAACCTAACCTATACTAATTATCCCGGTATAGGTACTTACTTTGTTTACAATTACAATAACAAATGATTACAATAATAAAATGATTCATACTAAATATCTATACTTATGCCCTAACCTAACCTAACTTATCTTAATTAGCTTGGTTTACCATAATTATTCTACTTGATGTTAATGCTAATTTAGTCTAATAGAATTTTTACTTGTTACAGTTATGCTACTGCTTTTACATATTTATGCTAATTTACACTAACATAGTTTTTAATTTCTCTGTTATAGTATTTATATTACATAATATTTAAATTATTTCAATTAGCTCGCCTTGGTAAGTCATTATTTAGGTTGCTTAGTAGTACAAGTTTCAATGTTTTCTTTAGTAAGTATTTGCTGATTGAGTTGTCTAATTTTATAGAAAAGTGATTGAATAATTTTGGAACAATGAATTCAAGAGTTCTATCGCCGTAATAATTGTTTTGCTTGTTATATTTCAAATACCCCTTTTCACGTAGCCGAGTTCTATGTACATGATCGGCAGGTATTCGTAACGAACCGTTTTCGTTGTTGTCAAGCAGAATTTTATACCATACGAAGAAACTTATGGGCAAGACATCAATTGAGGAGTAGAGTTCTGTGTAATTATTTTGCTTAATTTGTATTGAGCCTTTTGGTGCCATTTGTTTCAGTATTCGAATTTGAATATTTTCCACTTTCCTAACGTACGTGGGAAATGTAAGTCCCCATACCTGAATGCCATATCCTAGTATAGAATTTACAAGTGAAAAGTATATGATTTTCATAATATTATGAGGTACTACGGATTTCAGGTGAAAGAATGCTGAAGACACGCATTCGATTATGAAGCAGTCTGGCCACTGGCCATATGTTTCGAGTTATTTATTGCATCCACTGTCTACTGATACATTTCCAGCTTTTCCAAAACACTTTGGGGTTACTAATTATAATTACAACTTTTTTGGTACGCCAGCGCTTTTCGAACGGTACGGGGTACGTACCGTTCGAACGCCAACTGGAAGCTTCGTTTTCAAATCTGAACCAGTTTCCTCAAAATTACGAACCCACGTTCAAATCGTATAAGCAGATGGGACAAGTCCAAGACGTCGTAGCTATTAATGCTAGTGAAATATCCTTTGCGCAGGAGTCACCCTGCTTGCGAAGCGCTCTCACAACGATAGCACGTTCCGCATGACCCAAATTCTTCGTGATTACACACGTTCACAACAACTACCTACGCATCGGTTTCGAACAACTTCCGGCACTAAAGTGTTGCCAGACTCTAAAGATCACAATTTCTCGTTTTCCTGCGCAGTTTAGAAATATAAATATGAAATGAAATGAAATATGGTATTTTGGCGCTTCCGCATGCATTTGTGACACATTTTATGTGCTGCCATAGCCGAAAAAGGCTTGTGCTCTTGATAAAGAATATTTCCTACTATAAAAATTAAGCTGATAATGATGGAATCTTGGGTGAACTTGATTATTTTTTACTGTAATCGTATGGGAGCTCATTAGCTCCGATACGACCCGGCCTGGCTGCAGTTATGCCACTAAGACTCAACACCGATCCAGCGGCCTCCACGCAGAAGTGCGAGCCCGCTGTCTTCCCTAGGAGTCAACCTTCGGCGCTCCTGGACGGTTTGCGCACCGGGCTTCGTCAGCCTATCGACTGTGTATTCTGACTGATAACCTTCGGAGTCTGAAAGCGGCTTTGTTTCCTATAGAGCGGGGGTGGTTGAAAAACCTTGTGGCGACCGCTCTTGAAATGACCGTTCGGCTACCCTATACCGGGTGAATATTCAGGCAAAGGGCGCCGTGGTCCGCGATAGATTCGGTAGACTCCGTATCACCACTTCATAAGGGAGAGGACCGCGCAAGCGACCTCGATCCTGTAACCAGTCAGAAGGTAGGAGGTATCCTGAAGGTTAATTCCGGACGGAGATATCCTTCCAAACCGCCCCCGCTGAGAACCTTTTCCGGTGCCTCACCGTAACGCCTCTGATGGGCAGGTGGCGTAGCTAGACTGTGGATTGTTTTTCTTCCCAAGTCTTCTGCGCTCCCCTCACGGGAGACAGAAGGATCAATATCGTTAAAACTTCCTGAGGTGAGGGGTTCGCCCGTTCTAGTTGACTTATACGTCAATATACGTCAACATAATTGATGACACTCTCATTATATGTGAGAATTATTATGTATCCCCTCGGTATTTTAAATTTAAATCATTATTGTTAAAAACATAGTAATATAAAAATATATTTTTATACGTACATATCCAAATACATAGGTACATATACGCACAACATTACATACCTATATAAATATTAAGGTCCAATATATATTTTAATGTATTCTTCCTATGTTTTATATTATATTACATTACGTTATATTTATTATGTAATAGTATTAGTGGTATTACCAGGCGTTGTCGATTATATAACCGGTCTCAAATACCTATGCATACCAATTTTAATCACGATCGGTGAAACGGTATATAAGTTTATGTGCTGCAGCCCTATCTAGTAGCGTTAGGAGCTACAACAAAGTAAACAGCGCGTAAATATTAAGGCTCTCAAATATCTATGTATATCAAATTTTCATGGTGATCGGTTGAGCAATATAGAAGTTGATGTGATGCAGCACCATCTGGTGGCAAGTTACAATAATGTAAATATCGCGAAATGTCTATGAATACCAATTTTAATGCCGATCGGTTGAGTGGTATAGAAGTTGATGTGCTGCAGTGCCACCGTTATAATTTGCGGAGTGACAGCAGCAGTTTGCCGCCTACCCGCAGAACAACGGATGGCGATTGACAGTCTTTTAGGCTGAGCAACGGCGGCTGCAACGACGCCGAAACGTCGGGTGCTACAAACTCTACGCGGTAAACTCGTTTTATCCTATTTACTAGCTAACCCGTGCCCACTTCGTTGGGCGGTAAAACTTTTTAATTGTGATTAAATTATGAGTATGGTTTGGTTAGTACTGAGTGCTATGATTTATTTCCTGGCTGCCAAAAGAAAGGTTATATTTTTACTGCATATTTATGTATGTATTTGCATGCGAATTTGACTATATCCGTTATTTGTGAGTGTCTTCTTGTGAGTGTCTTATTTGTGAGTGTCTTATCTCTTTAACCATTTATGCAGTTAAAGTGAAATTATATGCAGTAAAAGGGAAAAGTCTTTTGTTTTAAACACTTAAGACGATAAATTTACTTAATTTGATATATGAATTCATAATTGTTGATAATATGACCAATAAACATGACCTAACGATTTAAATTATTTTTTTAATATAAAAAAACTACTTTTTGTGACTTAAATATAAAAGTTAGACAATATGCTGTCGCTGACTTTTTTGTAGGCATTATCAAGCTCTACAACTTTTCTCTAGAATCTCTCATCGTATTAAGGCAGCGTTCATTAGAAACGTTTTCGTTCGACCGTTTTTTCCGACTTACTTTGGAAATCCGACTACCACGAAAAAGTCTTTTATTTTTCGGATTAATATATAGCCTATGACACTCACAAATAACGTGGCTTTCTATTGGTAAAAGAATTTTCAATATCGGTTCAGTAGATCCAGAGATTACTTCCTACAACGTCACAAACTTTACCTCTTTATAATATTAGTATAGATAATGTCAAATAACCGCGATAGTCTTCGATTTCACATGTAAACCATATAAATGAAATAAATTTGTTGTCAATAGAAATCTAGTTTAGTAAATATTTCTTTTGATGAATCGGTGTTGCCAGCCATCGCCTAGGGAACCGCGTATTGAACCGCCTAGGGAACCGCATTGGAGTGAAAAATCAAGTTGGTAAAATCAAAGCTACTACGGCGATCAGTCATCCATTCGGAGGCTTCAAGTTTTTCCGTCCCGGCGGTATCCTACGTATACAAGATAAGCTACGTTGTATGGGTCGATTCTTGGAGGTGGGCGTGGAGACGGCACGGGTCACCTGCCGAGTTATTGTTGGGAAAATGCCTCCGGGAAAACAATTGGAAATTTAATCATCGCGGTCAAATACAAAGCTTTGTCAAGAATACAAACGAGCCTCCGCGTCGCCTCTGCCTCGGATCGAACCCCCGTCTTCTTTCTTTTTGTATCGATGCCGCAATATTTAGGTACCGATGCGACGACAAATCAGGAAGTCGCTATCGATCACGAAATACATTTATATTTTTATATTACATCATTTCATTTCGCATTTTATCTATTATATAAACTTAGTAGGTACTATTGTGCTGTTGTGGGAGTTAATGGGCCCTGGCTGAGTTGGCCACGAAGACCCATTCTGTTCAGGGTTGGTCACACTCACGGGTCAACACCTATCCGACGGCCACCACGCATAAGGTGCGAGCCTGGGTAGGACTCTGGCCTTTATTTAGTTTAGTTTTCCCTGGGAATCAACCTTCTGGCGCTCCTGGACGGTCTGCGCACCGTGCGGTGTTAGCCAATCGATTGCCCACTCTGACTAACAGTCGGGGGAGTCTGGAAGCAGTACTGTTTCCTACAGAGCGGGGATGGTTGCGGACCTTACGGCGACTGCTCTTAAAACACCCTCGGCTACCAGATCCTGGGTGAACAGCCGGGCAAAGGATGCCGTGGTTCGCGATAGATTCGGTATACACCGTTTCACCGCTTCGTAAGGGAGAGGACCGCGCAAGCGACCTCGAACTCGTAACCAATCGGGAGACTGGAGTAATCTGGTCACAATCATGTAACATGGAGATAAGGGGTATTCCCGAAGGGGTGAATGAAGATTTAAATAGAATTTTTAATAAGATTGCAGCGGTTTCCAAATGCAACTACAACCCCACCGATGTTTGTTCAATTTATCGCGTTCCGATCAAGAAATCTGAAACTAAACCAAAACCGATTATTGTAAAATTTATTTCAAGTGGAAAAAAGAATAACTTTATGATGAATTTTAAACAATATATAAGAAGTTGTAAAACCAATGGTGAAACCTTGACCTTATCAGACTTAAGTTATACGGGTATTACAAACGCTCCAGTATTTATTTCTGACGAACTGACCCAGCGTTCGAGAGATTTGCTTTGGAACGCAAAACGAATTTCCAGAGAAAAATCTTACAAGTATTGCTGGGTTAATGCTGGACGAATATTTGTGAGGAAAAACCAGGGTGATAAAGCAATTCTAATTAAAAATAATTCCACTTTTTTATCTCTATAAAACATGTACGACATTCTGGGATTTTTCTTAACGATGAATATTTTAATGATTCTTTTAATATACAAAGTTTTTACGGATCTTATAATAATAATGTATTATATTATAATATTCATATATTATTTTTAGTTTTTTACGATTTTGATAAAATTTATGCCGTATACATTTTTAGCTATCTATTATTTTATCCTTTTTTTGATAATTTAAATGATGTATGTGATGACGAAGAATTAATATTTAAAATATCTATTAGCATATATTTATTTTTAGCAATGTGCCTAAGTTTTATGTCCTTAAGACTCATAATATTATTCGATCAATATATCTTTCATTTTGCCATTAATGTAATGATTTTTATCACAACGCATAACAATGGATCATGACATGAACTTTATTAGTAATATTGATAATGATAGGCATAATACTGCGGATATAAATATATGCAGGAGCATCCTTTCAGAAAAAAAGGCCTTAAAATTCTTAGCATTGAATATTAGAAGTTTGAGCAAAAATTACGATAGTCTAGTAATCTTCTTGCAACAACTCAATGTAGACATTGATGTAATTATACTCACTGAAACTTGGAATGGTAAATTTTACAGAGAGAAGCATATTCCAGGCTATGAATCTTTTCATACCAACTTTAATCATACTCAAAATGATGGCATTGTTTTATATATCAAAGAAAGCTTCAGCTTCTTATCGGTACAAGAAATAGCTTTCCCTGAAGCAAATTGCTTGCAAATAAACATAGATGAAGCCACAAGTCTACTTGCTATTTATCGAAGCCCATCTATAAATAATATCAACTACTTCTTAGAAAGCCTTAATACACTTTTATGCGCTAATAGAAATTCTCAAAATCTGTACCTGTGCGGTGACTTGAATATCTCTATAGCAGGAACTCTACATCCACAATCTGAGGAATATCTAAACGTCCTAATGCTACATGGTCTCCGACCTGAGATAATTCATCCAACGCGCGAATATAACAATAGCAGCAGTTGCATAGATCATGTCATGGTTCGAACCAAAAACCTAATCTCGACCATTGTATACAAAAATTCAATTACAGATCACTATACAATCTTCTTTAAGATGGCCGCTAAGGGAAGTAATAACGTTGTACATCCAAACAAGCAAATAAAGAAATTAATTAATTATGATAAAATAGTTTACGAAATCAGCCAACATGACTGGAATGAGTTATATCAGATTAGGGATGCTATCGACGCCTATAACTTATTTTTTTCCATCTTGAGTAACATTATACAGAAACATACAACATCGAAAACTGTAATTATAAAACATAAAAATAAAAAAATTACACCGTGGATTACTGATGGACTCCTCTTTTGTATTCACAGGCGTGATAAAATGCACGAAGCGTTAAGAAAAACACCGGACAATGCAATGCTGAGGCAGAAATACACTCGTTATCGAAATTTATGTAATAAAATTATTAAATTGACTAAGCAGCAATACTTTAAAAAACAAATAACTGACTCAGCCGGGGACCCACGAAAAATCTGGATAAATATAAAAAAAGCGGCGAATTATAAAAATAGAAAGGATGTAAATTTAAATAGTATTAAAATTGACAATCAAATTATTACAATGAAAGATAATCCTGAAAAGTTACTAAATTGTACAAATAGTCATTTTTGTAATGTTGGCTCCAAACTAGCAGAAAAGTTTCGTGGGATAAATAGTTCTGTAATTACTGACCAAAGTAAATCTGATACGTTACCTGTGTCCATGTACCTAACGCCTACAAATAGAGACGAAGTTAAGAAAGTAATAGGCAGCCTTAAAAATAGGTCAGCGGTGGGGGATGATGGGGTCGGGACATGCGTATTCAAACTAGCTGAAACCTATCTCAGCCAGCCTATTGCTTTTATTATTAATGTGAGTTTTAGAAGCGGAATTTTTCCTGACAAATTAAAAATTGCCAAAGTAATTCCCATACATAAAGGGGGAGATAAGCAGGACCTTAATAACTATCGACCCATATCCATTCTAAACACGATCTCCAAAATCTTCGAGAAAGTTGCAAAGGCGAGACTCTATAAATTTTTAATTGAAAATAAAATACTCTCAGACAATCAGTTCGGCTTTAGGGAAGGTTTAGGGACAACAGACGCTATAGCTGCCTTAACAGAATTTATAGTCGAAACGGTGGATAAAGGAGACAAGTGCCTAGGAGTTTTCCTTGACCTTGCAAAGGCTTTTGACTCCGTTCCTCATAATATATTATTATGCAAACTGAGCAGTGTAGGAATTAACTATACAAGTCTTAAATGGTTTGATAGTTACCTATCCAACAGGGTACAAAGTGTCACCATCCAGGGCCTCCAGAGTAAATGCCAGCATCTCACGTATGGTGTGCCACAGGGTAGCGTTTTGGGACCCATTTTATTCCTCGTCTACATAAATGACCTATGTCAGTTACCAGTAGGTAAAATCATCACATATGCCGATGACACCGTTATACTATTCAAGGGTTCAAACTGGGATTACACATTTGAGAAAGCAAACGAGGGCATGGAAATTGTTAAAAATTGGCTAGGAAACTTTATGTTGACGCTTAATGTTGGCAAAACCAAATACATGCCATTTAGTATAACAACCAGAGGTCAACCCACTACTAATAAAACTATTGTAATACACGAATGCGATAGCATAGAGTCTTGTAACTGTCAGCCTCTACAAAGAGAAATATCTTGGAAATATCTAGGCATCACTCTAGATTGCTTTCTCCGTTGGGATTCTCATATACATAACGTGGCTACGAAGGTGCGAATCCTTGGATATGTTTTCAAAGAACTGAGGAATATTCTGGATTCCAAAACACTAAAAACTGTTTATTATGCTTTATGTGAATCGCTTATTACTTACGGCATAATTGGATGGGGTGGATGTGGTAAAACCCTGCTAGAGCCATTGCAAGTTGCGCAGAAATTTATATTAAAAATTATTCTACGTAGACCATATCGCCATCCCACTAATGAACTGTATAAGGAAGCTAAAGTTCTTGATTGTAGGCAACTTTTTCTAAAAACTTCCCTCTTAAGGCTATTTTTGGACAATAACTCAAATTTAGGAATAATTCAGAACCGGCGACCAACGAGACAAGTTGTAGAAAATAGCTTAATAATACCCAGAAGGAAAACATCATTTGGTCAAAGACATTACTCTTTCATTGCGCCGAGATTTTACAATCTGATCAATATGGAAATAAAAATGAATTTGACATTTAGGGAATTCAAAAATAAATTAAAGAAATGGTTATCGAATCATGACAGACTAACCATACATCAAATGTTAGAAATAATAGTATAATAAAACTTAGGTGCACAAATTATTAACATATTTTTAAACTTATATGTTAAGTATTTTTTAACATTGAACTAACTACCAAAAAATATTTGACTTTGACAATGAATTATATATACTTATATTACTTAAAACATATTATTAAATAATAATGACTGTTTCTTTCTTTTCTCACATATAACTTTATTTATATTATTTAATCGAATTTTATATTATATTTATTGCCGATTTAATAATGGAATTGCATTTTATTTATTATGTATTTTTAATATTTTTTTATTATTATTAGTTTTTATTTTATTCTGAAGACCACATTTTAGGGCAATTTAGTGTCATTAGCTTTTTACTAAAACTTGTACATTTATAGGCAACCAAGCAATCAAGCAAACTTGATTGTAATATTGGAGTCCTGTCCACCCTAGAACGGGCTAGTCCCAGTTGGGTGACAGAAACAAATAAGCAAAAGGTTAAGATTTTGCCATTCGGTTCCTGTTATTTTTGTAAGCTAATCAATGTTTTATAGTAATTAATTCTTAAATAAATAAATAAATAAATTGGAAGTAAGGGCGTGAGTGTAAGCCCGCTGGGTAACACTCCTGGCTATCTCGCGGTTAAGGCGTTGGCATCTTACGGGTTTGTGGCGGAGCTAGACGGTGGAATGTTTTGTCCAAGTCTTCTGCGCTCACTCCAGGGAGATAGAACGACTAATCGTTAAAACTTCCTGAGGTGACAGGCTCGCCCGCTGTAGTCGACAACCCTAGTTGTTGTAATTAGTACTTACTACTAAGTACTTAGTACTTAGTTCTTAGTAAAACTTAGTAGGTACTTAGTACTGATGTACTTAGTACTTGTTATATAAACTTAGTACCGTTGAACATTGCTTACTGTCAGATGAATTTATTTTAAGGAATGTGTCCAAACACATTATTTTCACATAAGTATGCAATATTAGCACTTCAGAAAAAATCGTAGATCCAGTGCTACGGGGAGCCTTAGATTAACGTAAAGGTTTCCGATATTTGAACTGGAGTGATCCATGAGTCTGCTCCAAGTCGTCTACGTCTACAAAGAAAGAGATCGACCGGCGAACCGCCGGAACCAACGGATGTTGCCGTCTGCGAATAATAGCGAATAGTTTCGTGCAGCTGATGCCATAAAATCCACCGTGTCTTCTGGACTGCCTAACTCACGATTCAGCTCCTATTCAGGAGCCTCCTATTCAGGAGCTCCTACCCAAGAGGGAGTCTCGCCTCCCAGGTCTCACAGCTTGTGCATTGGTTTCCCCTGGGGGAGGACTTCCGGCGCCACTGGACGGTTTGCGCGCCATTCATTATTTACGCAGTGACGGGCGAGGGGAGAAACCCCGCCCACCACCCGGGCAGTTCTAAGGACATGGGTCATTTTATCTGCCCGGGATGTCGTGCAACGACAACCTCACACATACCGGAAGGGTAGTGCGTGAAGAGTGGACGAACGGAAACATAGGGAAGGATTCTCTGGGTTTCAAGCCCCTCTGGCACCCCTAAACCGTTTATTAAAAAAAATACTAATATTTAACAATTTCACTCACAAACTACTAAACATTGACATCTTCTAGTGAGGCTGTGATGGGCGGTGAGACAGTGAATCCAAACCCTGGAATGGTCCCGACTTCCCGCTGCAAACGGAAGGGGCACCGTTAGGGGCGTCGACGACCGGGGATCCTGTGAATATGCACGCACCCACAAGGGCAAATAGGGTTTGCGCCAGTGCCGGATTAGCCACGTAGCAAGAGTAGCAAATGCTACGGGCCCCGCGCATTGAGGGGCCCCGCGCACCCACGCCTACCCGACCGTAAAATTATCGCTGCAGCCTGCAACGGGCCAATGGGAAAACGTTGGTATCAAAATCTACAGCGATTCTCAAAAAAATTATCACATTTCTAAAAGTGAGCGCTGGACACACGACAAATTATGTATCGCACCACAAACACACATAAGTTGCCAACCTAGCGAAACTAACAGGGGAAGTACTGACAACCCCTCGGATCGGCGGCGGAGCCGTCCGTGATTTGCAATACAACTTTGGCATTCGGCAGAAAAGTTTATTTATAACAGGTCTGAGCGTTTAAAAAAATCATAAAAATAGAATATTTAGTCAAATAAATAGGAATCAATACTTATTTTGAATCACCAATATCTCAACTTATCCTGAAATATTGCCCACATTAACAACACACTTGATTATAAATCTAGCCGAAGCCTACTCGCTTGGCTGACTACTCGCTTTTCTAAAGCAATGGAATTTTTAGACTTTATAGAAAAATCATAAATCGATTCGTCAGTAATGTCACGGTATAACGCGCCCATGATTGTATTAGAGAAAATATACTAACTAAATTATTTAATAGTCGGGCTATATAAATATGTGTATCTGGGCTTTTTGTTGCTTATAAAAAGTTTTAACAATGTGGGTAATATAGGTCTATTATGAAACAATATTATGAAGTGAATTGTAAGCATTGCTCAATAAGGCGAAAAATATTGGGCTCTGTTTATTTACTTTTGTTAAGCGGTGCATTTCCTTTTTTGTAATTATTATGAGTAAAGCAGGAGTTCTTTATTGTATTTTATTTAGTATTCGTTAATAAAGGTGCGCCGTACAATAATGGCCGATCTGTCGGTGTGAATTATATAAAAACGGTCTAATTTTACTTAGATTGTAGTTTTTGTCCACATTGCAAAATTTCACACAGTTTGTTGATAAAGAAAATTGTACATAATAATATGTGTATATTTTTTAAACAGCAGTGCCACTGTTGTAAATATATTTTATTTTTGTATTTATATTGTCGAATATGATTGAAACTGTGATAGTTGAATAATTCCTCAATTTAATTTTTCTGCGGAGTTTTGGTCGTAGCTGTGGCGCCAATTTTTTTTAATTTCTCTTTGTAAACATTTTTGGATTACACGGTACCTCCAAAAATTATATTTTATTACCTTATTTTAGGAATAAAAGGGATCTATCAAAAAGTTCTATTTTATTTTACACTCTAAACATTTTACATTCTTCAGGTTTCCTTGTTGAGAAAAGGCAAGACCGCACTCCTGACAAAAATATTTCTTGAATTTTAGATGTACGGCGTCTACATGATTCTTCAGGTCGCCTTGTCGTGAAAAGCCATGACCGCATTCCTGACAAACATATTTCTTCAATTTTAAATGTACGGCGTCTACATGCTTCTTTAGACTTCCTTTTCTTCTTGATATTATTTCTTCAATTTTAGATGTACGGCTTCCACATGATTCTTTAGACTTCCTTTTCTTGAAAATGCTTGATCGCATTCTTGACAAATATATTTCTTCAATTTTAGATGTATTGAGTCTCCATGCTTCTTCAGACTACCTTGATCTGAATAGGCAAGTATGTATTCCTGACAAGCGTATTTCTAAAATTCCGTGTGAATTCTTTTAATATGAAGAGGTAATTGATATTTAGTAAAAAACGATTTGTCACACTCCGGACACGAAAAACGTTTTTCTCTCTCAGGTCGATCACTCCGTGAATTTCGCTCCACATTGCTACTTTGGTCATTATTTGCTTCCGTTTTAAGCCGTTTCTGAAAGTTGTGTATGTTGGAATGTACCTACACATTTAGATGCTTATCCTATAAAAATGTCAATGTGGTAAATGCGTTTGCCTCTTTGCCGGATTTAAACGCGATTTCGACCCGGTTGCGGCCTATCTTCTTGAGGTTTTCAATTCCTCGGACCTTTTGGTCAAAGATTGCTTTTCCTAAGGCAATCGAGTTGATTTTGCGATTACTCGACTTGTCGGCTTTCTCGCCGGAGGGGGTTGGTGGTTCAAATTTAACATAGACAATATATGGCACAGAGGCATTTATCTGGTACAGCTTTGCCGTTTCAGGTACCTTCTTTGCGGGCGGTGAGGGCTGCTCCTCAACCGTTACAGCCACGTCTTGTAGTGTCCATAATCTCCGTATGGACCAGATCATTATTTACATCGTTAGCACTGTTAGAGTTTGACGGGTCCAAAGGAAGTGCCGCCCTTCGCACACTCCATACTGCAACTACCACTTGTATTTTTTGGGCACAATTACCAAAAAAATAATATAAAAGTACATTTAAAACAGTATTGTGGGGTAGGTAAAAAGATAAACTTAACCAACCCACTAATTGCACGCTGGCAAAATAGAACTATTCTTACTTACTGATGGCACGAACCCAGAACGAATATATAAAACACAGATTCACAAACACATTTAGGTTTTAAACACAGTTAAAAGGATTCACGGAGCGACGACACAACACAAAAGGAAATCACGTCTACATTTTAGTCGGTTCTAGCAAGAGTCAAAAAATTGGGTCGGATTTAAATTCTGTGGATTGTAGAGTTTTTGCGGTGGGAGACCAAAAAATGACAGCGACAGGATTGCCACTACAAAAATTTATTTTACAATAAAGAAAACAGTGGAAAATACTAGATGTTGCTGTCACTGCCTGCTCTTTATGGTTCATTTAATGATTAATGATGTTCTTAAGTGCTGCCATCGCAGTGCCGGATTTAGAACGTAGTGCGTGGGGGGGGCGCCAGTTTTGCATGCGGCAATTTTGCACAAATGTCACTTTTGACAGGTCCAAATTTGTTGAGGGCAGATTTGCAGGAGGCAACCTTGCAGGAAGCAACCTTGCAGGCGGCAACCTTCAGTACAGTTTTTAAGTTTTTCTGTTAGGTTAGGTTAGGTTAGGTTTTTCTTTCCCTAAAATCGAAGTGACATTAATTACCGGCATCCTTGTAGTGGATGACTTTTATACATCAAACTAAACATTTAAAAAAATGTTTTAAGTTTTTCTGTTAGGTTAGGTTAGGTCATTTTGACATTTGCAAAACTGCCTTCTGCAAGATTGCCTTCTGCAAAACTGCCGCCTGCAAGAATGCCGTCTGCAAGATTGCCGTCTGCAAATTTGCCTTCTGCAAGTTTGATGGGACCCGCAAAAATGTAGTGTTTTTCAATTCGTTGGACATATTTCCTCGTTTCTGAAATTTCGTTCCTGGCAACACAACCAGCTGTCAAAATCCTGTTAGGTCGATAGAAAGTCGATCGTGCTTTGATCGTATTAAACTTATATCACGATTAATCAAACTATTGTCGGCAATTCCAGTCCAGTCAGATTGATAACAGATAAAAAGGCGGCCTTCAAAAGGGAAATGGATTACGATAGCTCTAATGGAAATATGCCGCTAGCAGATTTGAATGCATCCTGCGACGAAAAAGGAAATATTGTTGATTTTTTCGAGGAAGATATGCGCTTCATTAAACCAGAGCCAAATGATGCTCCGAGTGGCAGCGTCGAGCAATTTTTACTCAGTGAAAGTGAAAATGTTGCACGTAAAATGGTAGCTACAAATTCCGACGAAGTAAGTCTTCATGAAAATGGCAGCGGGAATATAGTAGAGTTTTACGACGGTAAGACTTGCTTTATTAAACCGGAACCAAATAATGGCCAAAGTAGCAATGTGGAGCGAAATTCACGGAGTGAACGACCTGAGAGAGTAAAACGTTTTTCGTGTCCGAAGTGTGACAACTCGTTTTCTACTAAATATCATTTAACTCATCATTATAAAACAATTCACATGAAATTGAAGAAATACGCGTGTCAGGATTGCATACTTGCCTATTCAGATCAAGGTAGTCTGAAGAAGCATGTAGACTCAATACATCTAAAATTGAAGAAATATATTTGTCAAGAATGCCATCAAGCATTTTCAGAAAAAGGAAATCTAAAGAAACATGTAGACTCAATACATCTAAAATTGAAGAAATATATTTGTCAAGAATGCGATCAAGCATTTTCAGAAAAAGGAAATCTAAAGAAACATGTAGACTCAATACATCTAAAATTGAAGAAATATATTTGTCAAGAATGCGATCAAGCATTTTCAAGAAAAGGAATTCTAAAGAATCATGTAAAAGCCGTGCATCTAAAATTGAAGAAATATATTTGTCAAGAATGCGATCAAGCATTTTCACAAAAAGGAATTCTAAAGAATCACGTAAACGCCGTGCATCTAAAATTGAAGAAATATGTTTGTCAGGAATGTGGTCATGGCTTTTCACGACAAGACGACCTAAAGAATCATGTAGACGCCGGACATCTAAAATCGAAGAAATACGTTTGTCAGGAATGTGGTCTTGCCTTTTCTCAACAAGGAAACCTGAATAATCATGTAGATGCCGTACATCTAAAATTGAAGAAATTCTCGTGTGCGGAATGCGGCCGATCCTTCGCACGGAAAGAAAGCCTAAAGACACACATTGAAAGACATCATGTCAACCTGTAGAATTTGTGGTCGTGCTTACAAGCAAAAGGGTTATTTAATGAGGTATTCAGATACAATTCATGAAAAAGCCTGTTGTATTTGTATTTATGAACGTAGAATATGATAGTACGCTTACACGGAAGCAAAGTATAAAGATGCATACATAGGTACTATACAATTTATCAAAAACTAAATAGATTTCTTTACTTATATACAAAGCAATTTATAAAAACGCTGGAAGCACATTTTGCGGAATGTGACCTTGTTTATTTAAGTAAGGGACATCTTAAGCGGTAATTAATAAATATTCATCTAACCTTGAAGTATTTCTTTATAAATATTAGTATATAAATATTACACCAGTATTTTTTGATATTCTTTAACCTATTGAAAGCCAGCCATTGTGCGCATTATTCGCGCGGAAAAGACTCAACGTCTTTTTGGTCGCGTATTTTTGGTCGATTTTGTATGTAAATACAAACAAAATCTCTTTGTATGCATTCTTTTGTTATCTTATAATTTATCTTCTTATTCATGTTTGTTATAAATGAATATAATATACCTACTTCGTCAGAGAAGCTAATTTTACCAAACAATCTATCATTTACTCCAAAATATGAATGGAAATTTGTTTTCGAAGTATTGGGATGTTATTTCATATTTAATATTTATTTACACATAAATATTACACATTACTAAATAAAATTCTTGTGAGGTTTATAACAAAATAATATCTACTTATTAAAGCAACTTGGATAGCGAATATTTTTAACTCAAGACGGCATGTTTTCAACTCTCGAAAAATTGATTGTAGAGGATTTTAGTGCACGCATACTATGAAATAACGGTAGCTTATTCAATGACAGACGGCTTTCACCGTAGTGGAGAGAGATATAGAGCCGATAATTGCATACATACGAAGATCGCTCGCCGTGAGTTGTCATAACAGAAAAATCACCAAATGGTGGTAATGGCGTCACAGAGGTTAAGTAAGTGTGATTTAAAATCGTCATACTGATTAACTTGCGCACCGTGCGGCGTCAACCATTCGATTGAGCAGCCTGACTAATTACTGAAGAAATGTGGAGACTATTATGGAAATATACTGTCTCCTAAGCAGCGGGGGTGGATGTTGACCTGTTGTCATACTACTCTTGAAAGGAACTATAGGCCACCCAAATCCGCGATAAATTCAATTTTAATTACCGCTGTAATACAACGTGTAGAGGCCGCGCAAGCGACTTCGGTCCCGTAACTAGTCGGGAGGACGGAGATGTCCTGAAGGTTATTTCCAGATTAAGATATCCTGCCAAAACTGGCAGCCAGGGGGCGAGGCTGCCCGCTGGTTACCTTTCCCGGTGCCTAGCCGTAACCGTAGCCGTAACTTCTGACAGGCACATTGGCGTAGCTAGACGGTAGGTTTGTATTCGTATCTAAGTCTTCTAAGCTCACCTCACGGGAGATAGAACGATCATTATCGTTAAAACTTCCAGAGGTGATGGGTTCGCCCGTCATAGTTGACACATCTATGTGTGAAGAATGGCATAATCGGGCTATGCCGTACTCAAACGAATAGGTAACGATACTCGTTACAGTTATTGTCATAATTGAAAAGAACATGCTCCCCGAGCTATTATTCCGCGCATCCATAAACCCTGACATAAGGCCATATAAACTATATTAAAATAATAATAATAATCTTTATATTAACCACAACAGGTACAAAAGGAAGGCTTATTGACATACACGTCAATATCCTCCAGCCAACCAGCAGGTAGTAATTACGTTTGTTTTTGGCAGAACATTTTTTTCATTTTTCATTGGTTTCAAAGAAAACGACTTTCATGAAAGCATAAACATAGCATATACTATATAATGCATATACATATACATGAAAGCACATACTATATAATGTATATAATAATATAAATGATACATAATAGCAATATTATACATATACATAATATAAAATATACTTAGGATCAGATTATATTATTTTGAGAGCAGATATAGCTTCAGCCGGGAGCGAAACACACTCGAGCTTATGGTATCCCGTATATCGGAAGGCAGGTTATTCCATAATCTAGCGGCATATACAGCAAAGGAATAGGCAAAGAAAGCTGTGTGATGCTGAGGTATACACAGAGTATTCGTTGACTGATACCGTAATGGCAGACCGTGCGTGGGAAGATAACTTTCGGAATTTGTATTTTAGGCACGGCGGAATAAGTGGATTATTGAGTATTTTCTCCAATAACCAGAGAATATGCTCGTCTCTACGTTCGTGTATCTTTAGGCAATTTAGGTTATTACAGAACTCCGAAATATAGTCGTATTTTTTGAGCCCGTACACATTCTGGAGCCGCTCAATATAAATTCTGGAGCCGCTCTAATTTGTCTAGGAGAATTTCGTGGGCAAATTATGTATAGTTGTTGTCAATACAAAACTTTCCTTCAGTAAATATTTTTTTTTGACGAATCGCTGTTTCCAGCTATCGCCTATAGTACGGGCCAAAGGAACGTTCCGATGGTGTAATAAACCGAGCTGTCATCAAGGATGCGGCTAACGTCGATATTGCTTATCGATCAATTACGCTTGCTCGATGAAACAGTATTATACATGTCATCTGCATTATTTATTAAAAGCACAAAAGTTACTAATAAGAGTCATAAACAAAAAGCCTCCTCGATACAGTTCAAATCAGCTCTTTGCGGAGTTTAAGGTTTTGGATATCTGCCAGCTATTTATTAACCAGCGCCTTGTAAGCTTTCACAAAACTAAAGAGTACAGAGCAAGAAGTCAACAAATTTACTTAACGAGAAATGCTGAAAAGGAATTTTTCACAATTCCAAAAGTAAAAAGTACATTTGCTCGAAGACAATGTTTTTTTATAGCCCCGAAAGTTTACAACTCACTATGTGAAACCACAAAAAAACGTCAAAAATTATGTAACCTTTTAAAGGTAAAGTAAAAAACTGGCTTCTAGATATTGGGCGTTCAAAAACTAAAGATTTTATTAATACTGTAGGGTGAATATTAAAAAAAATATGTATTTGTAAAATTGTGCAATATTACATATCATTTTCTTACACTTATATATTAGAATGTATTGTTTATTCATATATTTGTATATATTATTACCTATTTTCCACTTAGATTTATTGAATATAATGTAAAGTTTACTTTATTTTAGTCCTTAATTGCATACATATTTTTTTCTACTTTAAATTTTACTTTAATTTGTGTAAACAACACATTTGTTAGATTTAGAAATATTTCATAATTGATCACCTTCCTCAGTTCGCGAGTTACAAAAATACAGTTGGTATAACACAGCACAGCCAGAGACAGGCCTTCTAGATCTAGTTGGTTGTGCGATTTCGCCTCATTCGGATATGCTAGTATATTTATATGCATAGAGCTATGTTTGTCGCTATAGGAATGTTTGTTCTTAATTATTCCTCATGTACAACAGTATGCATGTCCTTGTATTTTTTTTCTTGTACGTTATAAATAAATAAATAAATAAATTATAGTGCCGATTGCTATATTTTTTTAATATTTTCGGTTTAAGTATTATTTTAGACTTAGAGTAATTAAGTAATTACCTAATTATCTGATGAGAGTTATTAAATGAGTACTTAATAGATAACTGATTATCATAGCATGGCATACCATAGGTCATTATTAATTTCTAAACATTCATAAGTAAAATGTTATCGTGGCATTTTGTCATAATGAGTCCCAAATATATATGAATAATGTAAAATGCTGCGCGGATAAAACATCATTACTTGTCTATCAGTTGAGCAATGGAAACCATTTTTTCTAACCTGGAGCTATTGAAGTTGAAAGGTAATAATAATATGCAGACTCGGTGCCTTATACATAGTTATGACATTGATGGCAAGGCACTATCACGAGTAAATCACACAAGGGACCTTGGAGTGACCTTTGACTCACGGTTGACATACAGACAGCACATCTACACCCTAGTTGATAATTCTTACAAATTGCTAGGTTTTGTAATGAGGAGCATGAGGCAGTTCAACAACACATTTGTCATGCGCCTCCTATTCAATTCCCTAATTAGGAGCAGATTAGAAGTCAACGCGGCAATATGGAGTCCTTACGAAAATAGCTACATATCCAGGCTAGAGAGTATACAGAAACGCTTTCTGAGGTTCCTATACTTTAAACATCATGGATATTATCCCTTTCTATATCCTACGGCATTTATTCTGGGGATGGTTGGGTACAATTCACTAAGTGTAAGAAGAGATTGGCTGTCAATCTGCCACATATATAAACTGCTTAGGGGGTTCGTTGATAATCCGACCATCCTTAGAAGAATCGGTCTATTCGTACCCACCAATTACTACCGTGCTAGGACTCATGTATTGTTCGCGTTACCGCAAGCTAGAACTAACATCGTTCAACACTGCTTCACAGTGCGGACGCTTCGTACCCTAAATGCACTATGTTTGACTGAGCCAGAATTGGATATTTGGACGGTGAACTTAGCACAACTGAAAAGTATGGTAATGCCATTTCTTAGCAATCAAATAATTAGATAAATATGTAGTATTAAAATTGTTAAAAAGGAGTAACTAGTATAATAAAAAAGGTTAGATAAACATTAGATATACATATGTAAATATAATCGTTTAATATTACGCTCTAACGGATGTCTCCATCTCGTTTGCTATAGTCTAGAATAATGATTTATATATTAGAATAATAATTATAGTAATAGTAATGGAGTAGAGTAATAATAATATTATTAACAGTAGAATTATATTAATAGTCTATAGTAGAATAATAGTTATAATCTAGAATAATAGCCTAGAAAAATAATTAACGATTTGGAATCATCTGTAAGGTTAATTATGTTTTGGGAAATAAATAAATAAAAATAATAAATAAAAATAACATTTTGTCATTTTTTGAAGTACTGAAAAGTCACCCGACAAAAGTTTTGCTGCTCAATCTGAATAAACCTCAAGAAATTAAGGCGTTTATTTCTGGAGTAACAGTGAGTACCTTCGGAAAAATCAAGAAGGAAGTTTGACAAGAAGGGCTTCCTTCTACACCAAGGAAGACGTTAACGGTTCCGGCACCTGTGACTAATTTGTCGACTTCAATGTCGATGTTCTGACATGCATCGTTTCATCACACGCATCACACGGTTGCGACACGCATCCCTAAAAGCAGGTAGTAAAAGGGGCGGGGCCGACCTACTGATTTATTGCCTCACCGGAACGTTCCTTAGGCCCGTACTATAGAAAAAAGCGTTTTTGCTTTTGGAGCGAAAAATCAAGTTAGTGAAATCAAAGCTACACTTTGATCCATTCAGCGGCTTCAAGTTTTAACGTCCCGGCGGTATTCTAGGTATACAAGATAAGCTACGTTGTATGGGTCGAGTCTTGGAGGTGGGGGCGAAGACGGCACGGGTCACCTGCGGAGTTATTGTTGGGAAAATGCCCCCGGGAAAACAATTGGAAATTTAATCATCGCGGGAAAATACAAAGCTTTGCCGTCGAAGAATACAAACGAGACTCCGCGGTCGCCTCTCCCTCCGACCGAACCATCCCCCCGTCTCCTTTCTTTTCAAATCGATGCCGCAATATTTAGGTACTGATGCGACGACAAATAAGGGAGTCGCCATCGATCACGAAATAAATTTATGTTTTTTTATTACATCTACAGTATCTACCTGGTCATATTTTCAGGCGCAACGTGCATTTCGGTAGTGATTTACACTTTTTAATACTGTTGAAAATTGCTTACTGTTGTAGGTGGAGAATAGCAGTTTAGTCCCACAGAATTTCGGCCGAACGACAGGTATCTTAAATCCGAAGTTCCCAGTTTGCACCGGACCAAATAACGCTCGGTCTATTGCTTTGACGGATACCATGGTCATTTTTTGGCATATCCGCACGAGGATGAGCGAGCCGATATGACTAAAGTACGGGCCAAAGGAACGTTCCAATGGGGTAATAAACCGAGCTGTCAACAAGGATGCGGCTAACGTCGATATTGCTTATCGATGAATTACGCTTGCTCGATGAAACAGTATTATACATCTGCATTTATTATAGTACCCATCGCTATATTTATTAATATTTTCGGTTTAAGTATTATTTTAGAATTAGAGTAATTAAATAATGACCTAATTGTATGATGTGAGTTTTTAAATTAGTACTTAATAGATAACTGATTATCATAGAATGTCATATCATAGATAATTATTCAGTTCTAAACAGTCATTAGTAAAATGTTATCGTGGCATTTTGTAATGATGAGTCCCACATATGTATAATATTAACGCTGCGCGGATAAAACATCATTAATTGCATATCAGTTGAGCAATGGAGACCATATTTTCTAACCTGGAGTTATTGAAGTTGAAGGGTGATATTAACATGCAGACTCGGTGTCTTATACATAACATTTTGTCACTTTTTGACGAACTGAAAAGTGACCCGACAAAAGTTTCGCTATTCAATCTCAATAATATAATAATAATAATAATAATAATAATAATAATAAAACTCTTTATTCTTAAGAAAAGGCGAGCTTGTTGCCTGCAGGCAATATTTTAGAGCTAACCTATACTATTGTAAGAACATTATTTGCGAGTAGACTACATAACTTAACCTATATAAAGAGTATGACAAATAAAAAGAGGAGGATAGAAAGAAGTATATACTTTACTCTTTGTGGGCACAGATTTGCCACATCAAAATAATCTTACACCAATAAGGACGCTAAAGTTTTAAAAGGAGGGGAATGGGAGGGGAAAGGGAATTTATCTGGAGGATTTCAAATGCTCTCTGAGTCTGTTTTTAAAAGTTGTTATGCTTGGCGCGGTTCTCACATTTTTCGGCAAAGCATTCCAAAGACGGGCTCCATGTACGGTGAAAGAGAATGAGAAGAAGTCACTGCTGTGACTAGGGATAGAGAGTAGCAGGTTGTTTTTTGATCTCAGAGGGCATTCATGAGCCGATAGTGCAGTAAATCTGCCGGTAAGATAATTGGGAGCGACGCCATCCAAGATCTTGAAAAGCATACAGAGAACTCGCATGTCTCTTTTCTCCCGGGTCGACAGCCAGTGAAGCTTCTCTCTGTACTCCGTGATGTGGTCAAATTTT
This sequence comes from Micropterix aruncella, assembly GCA_944548615.1. NCBI lineage: Eukaryota > Metazoa > Arthropoda > Insecta > Lepidoptera > Micropterigidae > Micropterix > Micropterix aruncella. The sequence goes on along the minus strand of OX155970.1, from coordinate 20,356,435 downwards.
CTGAGGCCATGGATATACCGAATGCAAACATTTTGGAGACGCTCAACTTTGGTGGATAACTCCTCTGTGAGGTCGAGAAATGCGACATCTCCATAATCCAGAAGGGGGAGGAGAGCAGACTGACAAATCGTAATCTTGCTCTCCTCCGGGAGGATATTTTTCAGCCTATTAAGCGAATGAAATCGGCCGAAGAGTTTGCGTCGCATTTCTCGAATATGTGGCCGCCATGAGAGGTTGTCGTCCATATGGACACCGAGGTTTTTAACCTCGAAACTGAAAGGGACCTCATCCGCACCGATGCAGATCTTCAGGACTTCATTTATATTAATCCTCGAGGTAAAGTAACTGCTACCGATGATAATAGCCTGCGTTTTGGAAGGATTTAAGAGCAATCCATGTGCTTTGGACCACTCGTATATCATCGATAGATCTTCATTTACAGCAGCAATTGTTGTATCAATATCTACCGGGCGAAAGTGAGAGTATATTTGGACGTCGTCGGCATAGAGGTGATATTTTGCTTTAATGGAGTTGGTAACTGAGTTAATGAATAAAGAAAAGAGGAGTGGGGATAACACACTACCTTGGGGGACGCCGGCGACTTGTGGTAGAAAATTAGAGACGAATGTCATCGGTAACATGAACTAAGGCAGTAGTCGTGCTATGATGAGGTCGAAAACCTGATTGAAATGGGTTTATAAGGTTGTTAAGAGAAACATAAGAGAGCAACTGACTATATGCCAGTCTTTCAATAGCTTTGGCTAGCACTGGGAGAATTGAAATCGGCCTAAAGTTTTCTGGGGAATTTGTTGAAGAGGTTTTTGGTATTGCGACAACAATGGCTTTCTTCCAGACAGCGGGTAGTTCGCCACTTTTAAGAGAAAAATTGAAGATGAATGCAACTACTTCCGCTATTTCATTTAAAATAGGAATGATAAGTTGGAGGCTTATACCATCATGACCCACAGCTTTCGACTTGATGCTTAGTAGCATTTTAGTTACCTCCTGGGCTGATATTGAAGAGAAATTAAAAGTTGGGCTGTTAGGTGGGAGTAAAGAACTACTACGGATCGCAAACAGAGCATTGCTCTTAACCACGTCATCTAGGATGACAGGGGGGGATGAAAAGTGAACGTTCAGAGCGTCGATATCTATATTGGGCGAGGCAATCGAGGACGACTTGCCGATGCCAAGAGTGTGAAAAAGTCTCCACATTTGATCGGGAGAAGCAGTTTGGAGAAAGTGGTTTATATGGAGTCTCTTAGCATTCCGACATAGCTGGGTACATCGGTTTCTAAGCACTCTGTAAATTTCCCAGGTACTTGGAAGGCGGTCGCGTTTAAATTTTGTTTTCGCTCTATCCCTCTTCTTCATTAATATACGGATATCGTCGGTTATCCACGGAGCAGGCGAATGCTTCACTCGGCGTGTTATTATAGGAGCATGTTTATCGTATAGCTTGATTACATTGCTATTAAATGTATTAGCCATGGAATCAACATCCATCATAGCATAAAGAGGCAACCAGTCGATTGATAACGCGTCCGCCCTAAGAGCAGAGAGAGATACTGTCTTAAAGTCGCGGTATTGGATGGTTCTTGGTCGTTTTTTTTGCACTTTTACGTCATATGAAATGTATAACATATCGTGATGTGAGAAGCCACTCGCTGCCAATTGGCTGATAGATAATCTGCGAAGGTTTCGACACGCATCCCTACAAGCAGGTAGTAAAAGGGACGGGCCGGCCTAATGATTTATTGCCTCACCGGAACGTTCCTTTGGCTCGTACTATACCTTGGGGGTGTTGATACAAAAAGTTTTCATGCATGGCGTCTCAGGCTACCGACGCCATGCAAATTCTCTCCTGTGCTAAATGAACGTATGCTGGCTTGACCTAGAGTACACCTTTGGGTCAGTCCGAAACAGTCTCCTCCGCTTTGCACTCCGCTGGTACAACTTCTCATTTGTGATGAGTGACATTGTAAACTATTAATTCATTGGATCACTATTCTATACAGACGAAACTCGAAACCAAACAGATCGCGAGCATTGTTACCATATTCCACAAGCATTGTTACCATATTCCACAAGGATCGAATGAAAGAGATGCTAAACAAATTCGGTATAAAAATGATCTTCAAAACAACCCAAAATATAGCTCGATATCTGAGGCCAGTCAAGGTTGTAACCTGCAACCCCGGATGTGTATAAAATGGAATGCAGCTGCAGTCTACGTTGAACAAACAAAACGGGCCATAGCTACTCGACAGATGTAACACATGAAATCTGTTAAAAACCTTCAGCGAGAAAAATCGGTGACCTGCTAGAACATAGCGGATACCTGAACTGACCACTGCGAGTGCAGTTTTAAAATCCCATTGTGATAACCAAATAACAATTTTACTTTCGCCGCATGACCCGGCAAGTCATTAAAATAAAATAACTCCGAAGTGAAAGGTGACGGTTCCAATCCTTTTTTAAATGTATATAATGCCCTTTACCGAGCGCGAGGTTGTAATACAAGATTCAGTGAAAGTTGTGTGCAAGGCAGATTTATAAAATTCATGCATGCCGAACACGCCTTCCCACCTTTGTTATAATCTGTGCAGTGTTAGCAATTTGTCGCATACCCGCAGAACAACGAATGTGAATTGACATCACTTCAGTCTACCCTGTAGAACGGCGGTTGCAACATCGCCGAAACGTCGAGTGCTACAAATTTCACGCGATAAATTCGTTTTTGCATTCTTTATAATCTTCTACTGCAACGTTCTGACTATCCATGTCAAAACGCTAGTATGGACTACCCGTTCTATATCATTTTTAACCCCTCCTATGGCGGGGTAAAATTTCTGCCCGGGATAGTTTTGCGCATAACTTTTAAACTACTATACGGATCGTAAAAAGAATAACTGCAAAATGATCACATTGAAATTTGAAATATTATAACGTTACAACATTATCTCGTAAAACAATTAAGATAATAATGAATAAATATTACAGTTAGCACAGCGCGGAAAGCGTCTAACCAAAAATGGTTAGCTCACATAGGAAGGGTTGGCCTATTCTCAGATAATATTTAATATCACTTTTAATATCCTGCTGGAAATCCTCACCCAGTTAAACAAATAGTGGGTTCTTGTTTTAAAACGAACGGTAAGTACACCTTGGCGTACCTTACCGACAACTACCTAACATCTCATTTGTCTTGATCCTTTATCATTTATGATTTCGCCAAAACCCAATTGTCCCGTTTAGTCATAGCTAGTTCAAAATCCTGGCCTTAGCCAAACCGACTGACCCATCGATTCTCTTCAGGTCCAAACCAATTTTGGGCAAGCTTTAAAAGTGTCCTCTCTGTTCTATAGCAGAATAACCAAAGCTTCGATTGTGTCCAACTCTAATGATCCGGAAATATCGAAGCACCTAGTAAGTGGCCGTAGTGAATGAAATGATCAACAAGCCCGCTTATGCTTCTACAAAAAGTTTCTTGCTGGAATGAGCCAGAATGGCACTGGTTTGGGGGTATGGTAGTACAACGATAAGCGACGTGGACCTGAAGAAATCCCTTTTACAAGGGGAATACGACAGCAACAGCCTTTAGCGTTCAATGCCAGAATGACTGGACAATACTTAAAGACTTTGCATTCCTCCTCTAATGCACTTGAAGATAATGTTATGCTCAATTTCTATTTAATTGACTTCTAGAATATATACCTAGACTCCAATAACCTCGCTCATTGGAGCTATTGAAAGGATAGTTCATGTCCCATTTGAAGCAATACCCCAGCACAGCTAGACATTTCCGAGCTAGCTGCAAGGCGGCTATAAAACGAGGACGGTACGATTACTGCCACGACAATGTCGTTGATGTCATTCGCTAAGTAATTAGACTCTCTATTCTCTAATTTAGAACTATAATTTAGAACACATATCAAGTTGGGCCGAAAAACATGGCATAATCATAAATCCAGCCAAATCACAAGCGATTGTGATTGGTGGCCAGAAACTCATGTCTAATACTAACAAAACGTCAATGTCACCCCTCAAAATAAACGGTAATATTATTGAGTATACCAAAACTGTCAAGAATCTTGGAATAGTCATAGACGAATTTCTTTCGTGGCAGGCACACGCCAACCAAATTAGTCGTCGTATTTTCAATGGCCTTCATAGCCTCCGGAGGTTACAGAGATTCCTTCCAGCAGCAACTAAGCAAACTATAGTAAGAACACTGCTACTTCCAATTCTAGACTATGCTGATGTCGGTACTATAGATATTAAAGAGAAGATACTGGATAAATTCGAACGGCTACAAAATATCTGCATACGATATATATTCGACTTGCGTAAATTTGATCACGTAAGCGAATATCGCGATGGACTTCATTGGCTTCGAATTCGTGAGCGCAGAAATCTGCATGCCCTCTCACTCCTTTATAAAGTCCTAAATAGTCCCATAGCACCTCCTTACCTTAAAGACCTCTTTCTCCCGTTAGGAAGTCATGGTGTTCCACTCAGGTCAAGTCAGGATAACACCATAGCAATTCCACTACATCAGTCTTCTTTTTTCACTAACTCATTTAGCGTCCATTCTGCTCGACTTTGGAACCAGCTTCCGCATGCTATTCGTCATGCAACATCCTTGCCCTGTTTCAAGGCGTTACTGAAAAAACATTTTCTCCCTCAAAATATCAACTAAGAACCAACCCTCCCCCTATCCCCTCCCCCCTTCCCCCTTTCGTTGGGTTGTTGACTGTATAGAAGCATAAGAACTTTGTAATATCTATCATTTTATATAAGCAGTTATTTTTATTATTATTTATCTGTAGTTTCTATGTATTTATTATTATAATATAAATATATTATATTATAAATTATATTTTTTATGTATGTATATTTGGATGTATGTATATGTATATTTATGTGTATATGTTTATGTATGTGAGCTGTATTGATACTTTTATTTAATATTACACGGTTGGCTGTAAGAAATCGTGAAACGATAAGCCCGCCGTTTGTACTAAGTTAAAATAGAATTTAAGTTTTCTTTACACATGTAATTTTTTTTTTGTTAGTACAATAAAGGTATTTTTCATTTCATTTCATTTCATTTCACTCTCAGTGGCTTGTGCCAAAAACGGTCAGTGCCCTCAAAATCCCCAATACAGTTTGTGCGAGGCAAAAAAATGCCACTACTAAACCATTCTCAATAATCAAAAAAGCTTCAGACTGAAGTTTGGATGTCGATTCGGTCTCAAAGCAGTGTCAATTCCCTGAATGATTCGGTTGCGCGGCCCTCCGTCCAGATATAACTTTTTAATTCTACAATAACGGCCATCTCTGTAGAATTAATTATTTTATGGAAATCAAATAAGAACACGAGCGTAACTAAACAGATACCATGATCTCGCAAATGTCGTCACCCGGAACGGTTTCAACGTTCACCTTCAAGCGGTGGAAGTTGGCGCTCGTGGATGCGACCCAAATTTCAGTTTCATCTATTTAAAAACCTTGGTCTCTTCAGGTAAATAATAATAATTATAATAAGTTCTTTCCTGGAAAAATATCTTAAACTGCAATTTCCGCATGTCAAATCCTATGGCGTGAATGGGTAGTTAGGTGTACGCTCACATGTGGCAAGACAGCTGTCCTAATCACACCACACCCGGTCGTTAGTCCGGAGTCCATCGCTCACCCTCCAGATGCGTAATAATAATATTATGATGGTCTAGAATCGGTCGGTGAATTCTACGGCAGCTCTGTTTTTAATAATATTTGCCGTGGCGAGTTGAACTTTTAAGTTGAATGTATATCTGCATAATACAAGGAGCTTCCTTAAAGGATTAAAAAAATCAGATAATGTACCTAAAGCAGCTACCAGTTGATTCTACAAAATCACTGAATAGGAGTAAGTTTCTTGGAAGCTAGATAATATTATAGATATACGCAATTTTGGGGGTAAATTTTTGAAAGTTCTTGTTAGTTTTAATGTTGCCAGGGGGGACTTTAAAACTCATTCATGTTATGAAACACATTTTACCGGTAATAATGTAACTTAATTGGGAAAACATAATTACAGTAATGTAAACATATGGGACACGGCGGGGTATAATATAAATATAATACTACCCAAAGATACGAGTGTCGATGAGTATAAGTACGGATTGACAAAATGTATCACAATTCATTGAGATATGTCAATGATGCTGAATGTATTCTTCAACACATTGTTGTGTGAAAATGGTTTACGAAAAATATATATTTAATATATAGAATTGTTGACCTCTATTAATTATGTAATTTTGCCTTTTTATAGGGGTTGTAACAGCCTCTATTATAAAATTACTGATTTAAAGATGCCTTTTCCAGTCTCGTCGGAATTGATTATTGTAAAAAATTGTAAAACATTGTAAAAAATATCCAATTTATGAAAAATGGAAGTCACTTGGAGCAAGGTCTGGCGAGCACGATGGGTTACGAGAAGTCCTCCAATGACAAATGCGTCACAACAGTTGTGACTGGTACTGGTGACTGGAGTAACCCTTTGAGAACTATAAGCTTTAAGTATGGACATTTTTGATTCATAAAACTGTTAAAGGGCGTTTTAAGTAACATGTATGTCAAGTTTTGTTAAAATTGCTTCAATAGATTTTGTATAAATTGATGAGATATAATGTCCCTCTGGTCCATAAAGACGTAAATTTACAACTTCTTCGAAAATTTGGTTGTTTTATTATTTAACTCAGAAATCTTACGTACTAAAAATGTATTAAAATAAAAAAAAATAATTAGAAAAGAAAGTTTGGTTGTTTTATTATTTAACTCAGAAATCTTGCGTACTAAAAATGTATTAAAATAAAAAATAAATAATTGGAAAAGCCGCCATAAATATTCCATTTATTTATTTAATATCCGAATTCGTTGGTCATTTGCGATATTTTCAGAAAAAAAGCAGCGTTCATTTTTAAAACATATTTTTTTTGTTGCTAATATTAAGAGTCTCTAATCTATCAATAACATGGCAAATATATAATTTATACATTATTGGTATTCGATATTTATAAAATGATATTTGAAGTTAGGGGACACTTATATCTCATGCTCCTTAAAGGGGTTAGACCAATGTTAATCTAATGCACAGTCTCATTCGTTTCCATGTGACTTCTAACGATCGAGTTGTACATAAAACGTGCGCATATTATTGACATGCTTAGATTGCCTTGTGATACAACCTATAAGCTTGAAAGAAGTTAGTTGACTAATGTGTGCCTCGAATAAGTTAGTTAACTGAAAGAGGAGGGGTGGGGGGGAGGGGGAGGGGTGAAGGCGGGGGGGGGGGGGTCGAATAAAACTAACAATTCTTGATTTTAGTCATTCTACAATAAAGTAAACACCCTCTCAACAATGAAGTAATAATGCATTAGATGAGCAGACAATCTCGTGTATGCGTTTCTACTTCGGATCTTACCTACCATCAATCTAACCTCCGGAGTAAAATTCTCAGACACGTTAACCATATATACGCGAATGTATAAAACCTGCCTTTAAGGACATTTGAATACTTCCCTGAAGTGCATTTATATAGCTCTTAATCACATTTTTTAAAGCTCATATTACCTAGTAGGCCACAATCCCTATAATAAAGATATTGGAGATTAATTAAAGTTCAGGAATAAAAGGGTAGTTTAAAATTTCTGTGAAGAATTTATTCATTGCATTGTTGTTAGCCTTATTATATTTTGTTCTCAAAGCTTATTTAGGCGTTGTTCGATTAAATAAACTTTAATGAGAAAATATAATTTCAAATTAATACATTTTTCAGAGTTTTTGAATTACCCAGAACTTTATTGATTTTTATACCAGAACATTTATTGGCGTCCGAAACCTTAATAAATACGTATTATGGCCTTATTAAATATTATTTAGTAAAAGCTTAACAATTTTATTTTTATAAGTAAAATAATGGATTTAGCTATGATTTAGCTATTTTTTCACACTGGCAACTTTGAACTCAGTTGGGTTTGAGTTGGAATTTCAAATTCGATTGAATTTTATTTTAAGGCCATATTATTTTTTTAAGAGTCAGCTGTTTATTTGTCTTTCCGCTTAAATATTGTCGTTTGTGCAACCATAAAGTTGACAGTTTAACGGTAAAGTTGAAAATTTGCATTATTTTCAAAAATGAGGTCCTGAGCCGGTGTTTTTTATTACAGTACTGTTAAGAACTGCGAACAATCATGTAGAAGCTCGTGATTAAATAACCGAGCCTGGTCAATCGATTATTGCCACTGCTTCTGCATGACAACATATAACGTTGCGGCTGGAGACTCTTGGTTACCCACCGTACTTGCCAGACCTTTCCCTAATAGAGTTTCGTTTTTTTCAAAATTTAGATACCTTTTGACAAGGGAAAAAATCATATTTAAAGAGTCGGTGAAAAACGCCTTTAAAGCATTTATCGTTTCCTGTACACAAGAGTTTTACAGTTGAGGAATTAAGCAACTCCCATTAAAATGACAAATTTGCATAGATAATATCTAATAATTAATCTAGGTCAATATCTAATAATTAAATATGTAATTTTTATACAAAGTTTTTAGCCTTAAATTTCCTTGATAGAACAGCAGCTTTATAGGTAAGGACTCAATAAATACATTTCGGGGAAGTACTTAAGTGTGCTTAAAAGCAGAATCTTATAAAGTTTAGCTAGTTCAGGTATAAAATGGTAAATTCCAAATTCTAAGAAAAAAATATTGATTTTTCATATAATTATGCAAATTTGGGTGGGGCTGTATATATATTTTTTTTCAACGAAGGGTGCATTTTGTTAGTGCGCGCGCCTCACCCGATAATCCCAGTATCACCATACCGAAGATTTACGATGTGTTAATATCGCCCATCGCTTCTATTTTACAACACTGGTTCGTTGTCGCGCTGAACGCGATGAAAAACGGACGGCAATTGATGAGATTACAACCTCATCGCGGCCGATGATTGCACATCATGGCGACAGCCCATACGAGTATGTAGCGGGAAACCAATTTCCTTGTCAAACAAGCACGCACAAATTGGATACAGCCAAAGAGTAGGCGGAACCAAAACGACCTATCGAGTACCGCATGGGTCTATACTGTCGCCACTTCGCGAATTGTTATCTATTCACCCTATGCCCACTTTAAACAACAAATTAAACTTGTATTACTCGGGCTGCGAGGCTAGTAAATCACTCTCGAATATTGCTCGTCCTTTATCTTTACCTTAGTAAATATGAATACCAGAATTAAACAATATATTAAAAAGAATAATAAACACGACTGCCTACAGAAAGTAAACTATTGTATTTGCATTTATTTTTATTGCGATTTATTTTTATTACGATTTATTTTTATTATGGTTTCTTTTTATTACGATTTATTTTTATTGTAATGAAATATTTGTGGTTTATGTATTTATGTATATAATACATATATTTTTCCGGAATATGAAATCGAAGACAATTGCGGTTGTTTGACATTATAAATAAGATAAAAACGAATTTACCGCGTGAATTTTGTAGCACCCGATATTTCGGCGACGTTGCAGCCGCCGTTGCCCAGTCTACCCTAGACTGTCTACTCAAGTGCTACAAAATTCAATTTGACACTAAACACGATATATTTATGTTAGTTTATTTACTTTTGGACATTTAGATAACTACTTACTTGATGTTTGGACAGTTAATTAATATAACCGGGACATTCGGAATGACATAACTATTCTAGCAATACAACAATCTTCTAAATCGTTCAAGCGTTCAGAAGCTATGGTTGAATAAAGAAACGAAAACATGCCTAGATGAACCCTGAACATATAACACTCCTTTTTTTTGGGCAGTCGTGTAAAAGGGTGTAGGGGAGACCGGGGCCTGAAAGGCCCATGGTTATGTTGACGCAACTCAATTATCTCACAACGTAAAATATGACAACAATGTAAATGGTCCATTTTGCACCATTCGAGAAATCTCTATTGGCTTATGTCGCTTTTGTCAAGGTGTGGATTGCGGCTCTGTCTCTGCGATGCTATCTCTGTCTCTGCGGCTCTGTCTCTGCGCATATCAACAGTGTATTCACTCTCCAGAAAAGAGCCATACGTGCGATAGTAGGTATTGGTCCACGGCAGTCATGTCGTGAACACTTCCAAAAACTAGGGATAGTCACCGTACATGCGATTTTTGCTCAAGAGCTCTTTGCGAATTCTATTGCAATAAAAGCTCGGCCATATCCCACGAGGAAGTTCATCGACATGACACCAGGAATAAAATCCAGTATCTCCAACCGTTCGTAGCAAGTACTGCCAAGTTCCAGGCGATTAGTCGATAAGGCCTCAAACTTTTTAATAAATTGCCTGAAAGATTAAAAGCGATTAAAAACATCGATATTTTCAAGAGATCCATCCGAGTCTATCTGCTTAAAATCAACATGTATGCTCATAACGACTTCTTAAAATATTTTGAAAATACATAGCATCGTATCTACCCATTTAATCTAATACATATTATTTACCGTTAATTGTTTTGTTGTTAACTGTTATGATATAGTCTTCGTTTTTGTAAATTAGTAAGTTTGAAGTTATATATTGTATTATCATCTCTTGGCTAAATTGAGTAACTAGTTTAAGATTAATTAATATCATTCCTACACAATTGTTATGGATGTATTGGAAATAAATACTTTTATCTCTTTTTATCTCTATCGTAAATTTTTTGTTTTTAGGACGTTGAAATAAATGTTGGTTATTTAATTTCCAGCGTCACTTCCTCTAAACTACAAGACCGAAATTAAAGCTCTTTACATTGTGTTGTAGTTTATGCCACTAGGAATTAATCTAGGCTAGATATTACTGTTAGGCTCGCCATTTGTATTGTGCTACGGTCGATAGAAATAACAATGGACATTTGGGTAGGGTGGCGCATCCTTGGAAGGCCTAGTTGGCGCAGGCAAATAACTATACTAAAAGTAATGCATGCATATAAATGGAACTATCATTATCAAAAGGTCAAAGGGAGAAACCAAAAATGATACGAAGCAATTTTGACACAACTGTAATCTTTTTTGTACTGAACTGTAATTTGATTGTCCCGAAAATTGTAAATATTTTCATGTTCATATATTTTTCTATTTTAGTTTCGTGCAAATAAGTATTATTACTAAGTTTAAAATTATTTAAGTATGTTTTCCTTTTCATAGTTCTATATTTTAGAAGTTTTTTTTTCCTCAATTAAATCTATATATTGCTAACTTGAAGACTATTGCTCCTACCTACCCTATAAGCTTCGCCATTGATTTACTCGACATGTAAAATCGAAGACTATCGCGGTTGTTTGGCATTAAAAATAGGATAGAAACGAATTTACCGCTTGAAATTTGTAGCGCCCGACGTTTCGGTGACGTTGCAGCCGCCGTTGTCTAGGGTAGACTGGAAGAGCTCTCAATCCGTTGTTTTGCGGGTAGGCCGCATACCGCTGCCGCCACTACGTAGGTTATAACGTTGGGGGACCGGACTCGGAGCGCGCGAATGTCGAAAATCCGTCTTGCACACAACAGGATACCGGGAGTGTTGTGTGTCTATAGTTTGAGTTTATAACATATTTATTACGTTGGCTCCGCAAAAGAACAATAAAAATTCAAGTGATAATAAAGAAACAAACATAAAACTAGAAAGAAACAGATAATAAAAAAGAAAAACAAACGAGTAAAATTAAATAAAGACGCAGAGGAAAGGAAGGAGAGGAAGGAAGGAAAGGGTATCGAAAAGGAGGGGAAAAAAGGGAAGCGAAAAGCAGAGCGGTGGGTTTGTTAATTTATGGATTTTAGAGTTATATGCTCCTTGAGCATGAGCATAAGAAGCATAAAAAAATAAGCATAAAAATCATTAAACCAATTAAAAATATTAAAACTACGACAATATAAGAATAAATCCTAGAATCAAACAAATACATGTACTAATACAAGTTGATTTATTTGCGTACAAGCCGATTTTAATATTGCGTATGTTGATTATATTTCTAAGGTTACTGCTTTTATGCTAATTTAAGGATCTAGGTTTCATAATAATGCGTTGCTTACATTGCGTACGTGGGCTCAGTCTGTCTCTACCTTAACCCTTCCATAATAAATACACCACACATACTTCTTGATGGTACATTTACAATGCCTTTTAATTCTGACACCCATGGACGCAGTCTTTATAACATCTCGTGCAGATGGTCTATTATTATGTAATTATCTAGCTTGATGTAGTTTACTTGAGGGAAAACGCTTTCAGCGTACCCCCAATGTGACATGCAAAATTCAAATCGTCATAATGCTCTAAAAGTCACCAGCCCTCGCGACAACTTCCTGGTCGCCCGCCTCGCTTGTTGACGGGCAATTGCGCCCTAACTACAGAGTTGCCAGACAACCAGTATAATATATAAAGAAAATTAATAAATAGTTAATCTGATTTATTATGAAAGTAACAATTACAATTATTTTATGAAAATACTATAACTGTTAGGTATATTAACCCTTCCAATCGCGAAGAAAAAATCAGCCGTCACTTACGCCCGCGACGTAAATTCGGCGCAAGTAAATGAACTTGAGTAAAACATGACTATAACTTGACTATAACTTGTAAACCACTAGACGGATCATAAAAAGAATAACTGTAAAATGATCGCATTGAAATTTGAAATATAAAACATTGTAAGATTATCTCGTAAAACAATTAAGATAATAATGAATAAATATTACAATATTCACGAACTGAAAAAAAGTCGCCTATTCAAATAATTTCGATGTTTTTATCACAAAATACGTAAAATATGCCAAAACTGTAAATACAGTTATGTTCTTTATTAAATACTTTACGAAAACTTATATTTTGTTTTACTTATTTGCATACAAAAACATTTAGTTACTCAGCCAAGAAAAAATCGATGTATTCGCCGAATGTCCGATGTGTGATGTCAAATTAGAAATCAAGTTGAATTGAGCATAATATAGCCAATTTTGTGATTATATACGATGTAAATCAAATAATAGCTGTTTCATAAGCGAATTAAACCGAATTAAAGCGAATTAAACTCAAATCTTAGCGTTTGTAAGCGTCTAACCAAAAATGGTTACCTCACATCGGAAGGGTTAAGAGGGGATATATGTGGAAGCTTCAAAATAACAAGGCGTATGCAGGTACATATTTGTAATTTAATTTCTCATACTTAATAATTGTAATTTTTTATTATTAGTATTGGCTTTTTCTTTATTGTATGGTTTTTAAATTTATTTTTTGATATTAGAATTGGTTCTTGATTTTTATTTGGTACCCATAAGTAGATTTGATATAACTGTAAATACTTTTTTCTGAATTCGTTATTGGCCTAGTTTGGTTTGAATTTTCCGTGAGTTCTGTAATTTTTAATTGCTCAAACTGGTTTTAATTTAATTTTGATTGCCTTGTATATAGGTTTCCAGAATCTGTAAAGATTTTTTGAAAATAAAGTGAACTATGAACAATGAACTATGTATAATGTATTTTTTAAAGCATTTATTATATAAATAGATTGATAAAAAATAATACAGACTATGAATTTTGGAATGCAATTTTTAAAATACAGAATCATTTTAAAATAGAATACTTTATATAAAACTAATTTTGACAGAAATATTTCAACAGAAAAATAAACGTTTAGTAGTAAAAACTATAACAAGTTGTTTTTTTTAATTCTGAACCCATAGATTTCAGATAAATTGTAGTAATCATCGTTTTTTAAGGGCAGGGTCGACTTCGGTCCGCGTAATTTTGTTTTTACTTGTTATTTTTAGGTTTGACGTCCTTAATATATTTATTTTGTTTAATATTGAATGATCGTACCTTTGTACAGCTATAATTTACTGATGTTTTCTTGGAATATTTCAAACATTTCCTTCATAGTTTATATACGATATATAAACTATGAAGGGGATGATGATTATACGTGCATGCATTGTCGTCCTCGAGGCATGGTTTTACGATGAAACAGATATTGGTGATTGGTTGTACCATTGATTATATGGAATATTAGTTCTCAATTCCATATTACGATTTGGCAAATAGAGCTGTCAACTACAACGGGCGAACTCGTCACCTCAGAAACTTTTAACGATTGGTCGTTCTATCTCCCGTGAAGTGAACATTCACTTCACACAATTCACGTCAAGATGATTTCTTACAAGTTTCCTGTTTTGATCATATATCCAGATTCCAGATCAAAATCCAGATTTATTCATAAAAATCAACCTGTTATGGACGGATCTCTTTTCTAGTTAAATATAATGAATATAAATACAAAATAAAGAATATAATGTGTTAGACGTACTCCAAATTTACTTGGAAGTGGCGGTCTGTGAGTGTCAAATGAATTTAGATAACGCAACAAAACTCAGCAAAGAATCTGCACGCGACAATATCGAGTCACTCATTACGACGTCCTTTGAGTGCAGTACTTTGAGTGCAGACGCATTTTATGTTTATAGCCCCTAGGATATTCAATATTCTAGACTAAGATTTATAGTTGCATTTGCAAAAATTGATCCCTGTGTGGAGTTGGGGTCACCGTATGAGGATGTCTTTCACGGTTATCCCAAAACTTCAGCTATCGCTTCAAACGGATTCCCTCGCGATTTCGGGCCTATCGCCGTGAGCGGAGAAATGAATATCACACAGCGTACGTGCAAGGCGTTTATTGTAGCGGCCTGTCTGGCTGCCCTCTTGGTACTACATATTATTGCCATGGGCAAATATTGTATGCAATTCAGTGCATACCTAAAGCGGTACGCACACTGTACCGGAATTATGATGATTAGTATATATTCCCCTCCTTTTAAAACTTTAGCGTCCTTATAGTTGTTAGATTATTTTGATGTGGCAAATCTGTGCCCACAAAGAGTAAAGTATATACTTCTTTCTATCCTACTATATTGTATTTGTCATACTCTTTATATAGGTTAAGTTATGTAGTCTACTCGCAAATAATGTTCTTACAATAGTATAGGTTAGCTCTAAAATATTGCCTGAAGGCAATAAGCTCGCCTTTTCTTAAGAATAAAGAGTTTTATTATCATTATTATTATTATTATTATAACTAGCTTAATGATAGTGTTAGTTTAACCTATGATGTGGATGCTTAAGGCATCCTTATCTTATATGAGTGATGTCGCCACACCTGGTAGAAAAATGACTAAATATCTATAAATTGATATATTCAGGCAGTTTCTAAAGTTAATCATTATTCATGACTATCCTCATTATTATCCTTGACTTAAAAATAAATTATCCTTATTATATAATTTTGATCAGTATTATTTATAATAATATTATCAGATATTTTATTTTATATTAATTAACGAGATTATTTATTTTTCGTATTCTGTTTTCAATGTTTCCTTATATGGTTATTAGTTAATTATTATTACTTATAAAGTATAATGTTTATCACACTAGTTTAGGTTTACAAGCTTTTATTTACTTTGCAATATTTGTTCGTTTATTTAGGTCACTTCCTCTTAACCTATGAAGTTGAAATTTTACAGGTTGGTTCAGTTCTGATGACAATGTATTTTTATGGCAAGCATGGCCCAAGATCGACTCCCGACAAGGATACTCTTCCACGCTCAACAACACAGACACACAATTTTGTATATGCATTCATTTAAGATAGCGCGTTCTAAACGTCACCATGAGATGGCTGCTGTACCCAGGGTTGGCTCCCGAAGAGGGGACTCCTCAACGGTCAACAGCACAGAAACGAAATTTTGTATACGCATTCAATTATGTATGATAGCCCGTTCTAAGATTCACCGCGATAGGACTGCTGCACCCAGTGTTGGCTTACAACGAGGGGACTCCCCAACGGTCAACTGCACAAACACGAAAATCTGTATAGCATTCAATTATGACAGCCCGTTCCACTATGACATGGCTGTGGACACCCAAGGTGGGCTCAGGACAGAGCATTTTAATAAAAGCTTGTTTTTAAAAATACGTCTTAAATATTAACTTATTATAATATGCCCAATGTATGTAGAACTAGTGAGTTCGCTGCCTTGAAACGAGTCCTGGAACTTAGTTGGGCAGCAGCAGTACACAGTATATTAATATATTACTAGCAACTGACGAATTCTAATATGCGATAATTAGCTTTAATTGATAATTCCTGCTTATATTGTATATTTTGAATGAATAAATTGAATAATGAATACTGTATACACATGCTAATGCTCATATCGGCCCTGTTCATTTTTTTCAAATAATATAAATACATACATGTAAATTTATATCAATAATAGTGATACAATTATGCTTTTTAGATGCTTTATTTAATGATATAAAATAAATAAATAATATAATTTAATTAGTCTGGCAGCGCCGTTCGGCGTGTTTGACAACTACCGCCGCCCGCCAGGCAGTCTCGTTCGGTCGTCGCGACGCCTGGTCGTCCTGTGCGTTCCCCGACCGGTTTAACCGTCGAATTTTCCGCGCGAAGTTTCTACGCTCCACAAAGTCGACTGCGGTGACGTGCCGGTTTCGCGGTTTCGTGACAACGCGTCCTATCCTCGATCTCCCGCCAACTTTCATGGGAGTTTTCCGTGTTTGGGTAAATCGCGGCAAAAGTTTCAACACGGTAATAATGCGATCAGAAAAGTATTAAAACGATAATGTTGTACCCCTGTTCGTGATTTGCCGATATTTGCAAGATACCGAGTGCTTATTAGTGTATAGTTGTATGTATAGTGTTGGTAAATAAGTGGAAGTGTAGTGTACTTGTGTACTAGTTCAGTGAAACAGTGATTTTATGAGGTACCTAAATGAAGGAGGATCTCCCTGTTCAGAACTGAGAAACTTCGATTTTAAAGGTAATAAAAAAATAATAACAAGTAATTATAATCAATCAATAATTTGTAAATAATGCAATTTTAAAATTTGTCGTGTTTTATGTGCATTGATCGTTAACAAAGTAATTAGGGCAGAATATGGTAGTATGGTCCTTGCTTAAGTTGCGAGGGAAAATGAGGATCTAGGAGTTCATTTTAATTCTCAGCTTACTTTCAAGGCACTTTCAGTAACATCACTGTTTTGTCCAGGTCCTTTTTAATTTACTAGGTTTCGTTATTCGTAACACAATGCAGTTTCACAATGTCCGGGTTATGCTCACATTATATAATTTAATTGGGAGAAGTAGCTTTGAAACGAATGTGGTTATATCGCATCCGCATGAGCATCTTTATATCATTATGTTGTCCAAAATAATCCAAAAATGTTTCTTTCGTTTCGTATATTTCAAGCAATACGGGTATTATTATTACGTATACCCTACTAGTTTTTCTCTATGCATGGTAGGCATTAATTCCCTTAAATTGCGCAGGTAAATGCTCACCATGACCTAAGTTTTCAAGCTGTTCCGGGCAGAGTTGATCATCCTAGTATGCTAGCGAAAGTTTGTCTCTTTGTTCCGGATAATTATAATCGAGCTCGCTCACATACTCTACTTGCGGAGCCGTCCTCGCGAATCAACCCAATTCGGTGGAGTCTGCTTACGCGTGCCTTACAGCACATAAATGAGCTATGTTCGACAGTGTTAGACGTCGACATTTTTACAGCGAGCCCACATCTCTGCAAGATGTGGGAATTGCGCTACTTATTCATATAATCGACGGATGACGAAGCGTTTAAATTTGTTATATATTGTAAAACCATCTTCGTACACAGAGTCGCTTCAGTTTTATAAGATGATGTCGTTAGAAAAGCGCCGAAGCATGATCGACGCAGTATATCTGCATAAGCTAATTAACAATCGTGTTGATGCTAGTCAAATCTTGGAGCAGATAAATTTTTTCGTGCCCCCTCGACCAGCTCGCTCTCAGCGTTCCTTTCAACTGCTAATGCAGAAAATGCTTTTCTTTATAGAGCTTGTCATCATTACAACTCGGTGTTTATGGATGTTGATATATTTGCCACAACCCCAGATACATTTAAAAATCTGAATAATTTAAAAATATGAATCTAAAAATAAATTTTAAAAAAGAATTTAAAAATATGAATATATTACAATTTAATTAAGTAATCTGTTTATTATGAAAATAGTTATTCTACTCTTATCTTTGTATTTACATAACTTATTCCTTTTTTCTATTTTTCTCTCATAAAATGTGTCATTACATAATTATATATTTTATTTTCTTATTACTATCTATTTAATAATTAATTCTTTTATTACCATATTAATATACAAGTTTATGAATCTATTTACTGTTTTTTCTGCTCTATTTACTTTATATATACTCGTTTAATACGTTGAACTGTTTAGTAACTTAATAATTACTTTTCAGAATATTTTCTGTTTATAAATAGGATAGAAAACGAATTTACCGCGTGAAATTTGTAGGACCCGACGTTTCTGTTTATTAAAAAAACCCTAATATAATTTCACTTTTCACTTTAGAAAATGCTTGTATATTTTAAACTTTTCTTTTATATAGAATATCGCACTATATGACCGCTTAATTGGTGGAAACATATAAATGGTTTATGTTTGTTATATTTTGATTAAGTAAATATGTTTTTTGTTTTGTATGTTTCCTGACTAAAATAAAATAAAATAAAAAAATAAAAATAAAATAATAATGAGATCGATTGTTTTTATTCTTTATGTGTTCAGTTTTATTTTGTATTCTCTATGCCTGTACTTACATATTGTATGCTCATTTAATACTTGTTATGTATGAATTTATAACAATAAACATGTTTATTTGTATATTACATTTCAACGAATTGGTTATAACTGTAATGTTTATGAAATAAATCTATTCATAAACGTAAATAAATGTGTAAAATTTAAAATCATCGCAGACTTCCATTTAATGATGGTTACGAAAATGGTTCGACACGTCTTTACAGTTCATTTATCACCTTTAGTTGCTTAATGCAAATAAGTGATATGCAAAATGCACTTCCCTTTGGATGATATATGAAATCATTCTGCTATAAATAATATATCCATAAGTAGTTAAAAACTCAAGTTATGATGTAAACAAACATTTGTACCGTAATACATTCCATGTATCGAGAATTCCATAGTCGAGAAATTTGATAAAAATGATAAATATGGATTTTCGTGTGAGGATCATATTATTCAATAATCAATACTCTTTTATTCACGCAACATTGCAAATGCAGTTGGATATGTCATAATAATAAATGATTTAAGAATGAATGGAACAAAGCCATCGCTTGGAAGGAAGCCATCGTCGTACCGTTACATATAGGCGGCGCCAAAAACTGCGTAGAAAACTATAGGC
>OX155970.1:20294880-20336880 GCA_944548615.1 Micropterix aruncella | reverse complement strand
TAATGTTTATATCAACGACATCGTCACTTGCTTCAACCACTGCGACAATCTCCTTTACGCATATAATTAAAAAATCCATGCAAGCTGCCATCTACATACAAGCTGAGGATTGAGCGTATTTAAAAACAGTTTATAAGTCATCTAAATTTCCACTCATTTACTAATGTAGGCGACGATTGAGCTCGAATCATCGCGGACCACAGCATGCTTTCCCCGCCTTCTCAGTTCGCGAGGACGACTGGTCGTTTCAAGAGCGGTTGTTATTATGGCAACAACACCCCCCTCTCTATAGGAAACAAAGTCATTTCCAAACTTCCCCCGGTTATCAATCGGAATCCACATTCGTTTGGCTGACGTCACACAGTGCGCAAACCGTCCAGACGCGCCCGAAGAAATGATTCCCGGGGGGAAACTGGCCCACCTGCGTACTCAGTTGCAGGTGGCACAAGAGTTCTACTCAGTTTCTAAACTTCTCCGAGGAGGCTGCCGAATGGGTCCCATGAGCTGGACCGACCCAAGAACACAACGGGTAATAGTGGCCCAGCTGCACAAGGCCCATTAACGTCCAAATGACATAGTACATTTCGGCAACTCTTCTGCGCCGGCAACATCCAGATGGCTCTGATAATATTGCCCGGCGAAACTAATAGTAATTCATTTGGCCATCTATAATAACATTGGTAATAAATGTTTATTTTTCATAAATGATTGACTATATAAAAACCTTTATTTAACTAATAGTTACAATAACAACTATAAACATCTCAGAAAACATCTCAGAAATAATACAGAGGGGAGATTAGAAGCCATTTATTAGTCGATATGAACGTTAGAGCGCCTAATTATTATATATAGAAACTTATATACCAAATTAAAATAGACCTCCTAATGAAAATATAATAAAATAATGGCAGTTATGATTTAAAAATTTGTTTGTTACTACATTATTATTTTATTTTGAGATAGAATACCGTATAGGTATGTCTAGCCTGCTTCCTATTGGGCTACTGAACATAAGAGAAGATTAATCAATGTTTGGAACTATGAATGCCATCTACACGTTGCGTATCATAGTAAAATCTTAGCTGCCAAAATGTAGTACGGAATTGAGTAATATAATAACCTGTATAATCAATGACATAACGAAAACATCTTTTTTTCAAAAATTATCATACACTGCGCATTGCCTCTTCATTAGTGACTATAATATAATCACAGATTTTAAAAGACTGCTACTTTTTTAAGTCGCTTAAGACAAGGTCGATGACTCCATGCCATATACAATTAGAGATGTCGACTACAGCGGGCGAGCCCGTCACCTCAGGAAGTTTTAACGATTAGTCGTTCTAGGTCCCTGGAGTGAGCGCAGAAGACTTAGGACAATAACAGTCCACCGTCTATAGCTCCGCCACAAACCCGTAAGAGGCCAACGCCTTAACCTCGAGATAGCCAGGAGTTTTACCCAGCGGGCTTACACTCACGCCCTTACTTCCAATTGCGACCAGATTACTCCAGTCTCTCGATTGGTTACGTGTTCGAGGTCGCTTGCGCGGTCCTCTCCCTTACGAAGCGGTGAAACGGTGAATACCGAATCTATCGCGGACCACGGCATCTTTTGCCCGGCTGTTCACCCAGGATCGGGTAGCCGATGGTCGTTTCAAGAGCAGTCGCCGTAAGGTCCGCAACTTCCTCCGCTCTATAGGAAACACTACTGCTTCCAGACTCCCCCGACTGTTAGTCAGAGTGCGCAATCGATTGGCTTATGCCGCACGGTGCGCAGACCGTCCAGGAGCGCCAGAAGGTTGATTCCCAGGGGAAACTAACCATAAGGTCAGAGTCCTACCCAGGCTCGCACTTCATGCGTGGAGGTGTTGACCCGTGAGTGTGACCAACCCTGAACAGAATGGGTCTTCGTGGCCAACTCAGCAGGGGCCCATTAATTCCCAAAATCTTACCTCCATGCCATATACAATAACTCCATGCCATATACATATTGAGATGTCTCGATTCATCGTTCTATCGACCGTGCAGTGAGCGTAGAAGACTTTGGACATTACAAATCCGACGTCTAGCTACGCCACAACCCGCAAGAAGCCAACGCCTTTACCGCGAGATAGCCAGTATGTTACCTGGCGGGCCGACACTCGCGCCCTTGCTTCCAATTGTGACCAGATTTCTCCGGTCTCTCGATTGGTTCCGAGTTCGAGGTCGCTTGCGCGGTCCTCTCCCTTACGAAGCGGTGAAACGGTGTGCACCGAATCTATCGCGGACCAAGGCGTCCTTTGCCCGACTCTGCACCGGGATCGGATGGCCAATGGTCATTTCAAGAGCAGTCGCCGTAAGGTAGGCAACCACCCCCGCTCAATAGGAAACAATACAGTTCCCAGACTCCCCCGACTGGTAGTCGGGGGAGAGACCGGAGAAATCTGGTCACAATTGGAAGTGAGGGCGCGAGTATCTCGAGCCCGCCGGGTTTATTCCTGGCTCACTCGCGGTAAGGCGTTGGACTCTCACGGGTTGTGACGTAGTTGGACGTAGGATTGTACTGTTCAAAGTCTTCTACGTTCACTGCAGGGCGACAGAACGACTAATCGTTAAAAAGTCCTGTGGTGACGGGCTCGCCCGTTGTAGTCGACACCGCAAGATGTTAGTCGGAGAGCACAATCGATTGGCTTGCGCCGCTCGGTGCGCAGACCGTCCAGGAGCGCCAGAGGTTTGATTCCCAGGGGAGACTGGTTGACCCAGTGTCCTACCCAGGTTCGCACCCCATGCGTGGAGGCCATCGGATGGGTGTTGACCCGTGAGTGTGACCGACCCTGAACACATGGGTCATCGTGGCCAACTCATCATGGGCCCGTTAGCGCCCGTTAGCTCCCTCCCATGCCATATACAATACGATTTGGCCAATCTGTAGCCCATCTAGGTTTCAACAACTCAGAGTAGATGCTACATTATCCTCTATAGTAAGCTTATCCTCGCCTTTCAATATCTGTTCTGAAAAATTGAAATTGAGTGATTCATCCAGTTACCAGCTGCCTATCGTTATCGATTCCTTATTGGTTCTGAGTATACTCATGTGTTACAGTAAATTTCGTGTTATTTGATTTAATATTCATGAGACTGGAATGTGTCATTTATTGAACAGCACATGTTTATCAGCATGTATGTCAATTGATATATCATTATGGCCAATTTAAGTCAAATCATGTAATTCAGTTTTGACCGGCAAATTAAATCTGATTGACTCTGAAGTTTGTATGTATGCATACTTAGTTAAGATAACAATACAATGACTATAGTTAAAGTATTTTGGAGCCGAATACAGTGATTAGACTGAATATATTTAATGGAATATTCTTCTATTTGTAGCCTATTATGTTTGATTTCGCCGGAAAGTGACGTCATCAACGTAGAGATGGGAGTGGAAGTGAGATGGTATAGATAGGTGAACTCTAACCTTGCATCTGTGCGGTGATGAGACTGGAGGTTGATCTATTCTGCTGATGTGATGATCGATGCACCCCAATAATTGTTCTTTTGCACTTTGACACGAACTGCGCGAATTGCGCGAGCACTTGAGCACGAACCGGCGGACGCCCGCAGTCACGTTCCGTTGTCGTGTCGAAATCGTACTGCCCGACCACTCGCCGCGGTACCGTCCGTTTTGCATTGCGAGTGTGTCCGAAATTTCCCGAACTATTCCGATCGTCTCGCTTCGGAGCGGGAACAATGTTCCTTAAACGTATGTAACAATAGTGAGTCATAATTAAGTACAAGAAGTGTATTGATTTAAGGTATACATTACCCCTGGAATAAAATAAAAAAAAAAACGGTTGTGTTACCCCAAGACTTTCCTGTCAAGTAGACAGGAACTTAATTCATCTGAATATTAATATCATAAATCCTACCACAACCCCCTTACCTCCAACCTAGCCCCACCCTTTAACCCTCGAAAATCGAAATCGACTTTTTCGGCTTTTCCGACTTTTTCGGCTTTTCCGACTTTTAAGACTTCTCCGACTTTTCGAATTTTTCGACTTTTTAGACTTTTTAGAATTTTGTGTCTGCTGTTGACCGTTGAGAAGTTCCCTCGTCGGGAGCCAACCCAGAATACATCAGCCAAATGTTATTACAACAATCTATCTCCGATTATCAAAATGATTAGATTTAGTAATGCAAATAGTCGATAGTAAAAAAAATGGTCGATAGTAAAAAAAATATTCTTGAAAAATTTGAAAATTCAATAGTGTCAAAGTACTTAATAGAATATTCAATTTTAACCATGCCGTACTACGTGGACGTTGATTTTAATTAAATAAATAAAAAATGGATGTCATTATACATCCCCTTACGGATGGTGGAATTGCAAACTCTAGTAACAAGATCGTATATTTAAACTTAAGTAAATAGCAATAACGAAGCCGAGAAACTGAGTTTGGAACTCGGACGACCAAACTCGCCCCTGAAACGACTTTGCAACTCCTATGTAAGTGTCCACCCTGCACGGTTTTACCCGCAAGAGACCAAACGACACATTTACAAAGGCTATAACGAACGAACGCCGAGACTATAAGTTTCTTAGAATACACAGAAAATGGAATTCCAATTGAAATGGCAAGTGTGAGGATCTGGCATTTTTAACGTGAAAACGTCTTTATGCAGAGTAGGTCTCATGCAGAGTTAGCGATGTCGGGTTTTTGTTTTAAATATTGCTGTAAATATTGACGATCTTGTGGTCTGAGGATCTGTGGCACTAAGTGGCATGTATATTCTAAAAAAGACAATTTTCCGTTGCTAAGCGTATTCAACGCGTGTTTGTGTGCTTAAGTCATGGGAGAGGGGGGAGGGGGTAGAGTTCGGTTAGGGGTCTTGAAATTCACTCCAAGCGACTAAAGAATCAGTCATAACTCCGCAATGGAAAGGGTTCCACAAGTGATTCTTGCGCCGACGCGAATATCTTGAGGTATTCTAAAATATTATCTGTACAGATAAAAAAGGTCGTCTAGTGATAAGTTCTGCTCCATGGAAGACGTTTTCACGCAAAATGCTCATTACACGATACTACACATCCACATTTTTAAAAGCAAAATTTACCTTTTTTTATAGATGAAGATTAGGCTACGCGGTTACAGGAGGGGGGAGAAACCCCGCCCACCACCCGGGCAGTTCTAACGACATGGGTCGTTTTATCTGCCCGGGATATCGTGCATCGACAACCTCACGCGTACCAGAAGGGTATTACGTGAGGGGTGGACGAACGGAGATATGGAGGAAGATTCTCCTGATTTCTACCCCCTCCGGCACCCCGTGAACCGTTTATTTATTCATAGAAATGTCAACAATTCACTTACTATCTAACATTATAAAATATAAAAGTTTTAGCTTACGTACTAAAGTTTTAAACAGAGTAAAGAAAAACAAAGAAATAATTATAATTTAGTAGGGTGAATGGTAGGCGATGAGATGGTGAATCCATGCTACTGAGTGGTCTCGGGTTCCGGCTGCAAACGCCAGGGGCTCCGTCGGGGGCATCTACATCAGGAGAATCTGCAAGAAGGCACGCACCCACAGGGGCGGCTAGGTACGTCACAATACAAAATGGGCGACTTCGGGCGATGAAGCAGCCTCTGGACAGCACCGTTAAGAGGGGAGGCCCTCCCCCAGAGGAGGAGAGCCCCGCTGCCTCAAATCCTCCCAGTTTGACACCCAGTGGTCCACAAACTTCCGGAACGCTCGGTAGCAGACCTCGCAACTCACGAGATCCGCATACCAGATCGGCAGACTGCCGACGCACGCACCAACCACATCCATCATGTGTGCCCGTGCAGCGTCCAGCTTAGGGCATGTCGAAATGATGTGTTCTGCGGTCACAAGATAAAGATATTATGTGAAGCCATAGGGCTCGGTCAACATTTTATAAACATAGTTCTTTCTAAGAAGGCGTTATCTGCCCGATCACTTCATATCGCTATACTGATGAAGGTGTCCATTTTAGTTTTGTAAATCATTTTTGCGGACTTTACGATATTTTCTGGAATTTTCGTAAGAAAGTTGCATGGATATAATATAACACATTCGTATATAAAATAGTTACCACTCTTTTTCAAGAAAGCTGTAAGAAACTTGCATGAAAATATAACAAAACCTTATATAAAATATTTACTATTCTATTTTAAGAAACTTGTAAGAAAGTTGCATGAAAATATAACACATTCTTATATACAATATTTAGCACTCTATATCAAGAAAATAAGAAAGTTGTAAGAAAATTGCATGAAGATATAACACATCTGTATATAAAATATTCACCATACTATTTTAACAATGCAAGAAATTTGTAAGAAAGTTGCATGAAAAAAAAAATACATTTTTATACAAATTTTTTATTTGACTATCTGACTATCTGACTATCTAGTAATTTAATAATTTTGAATACCTATTAAGTCATATATCGATTTATATTATAAATGTATACTATTTTTTTTTTAAATATAATTATTTCTACGGCTGCTATTGTAAAATGTAAGTATGTATCTAACATTTAGTTTAATTTTGTAACTGTATAACTTTTATTATTTAAAAAGTGCTAGTAGTACGTTGTTAGAAAACCGCTTGCTGCGAACCCCTGAAGTCGTTAATCACTAGTCAATCAGTTCAGTTGCGTTCAATACGAATCTATCTGCCTACCTGCATTATGGATAGCAATATTTACGAAGAAACGAGCGGAACTCATATGAATACTATGCGACAATCACCTCTATATTGCAAAAGAGGGGATTCGCGCTTATGGATTCTATTCTGCGGTTAAAAAAAATAGAAAAATAACAAAATAAATAATAATAATATTCATAATGATTATAAATTATAATAGGAATAATTAAAAAATATATTTATTTTAGATCTTTCCTGACACAACCGTGGCACTCTAGTGTGACTCCCGAAGTGAGCTCGCCTTAACACAGGGGTGCCTAGCAAGGCGGGCTCGGCTGCTCTTTGCTTAGCATAATAGAAAGGTTATCATTTGCGTTTAATGTATGCGCTATGTAACCTGGGCTCAGACAGATGTATCATGCGTAATATAAATTGTCATTTTTATTTTCTGTTGTGCTCATGAATTTGAATGTATATGTACATATATGTAAATTTATCACTCTATTTTAGGAAAATTGTAAGAAAGTTGCATGAAAATATAACACATACTTATATAAAATATTTACTATTCTATTTTAAGAAAGATGCAAGAAAGTTGTATTAAAATAAAAAAAACATTGCTGGATAAAATATTTACCATTCTATTTTAGACGATATGCAACACTAAGCTATTGATATTTGCACAATAAATACGACGATAGCATAATTTCGTGTTGTATTTTTCACATAAAACTTTATTATATATACCTGAAACCCCTTAAAACCTGAAACTGAGCCATATATTATTAAAGGATTTAACGAGTACATATTCTTCGATGACATGTTCGATCAAAAGTTCGATCTTCGATCAAAAGTTGTCCATTGGTTTAATGTAAATAACCTACTATTAAATGAAAGAAAAACCAAAGTGATTAAATTTTCTACACCTAATGTTAAGCAGGTACAAACCAATGTAGAAATAAATGGAACTAGACTGGAGCCTGTTGCTTCAACTGTGTTTCTAGGGATAACAATTGACTCCAAATTACAATGGGGCCCACAAATTGAGAAAATGTCAGGAAAACTTAGCTCTGCGGCATACGCAGTTAAAACAATAAGGCGGCTGACTGATGTAGATACAGCAAGAATTGTATACTTTAGTTACTTTCACAGCATTATGTCCTATGGGATTCTTCTCTGGGGAAGCTGTGCGGACATCAATAACATCTTTATACTACAGAAACGTGCTGTAAGAGCTATATATAAACTTGGTCCTCGAGTTTCACTTCACGAGAAAAATTCAAAGAGATAAATATTCTTACTGTTGCATCACAATATATATACGAAAATCTGTTGTATGTCCACAAGAATATTGACAAGTTTAAAATAAAAAGCGACACTCATAATTTTAATACTAGACATAAGCATAACCTTGTTGTACGTGCTACTCGTCTCCACAAAATAAGCAATTCTTTTTTGGGACAATGTATACGCTTCTATAACAAACTTCCTCATACTATTAGAGAACTATCTGTAAATAAGTTTAAAGCTACCATCAAAGCAAAATTGTATAAAAAAGCATACTATACAATATCTGATTATGTAAATGACAAAACGGCTTGGGAGTAAGGCTTGGACGCATCATAAGAACATAAATTAAAAATAATATTTAATTGTGTCTATATGAATAAAGAACATTTTGATTTTGATTTTGATTTTGATCATGTAATTTCCTAAACCGTCAGGCTCACGTTGTTTTCTGTATCATAACAAGATGGCGATGACATTAGGAAATAAAATCTCACTTCAGTAGGGTCTGAAAGTTGTCGGATTTGCCCTTAGGCGGCAGCAATACTCCTATGATTTTTCCCCTCATTTTTGTACGACTGCTAGTAAATGCTAGCCAGCCTGGCAAAAAAACCATAAAAACTTGTATGGAATTTGGACTATTAGAATGGCCGGCGGAAGATTGGTTACTCCGTCTCTGGTTGCTTGGTTACTTTTTAACACGCTTTTATTAGGTCGACCTGTATGTAACTAACTATGTAATGGAATATAAGGTAACTAATTTAACCATCTTCCAAGGATCGTAGCGTCATGAAAATTGGCAGCTGTATGTAGTTCTGATAATAATACAATATTATGGTACTGTCGAACTGATCTGATGATGGAGTCGGAAGGTATGAACTGGAACTTCATGATGGAACATCGTATCATAGCTGTGTTCGGACTTGTCAAAAAGTCTTGGAATGAACTTTGACCACGATTAGGTTTCAAGGTCTGATGATGTGGTTTTTACGTGCATTTATAAAAGCGTGTTTTTAGTGTTTTATTTTAAACTATTAATTTATTTGTGCTGCTTTTATTTCACTTGTTACTTGTTGGATTTCGGTGGTTTTTTGTTGTTGTTTAAAAAAATTGTTTGAAGGCTTTAATAAAATTCGCATAGATTTAACGAATTAGTAATTAATCCCTTTCTTTGTAAAACACAACAAAAAATATTGTTTGCTGTGTGTAAGATGTTTCATTTTCTAACTTATAAAATTTTTGCTCTGCCTAATATTTTTGTTAAATTTGACGCGCCATAACTTGAAAACTATAAATCGCATCTAAATGAAAATAAGAACATATTTGTAGATAATTCAATGGGTAACAAATTACTCATTTTGTCGTAGCTTTTACCGTTTTCCTGAAAATTAAGAACATCTATAATAAGGCATCCATTTCAAGGGTGGGGGGGGGGATGTAAGCGGCGCGCGGAGGGTATGGGAGATCTGTTTATTTTAAGGTATTCACTCATAGGTATAGCACACAAGCAATTTCAAAAATATATGTCTTGCCGTGAAAAATCTAGAATGCATATATTACGGAAATACGTGCAGTAATTCAAAAGCGTTATTTTTTACACATATATGTAGTTGTTAGAAAAAAATGGTAGGTACTTATTTAATTGAAGTGTGTACTCGCATACACAAGCTTGGAACCTGAAATCTGACATCCAGAAGCGTCTCGAAGTATTTGAGAGAGTCCAGAGGGTTTCCAATGTTTGAGTACTCAAACTTGTCGGTAGAGTTAGCGAACTTTTACCCATAATCAAGCAGAGAAAAGTGGCGTACCTGGGCCACGTGCTGAGACATGAGCGATACCAACTGCTTCAGCTTATTATTATGGGGAAACTCAGCGGTAAACAACGGGCTTGAAGAAGAAAAAAGTCTTGGCTCCGCAACATCCGAGAGTGGACAAATATCTAAAGCGCAGAAGAACTATTCCGCTTGGCCCAAGAGAGAGAAAAAATAACAGAGCTGATAGCCAACCTCCTGTAGGAGAGGCACTATAAGAAGAAGAATATAGTTACTTAATACGTATTACAAGATGAGTTTTTATTACCGGCATCCTTGAAAGGAGGGGGAGGAGTTACAAAAGCTTTTTTGTCAAGTAAATTTTATCTATTGAAAAAAGTTTGAGAAGCGTTTAGCGCGCTGCGTCATCTAGCGGTAGGTAAAATATAGCTATCGAGTTGCTGGTTCGCCTAAAGGCCTGCAAAGGGTTAATCTATACTAATATTATAAAGAGGTAAAGTTTGTGAGGTTGTAGGGAGTCATCTCTGGATCTACTGAACCGATTTTAAAAATTCTTTTACCAATAGAAAGCCACGTTATTTGTGAGTGAAATAGGATAATATATTAATTCGAAACATGAAACGACTTTTTCGTGGTAGTTGGATTTGCAAAGTAAGTTGGAGTAAAAACGGTCGAATGAACACGTTTCTTACGAACGCTGCTTTAACGATGAGAGATATATGATTGAGTCTAGGGAAAAGTTGTAGAGCTTGGTAATGCCTACAAAAAAGTCAGCGACAGCATATGTCTAACTTTTGTCTAACTGTATGTATTTTATATTAAAAAAATAATTTAAATCGTCAGGTCATGTTTATTTGGTCATATTACCAACAATTATAATTTCATATCAAAAAAAGTAAATTTATCGTCTCAAGTGTTTAAAACAAAAGACTTTTTCCCGTTTACTGCATATAACTTCCCTTTTACTGCATAAATGGTTGCACAAATAAGACACTCACAAGAAGACACTTACAAATAACGGTAATATAGTCAAATTGGCATGCAAATACATACATATATATGCAGTTAAAATATAACCCATATTTTGGCAGTCAGGAAATAAATCATAGCACTCAGTACTAACCGAACCACACTCATAATTTCATCACAAGTAAAACGTTTTACCGCCCAACAAAGTGGGCATGGGTCAGCTAGTTCTTAAATAAATACATAAGTGTTTATTGAACTAAAAATGAAATGCGTCAATTTCCCAAATTATCAATTATTTCTATTAAATAAATTAAATCGTTGCGGCGAAATTTGAGGGTATTGGTGTATTCTAGAAAATATCCTCTAGCTATACATTCAGTAAAAGTGGAGATACTTTCGTCGCGGTCTTTCCTGGTTGACTGTCTTCCTTATTTATTGCGTCCAAAATGCGCGAATGGGTGAAAACCTTACGAGTGGACGTAAGTGGATTTCAGCAAACGCGAAAGTTTTCGCATGCAGCCAACCCGTAGGCCGTGGACAGTAAGCGCGGTCCCTCCTAATCCAGCAATTCATTCCCAGCTATAACGGTACGAAGCTCGTACATGTAGCAAACTCGCTGCCAGTTGGACACACTTGCAAATCATACACTACAACGATTGTTTGGTTTTCTGCTCCTCCATTAAATACTATATCAGTCCTCCAAAAAATATTCAATCAATGAGAGCCAGCATTCGCGCATACTTTAAAAAATATAACTAAAAGAGAAATGCTATTACAGTAAAAAAAAAATTAACTGACAATTGAAATTTAATATGATAATGTCTTCGCTATTCAATATTTTAAATATTCATTTTATTTGATAAATTGATAAATGTATTTATTTCCAATACAACCATAACAATTGTGTAGGAATGTCATTAAATTAATCTTAAACTAGTTACTCAATTTAGCCAAGAGATGATATACATTATATAACTTTAAACTTACCAATTAACAAAAACAAAGAATATATCATAACAGTTTAAAACTGTGTAATTGACAATAAATGTGTATTAAATGGTTAGATACGATGCTATGTATTTTCACAATAATCGTTCACAATAAGTCGTTATGAGCATACATGTTAATTTTAAGGAGATAAACTCGGATGGATCTCTCGAAAATATCGATGTTTTTTATCGCTTTTAATCTTTCAGGAAATTTATTAAAAAGTTTGAGGCCTATGTATCGACTAGTCGCCTGGAACTTGGCAGTACGTGCTACGAACTACGAACGGTTGGAGATACTGGGTTTTATTCCTGGTGTCATGCCGATGTACTTCCTCGTGGGATATGGCCGAGCTCTTATTGTAATAAAATTCGCATAGAGCTTCTTGAGCAAAAATCGCATATACGGTCAATATCCCTAGTTTTTTTTCATATTTTTTTACAATCAGAGGAAATGAAGAAATACGTTGTTGTTATTATAATAATAACAATATTTGTTATTATAATAATAACATTATTATAATAACAATACATTGTTGTTACTATAATAATAACAATGTATCTCTTCATTTTCTTTTCAGATGTCCAAATTGTACAAAAACCTCTGTACCTTACATACAGTTATTCGAAAAAGATCTACTAGGGATGTTTCCAAAGTTATGGGAATTTAGCCATATTTTTATTATTTTGTTAATTTTCGTCAATATTACAATGTAGTTTTTCAACATAATCCCCACTTAACTGAATACATTTATCCCAACGATAAACTTATTTTTTTAAGCCGTCCTCAAAGAACTTTTTCGGTGGCTCCTCAATCCACCTATTTATGGCACGTTTTACGTCAGTTAAACTTTCAAATCGAACACCCCGTAAGGGTTTTTTCAAATCTGGAAACAGGTGATAATCACTGGGTGCAAGATCCGGGGAATAAGGTGGGTGTGGAAGCAATTCCCATCGTAAATCGTTCAAAACATCCTTAGTTTTTCTGAAGTGTGTGGTCTTGCATTATTCTGTTGCAATAACGGACGCTTATGAAACTTTCCAGGCCGTTTTTAAACAAGTGCCTGTTGCAGTGGTCCGGATAATAAATTCGAATAATATTCTGCGTTAATTGTAGTACCTTTCGCCAGATAATTCTTAAAAATAATTCCTTAGCAATCCCAGAATACAGTAAGCATTACCTTTCCAACAGACGGAACTGCACGCGCCTCAAGTGGAGGCCCTTCTTCAGGTTTGCGCCATTCTTTGGATTGACTTTTGGTCTCAGGATTGAAATAAGGAATCCACGTTTCTCAGTGGTTATTATTTGTTGCCAAAATTTATCACCGTAACGGGCTAACAGCTCTTGAAGTTGACGACAAGTATCAGACCTATTGAGTTTCTGGTCTGCTCCCAACAGCCTTGGCACCCAGCGAGCCGAAACCTTGCTAACGCCCAAACAATCATGCAAGATGTTATGAACTTGTCGTGTACCTATCCCTAGGCACACACTAATTTGACGAATAGTCATTCGCCTGTCCTCTTTCAGTAGGTCTTCGACGGCAGTAATGTTTCTTTCATTTACCGACGTGCTTGGGCGCCCACTGCGTGTATCGTCTTCTAGTGATGTTCTACCGGGTTTAAAACGATCGATCCACCGATAAACAGCACT
This sequence comes from Micropterix aruncella, assembly GCA_944548615.1. Lineage (NCBI taxonomy): Eukaryota > Metazoa > Arthropoda > Insecta > Lepidoptera > Micropterigidae > Micropterix > Micropterix aruncella. Next base: position 20,323,564 of record OX155970.1, on the reverse strand, counting down.
TTGGGATTCTGCAGACTCACCAAATACTCCTTGCAGACGCTGAATAATTTCTGATGTTTTCACACCTTCTTTCCACAAAAAGAAAATTATTGCTCTTTGAGATTTTGCTGCGTCTTCCATGGTTACAAAAACAGTGTTGAGAAAACGCATCTATAACAGTCGAACACCTATATCAGACTGAACAATGTTGCACTAGATAGTTGCATAAACATGTCAAGACTTGTCTGGCACCAACAACATTGCCTATAAGTTCTGCGTAATTTAATTATAGCACAATTCACAGAACTTTGGAAACATCCCTCGTATTCTATTCTATTCTACAATTTAAACTATAAAGGACAATGGGCATTTTTGTAACAAATCAAGAAATGATTGTGTCCACACTCTTAACGCCTATACTTGACTACGGTGATGTTTGTTATATAGATGCCAGTGAGGTTATATTGAATAAGTTGGAGCGTCTGCAAAATATCTTCCTCAGTTATGTTTTTAATTTGCGAAAGTTCGACCATGTTAGCTGCTTTCGTGAGCAACTTCATTGGCTTCCTATTCGCGATCGAAGAAATTAGCATACGTTGTCGCTACTCTACAACATACTCAATAACCCCACTTCACCCTCCTATCTCAAGGAGAATTTCCACCCTTTGGGGGGCCACGGTCTTCTACTTCGATCAAGCCGGGATAACACACTCGCCATTCCGATACATCATTCTTCTGTTTACACGCAATCTTTTACAGTCCATTCTGCTCGTTTATGGAATCAGCTCTCTCACTCTATCAGGCATGCACCTTCGTTGCATACTTTCAACAAGTTGTTGAAGAAACATTTATTTTTACACAGCCAGTGATTTCATTTGAGATGAAGTGATTTTTTAACCTTCCCTGGGCAACCTTAGCATACGTCACTGCCATATATTTGTAAAAGTTTATTTTAAATTTAACTTGTTTTTAATTTATCTTTGTTTACTTTACTACTACTTTGAAAAATAGGAATTATTTTATCAAATGGTTGACTGTAAGATATCGCTATAGCGATAAGTCCGCCATTTGTGCATAAATTGTCTTTTTTATAAAACCAGTGTAATATTCATTAAGTTATGTTTGTATAGCACAATAAAGTTATTCTATTCTATTCTATTTTCTTACGGTTTTAAAGCTTTTATTCTTATAAAATGGAAGACTATCGCGGTTGTTTGACATTATAAATAGGATAGAAAACGAATTTGCCGCGTGAAATTTGTAGGACCCGACGTTTCGGTGACGTTGCAGCCGCCTTTGTCTAGGGTAGACTGAAGATCTGTCAGTCCGTTGTTTTGCGGGTAGGCCGCAAACCGCTGCCGCCACTGCGTAGGTTATAACCGTGGTGGGGGGCCGGGCTCGGAGCGCGGGAATTTTGAAAATCCGTCTTGCACACAGCACTCACTGTATCCTGTTTTACGTCTTTGCGTTCGGCATTCGGCGGCGGAGGGTTCCACGTAGAAGAGAGTTTGTAGCCGTCGTCACTATTGAAGTTTGGAGTTCTTCTTATTTCAATTGCTTCCCGGATCATGCGAGGAAAGTAGAATTGTTGCTTGGATAGAACAATGGGATTTTGAAACTGCATCCAGTGGTTACTTCCGCTATCCAATATATGTTCGCAGATCGCCGATTTTTCTCGCTGAACGTTTTTAACCCCTCCTATCGCGGGGTAAAAATTTAGTCGTCACTTCTGCCCGGGACAGTTTTGCGCGTGAAGTCGATGGCCTTGAGAAAAACGACCATAACTTTTAAACTACTATACGGATCGTAAAAAGAATAACTGTAAAATGATCGCATTGAAATTTTAAATTTATAATATTATAACCTTATCTCGTCAAACAATTAAGATAATAATGAATAAATATTTAAAAAGTTGGCATTTTACGAAGCGCGGAGCGCCCTAACCAATATTGGTTAGATACAATTTTAGCATTTGTAAGCGTCTAACCAAAAATGGTTAACTCAAATAGGAAGGGTTAACAGCTTTGATGTATTCTGTCAGTCGCGTGGCTATGGGCCGTTTCGTTTGTCCGTATCCACGGAAAATATCACGAGACACGCACGTCGGGTCCTACAAATTTCACGCGGTAAATTCGCTTTTATTCTTTTTGTTATTATTCTTGACTCTTCTTTTTTTAATTTTGTTTAAATTTTCTAGACTTGCAATTAAAAATATAAGTAATTAGCATTAATGTTCTGTGCTTATAAATATGAAATTGAAATTGTACGCTCTGGGGCAAACTGTATAGAACCATTTTGTACAAAAACATCTGTACCTCTGTACCTTACAGACACTTATTCAATAAAGATCTATTCTATTCTATTCTACAATTTGAACTGTAAAGGACGATGGGCATTTTTGTATAAAACGGTGTACACAGAGTGTAACAACTAAGGACGTATAGCGATCAATTGTGCTTGAGTAAAGGAGAAATAAATCAACATTCAACTCATTAATCCGAGTCGTATTTGACATCCGAAAATTTGTATAAATGGATGATTTTGTGAAATAAACTAGTCATTTAACCTCGTTAAATATGGTTTATTATGTAATGAGGATTTATATCAAGTCGTAACGAAGGATTAATATCATTTATATCGCCGTTTGGAAGGATATCTCCGATTTGCCACACAATTTGGGAAAGTTAGTTCGTCTTGCGGTTTTCTTCCTCGGGTGGCCTATTCCGGCACTGCTCCTGCCGGTACAGACTCTACCCGCGCCACTGACGTTCACGCAATCCTCTTAAGCCCTTATCACCGCCGGTGGCAGTATTTCAAGGACCTTGGCCGCCTCGTGAGTGGGCAGCCGAATTGGCCAAAGTCGTTCGGGCCTTTTATGGTGTCCCTCGAGATGGCACACGCCGTGTCGCGCACGCTTCGTCCCCGACAGAATCTCTCCCGCCCCTATGCCACCGCCCGAAGTGTACGTGCCCTACGACTTTTATTACCATAATACATAACACACCGTGCGATCCACCTACATTTTCTATTTATTTTATCTATTTTTGACGTGAAAACATCTGAAAGTTCGGATTGATACAAAATCGGTTTGATAACCAGGTCATAATTTTCAATATATCAAAAACCTCCCAAAAGAGAATAGGTATTTTGGGTCCACTTTTCGAATAGCTGTAAATCTTATACCAATGGATATGGATCTCTTCGTGTAAGGCGGTGTCCACTACAACGAGCGAACCCGTCACCCCAGGCTGCTATAACGATATATAATCATTCTTTCAGCCGTGGGATGAGCGTAGAAGACTTGAGACAAGACAAATCTACTGTCTAGCTCGTCAGCAGCCCGTTAGAGACCGATGCCCGGCACCGGGAAAGGTACGCAGCGGGCAGCCTCGCCATCAACTACCAGTTTTGGTAGGATATCTCCGTCTGGAATTAACCTTCAGGATACCTCCGTCTTCCCGACTCTACCTGAATTTTTCGCGGACTTGGGCGTTCTTTGCCCGTAGTGCCACACGGGATCGAGTGGCCCAAGGTCATTTCAAGAGTGGCATGACAACAGGTCAACATCCACCCCCGCTGCTTAGGAGACAGTGTATTTCCATAGTCTCCAGACTCCTTCAGCAATTAGTCAGAATCCACAACCGTTTGACTTCGCCGAACGGTGCGCAAACCGTCCAGTGGCGCCGGGATGCAATCCCACCGAGAGAAACCGAGACCGAGAGTCTTACCCGGGGTAGCATTCCACACGAGGAGGCTTCTGAATAGGAGCTGAATCGTGAGTTGAGCCGATCCGAGAACTAAGTGGATCTTGTGGCCCAAGCTGCACGAAACCGTTCACCACGAACATTTATTACTAAATCCACTGATCTTAATTACGAGCCATTACCTGAGAGCTTATTACCTGATATCCCTTAGGGCACCTATTATTATAACAGTTTATTTATTAAAACAGTCCTAGTCCTAGACATTGGGGGCTCAAAAACTGAAGATCTAATTACTACTATAGAGTGAATATTAAAAACATATATACTTCTAAAATTGTGCAATATTACACATTATTTTCTCATACATATTATATATTACAATGTAGTGTTAATACTCTGCTTATATAATTTTATATATTATTACCTATTTTTCTTCTTAAATTTATTGAATATAATGCAAAGTTTTAAAAAAAAATTGTTTAGTTTTAATTGCATACATTTTTTTCTACTTTTTATTTTTAGTTTTAATTTTGTAAAAACACATTGTTATACTAAATCCTTTGTTAGATTTAAAAAGTCTATGGTTTTACTGTAAAGGTTGTACTGTTCATCATCATGATTGGAGGTATTTAGCCCGATACCCGCCACGTCGGCCACACGTCTTGGCGAGCTCCACACTTTCAGGAAAATATTTCTATTTCCTAGGCTTGTGGCAACCTGGTCGGGTTACTTAACCGCCGAATTGCACTATATTTTCTAAATTTATTATTTAATTATTATTTATTGTTGAGAAAATTTTCAAAATATATGTTGATGCTTAGAATTTAAATTTCGAATATCAATTTTTTACATTTTTTTCCTAGTTACTTGACAGTTATCGTTATATTTTAGATAATTCACACTAAATCTTTATAAATTACACCTATGTGTTATTCTGATGTGTAAGCTATATTATTGTAAAGTTTCATCAAAATCCATTCAGTAGTTTTTGCGTGAAAGAGAAACAAACATCCATACATTCTTACAATCTTTCGCGTTTATAATATTAAGTAGGATGTATTTTATATTAACATTCATTGTCTAATTATATTGCTTTCATATTACGCGTAAAGCAGTAGTAATTAAAAACAAAATTGTGCGTGTCAGCTCCGACGCGTGACTGGAGTGTGATTGTCTCAGATTGCTATTTGCTGATTTGATATCTGTCTCATTTCATTATTCGACAAATCTATGGTCAGTATGGGTTGTCTCGAAAAGTAGCAAATTTCATCGAATTCAAGTTTCAGCTGTTGGATATTGTTGCACTCTTTTAAATTTTCGAACTTTACTGACATTAAACGTAACGCTTTTTGTTAACGTCTTAAAGTTAGATTTTACTATCCATCGAATTCTCATACCGGGGGCGCTAAATGAAATAAAGTAGCTATACCTGTTAATTATTTTGATTTTTGGAATATTTTTGACCTTTTTGATACCATCATTTAGATTTTTTCTTAGTCTTTTAGTAATTAAATTTTTGAAATATTTTTTCTGTTTATATGATTTGATTCAATTTGATTCGATTATTTTTAATTATTTTATTCAGTTATGTTACTGAACCCATTAGATTTTCCATTTGTCTTCAAAAATGTAAGACATTCCATGTAGTATCATGCGAAAAGCTTGTAATAACTACCTTTTACTTACAGTAGCTTGTATATTACTAAATAAATTATATTGCGACAAGTCCAAGAGCGGTAAATTTGCTAATTGGACACGAATGTAATGTAATGTTACATATTATTTCGTACTAGTCTTAACCTTCTAGCGTGGCAGCTCATGGCAAGCGACACACCCGAACGCGACCAAACGGGTGAACAGAGGACTAGGCCGAACGCCGCCACACACGTCAACCTGTCATTCGATCGGATCGCACGGTCGGTATCGCGGCTGCCATAATTATGTTTTTAATTCATATTTCGCTCGCGTGCACGTTAAATTTTATTTAACTATCAACCACTGGAACAAGGCGTTTATCTGGATCCTGCAGCGACAATTAAGAGGTTGTCCGAGTAGACCGCACCGCAACACACATATAATTATTGATTTTATAGCGTAATAGATTGATCACCGCCATACTACAATTTTGCAACCACGATTTTATTACGACGAACAACATTAAATGGCACTCGTATTTCATACTTATGTTAAAAATAGTGACTTTCGTGTTATAACAGTATGGCTGCACTCCGTAGATAGCGCTCTAAGCATGCCTATATATATATATATATATATATATATATATATAATATATATATATATATATATATATATATATATATATATATATATATATATATATATATATATATATATATATATATATATATATATATATATATATATATATATATATATATATATATATATATATATATATATATATATATATATATATATATATATATATATTTATTTATATATATATATATATATATATATATATATATATATATATATATATATATATATATATATATATATATATATATATATATATATATATATATATATATATATATATATATATATATATATATATATATATATATATATATATATATATATATATATATATATATATATATATATATATATATATATATATATATATATATATATATATATATATATATATATATATATATATATATATATATATATATATATATATATATATATATATATATATATATATATATATATATATATATATATATATATATATATATATATATATATATATATATATATATATATATATATATATATATATATATATATATATATATATATATATATATATATATATATATATATATATATATCTTATATATAAAATTCTCGTGTCACAATGTTCGTTCCCGTACTCCTCCGAAACGGCTTGACCGATTCTCATGAAATTTTGTGATCATATTGAGTAGGTCTGAGAATCGGCCAACATCTATTTTTCATACCCCTTAGTGATAAGGGTTGTCCACCCTTAACATTTTTCTTTATTTTTTAGTCATTTTTTTAATTTCTTTATTTTTTTATTATGTCGCATTAAAAAATACATACAACCCTAAATTTTTACCCTTTTATCACCAACCCCTATTTTTTAATAGCCATTTTAGTAATTTAATCATTTTTCATCCCCGGTCGATAACTGATCAATCGTCATTTAATTAGTTATCCCCGCCAGTTGTCTACAGGTGTCACTTCTGACCCAGTAAACAGCACGGAGTAGGGATGAGAACGAAGCCGGTCTCCTGTTTCTCTCGCACAATAAGACTTCTCTCACTCCCTACACAGTTGTCGGCCATCATTATTGTTTATGCATCAAGTGTAGTAGTAACGTTGACAATTATTATTTTGCTATCTCAGTGTAACTCTCATATTAACTATTAATCTTTCCTATTTTATAATTATTAATAATAAAATTATGAAATTCCAGATCCGTCCACTGACCAACTGCTGTTTGTTATTGTTACAACAAACATGATCCATGGTCCATGTGGTACTCTTAATAGTTCATCGCCTTGCATGGCAGATGGAAAATGTACTAAAAATTTCCCTAAAGATTTTACTAATGATACGATCACAAATGTCGACGGATACCCAATATATCGTCGAAGAAATCCCGATAATGGCGGACAATCATTTATCAAAAATATCAGCAACACAGACATTGATATTGACAATCGTTGGGTGGTGCCATATTCGCCTCTGCTGAGCAAGACATACAATGCTCATATTAATGTTGAGTTCTGCAGTTCTATGAAGAACAAATACATTTGCAAGTATGTCCATTAAGGCAGTGATATGGCTGTGTTTAGAGCGGAAAATACTAATGTGAATGCTCCTCCAGTGAATAAAAACGATGAAATAACGCTCTACCAAATTGGTCGGTACATCAGCTCCAATGGAGCTGCTTGGCGTATCTTTGGTTTTCCAATTCATGAACGGGATCCAGCAGTTGTTCAGTTAGCCGTCCATCTTGAAAACGGTCAGCGTGTATTTTCCACGAACGAGACAGCGATTGATCGTGCAATAAATCCACCTAAAACTACACTCACTGAATTTTTTGAATTGTGTAATCGTGCGGATGATTTTGGTGCCTTTGCACGAACATTACTCTATTCACAAGTACCACGCTATTTCACATGGACTCAAACAAAAACATGGATGCCCCGCAAGCAAGGCTCACCAGTTGCTGCATGTCTCAATTTATTTAAATCAAACGCCTTGGGGCGATTATTTACAGTCGATCCAAGACACACTGAGTGCTTTTATCTTCGACTGTTGTTGGTTAATGTTACTGGCCCATTATCATTTCAAGATATACGTAAAGTGAATGGGCAACACTATCCAACGTATAAAGATGCATGCCTTGCACTCGGCTTGCTGGAAGACGACAACCAGTGGGAATGTATGCTTGCTGAAGCTGCATTGAACTGTACAGCAATACAAATTCGTCTACTATTCGCTATAGTGTTGACTACATGTTTCCCAGCCCGAGCACAGATATTGTGGGATAATCACAAAGATTCAATGACTGATGATATATTGCATCAACATCGTACACGGTGCCACGATCTAACCATAACATTCAGCGACGCAATGTACAATGAAGCATTAATTGCTATTGAGGATCTTTGCATTGTCATTGCCAACTTACCACTCAGTCATTTCGGTATGAATTCGCCAAATCGAACTGCATCTGATTTAATGAATACTGAAATGAATCGTGAACTGCAGTACAGCACTGTAGAAATGGCAGCGATTGTTGCCCGCAATGTCCCACTAATGAATGAGGAACAAAGAACCATTTATGATCGCATTATGCTCGCAGTTTCAGCTGGACAAGGTGGGTTCTTCTTTTTGGATGCACCGGGTGGAACTGGCAAAACATTCGTTATTTCGCTAATTCTTGCTGAAATACGATCAAATAATGGCATCGCATTGGCCGTTGCATCATCGGGCATTGCAGCAACTTTATTGGATGGAGGCAGAACAGCTCATTCAGTATTTAAGCTGCCACTAAATATTCAGAATAACTCTGATGCAGTATGCAACATTAAGAAACAAAAATTAATGAAAAACGTGATCGAAGCCAGCATTTTAAATAGCAAGTTCCGAGGTGAAAATATATTAATACCACGGATTCCTATTATACCTACAGATGTGCCAATTCAATTCAAACGTATTCAGTTTCCGATTAGATTGGCATTTGCAATGACAATCAACAAATCCCAAGGTCAAACGATATCTATTTGTGGCTTAGATTTGGGAACACCATGTTTTTCACACGGGCAATTATACGTGGTATGCTCTCGAGTGGGTAAACCATCCAGTTTGTTTGTGTTAGCTAAAGATGGACTAACAAAAAATATTGTTCACGCTATAGCATTAAGAGATTGATATTGTTTGTTAGTGTTACTGTCGTAATTGATTAATTAATGATATATAATTTTAAGGAATAAATTATAATAACTTAAAAATAATGTTTGCCTTTTGTTATTTTTATATTCCCTCATCGTTCACAGTGCTCGATGCCTATTTCACGCATATACCACATTCTTACACACTTACAATAAGTAAGCTATTTTTTGTCTACACTAGAAATTACTTAAAAATTATTTATATGGCAAAACAACGTTTGCCGGGTCAGCTAGTATATATATATATATATATATATATATATATATATATATATATATATATATATATATATATATATATATATATATATATATATATATATATATATATATATATATATATATATATATATATATATATATATATATATATATATATATATATATATATATATATATATATATATATATATATATATATATATATATATATATATATATATATATATATATATATATATATATATATATATATATATATATATATATATATATATATATATATATATATATATATATATATATATATATATATATATATATATATATATATATATATATATATATATATATATATATATATATATATATATATATATATATATATATATATATATATATATATATATATATATATATATATATATATATATATATATATATATATATATATATATATATATATATATATATATATATATATATATATATATATATATATATATATATATATATATATATATATATATCCGTAAGTATATCTCATTCAAACATAAGCATTTCCCAATACAAGCTGGGATTTCCTTCGCTACTTTTTAAGTAGCTTTTACTAATTTTATTTTAAATAAAAAAATCATCTTACAAACCTTATCATATATATATATATATATATATATATATATATATATATATATATATATATATATATATATATATATATATATATATATATATATATATATATATATATATATATATATATATATATATATATATATATATATATATATATATATATATATATATATATATATATATATATATATATATATATATGTGCGTACCACTTTCGACGGTACACTGTAGGTTTAATGGGATCCCTTTATCGCTAGCGAACGATCACCCTTCATCCACATCTCAAAAACAAAGCGTATCCTTTTGCAAACCAAAATAAAATGTCTTTATTAAAGACAAATTTAAGCAAAAACAATGAAAAAAATCACAATCAATCGTCTCTTAAATGCGGAATGACATTTCGAAAATTCGATTTGAAATTCGAATATATCCACTCTTTAAAGGGACGATATACGATTGCTGGGTTCGCTATCAGCCAGCTATTAAATGAAAATAAAAATAAAATACTTCATTTGCTCGTTCCCATGAAATAAGATATAAATCGTAATTTCTGGTCGAGAAGTTTATACTTAAGGCTATATGATATTTACAAGAGTTCAAAACATAAGATAAAATTGTATAATATTGTTAATATTTGATTGGTTTTTTGTAAAATCTTTTTTTATAGAATTCGTTTAAAGGATGACACTTTGATGAAAAAATAAAAATAATAAAAGCCACTTACATAGCTGGAAGGTTTTCCCGGTATATATATATATATATATATATATATATATATATATATATATATATATATATATATATATATATATATATATAGTGGATGAAGGGCGATCGTTCGCAGCGATAAAGGGATCCCATTAAACCTACATTGCACTGTCGAAAGTGGTGCTCATCCAGGAATACATCTCATTTAAAATAAGCATGTCCCAATCCAGTCCGGGAAAACCTTCCAGCTATGTAAGTGGCTTTTATTATTTTTATTTTTTCATCAAAGTGTCATCCTTTAAACGAATTCTTCAAAAAAGAAATTATATATATATATATATATATATATATATATATATATATATATATATATATATATATATATATATATATATATATATATATATATATATATATATATATATATATATATATATATATATATATATATATATATATATATATATATATATATATATATATATATATATATATATATATATATATATATATATATATATATATATATATATATATATATATATATATATATAGATATATATACCTAGATATATATATATATATATATATATATATATATATATATATATATATATATATATATATATATATATATATATATATATATATATATATATATATATATATAATTGATCAATAAGATGATTATAAAGTAAATAATTATAAAAGCGAATCCGATCAAGGGAATCCTTCGTCACGATGTAAGTGGCTTTTATAATTATTTACTTTATAATCATCTTATTGATCAATTCTAAAAAGAATATATACACAAAACTATCATATATATATATATATATATATATATATATATATATATATATATATATATATATATATATATATATATATATATATATATATATATATATATATATATATATATATATACATATGTATAATAATCATATAATTACAAACGAATTTTTAAATCATACCTATCCTTATTTTAATATTATTAACATAAAGACGTCATTTTACTTTCCTGCAAGAAGAGTATTGTGGACGCTCTTTTGTGTGTGTGTGTCTGTCTGTCTTCTGTGTGTATTCCTCCACGATAGCGCCCAAACGCTTCGTCCGAGTGAGCTAAAATTCATCATGCAGGCAGCATTTGGTCATGGCAAGAGTTAAAAAGGTTGAAATCGTTGTTGAAAATCGGTCCACCAGAGTATATGAGGGGGCGCGCTAGTCATGCTTCAATCGCGAAATTTTCGAGTGAGAGGCTTGATATTCGGCACATAGATGCCTTGTTGGTCTGGAATTACGTTGTGAAATTTTGATTGGAATATCTCGTATATGAAGCGACGCAAATAATAAATATAATCCGTCATATTTTGTTCAATACGACGCCACTTTTTGGAAAAACACTATTTCAATACCACGGAAAAAACTACAAATATACTACGAATGGGCGCGCGGGGGTAGGTTGGGTTAGCGCAGTGGGAGGGGGGGGGGGGGGGAATTGGAGAGGGGGTTGGCGGGGTTGCTTGTCTATTTGCCGGCAAAGTCTTGGGGTGACATAACCGATTTTTTTCATTTCGTATACAGGTTCCAATAAGTAATAATTACGCACTGCAATGTTCACATAGAATAATTGATGTTATTCTATATATTCCTGTTATTTATGTAATGTAATCAGCCTATACAGGCAATGTGATAGAAAGCCCTAATAATAGAATGTTATTATTGTTATCGTTGGTTAAATTATTGGATTTTTATAATCAATCGGTCCTATATGAAAAAAAAAATCATTATTAATCTTATTATAGGTGGCCAATTGAATTTTTAGTTTGGCTGTTAATGATATCAGCACCACCTACATTTCGCCGTTTTAGAAGGGTTGCCAAATTGTACTAATAGCATATTATAATAAAAGGTAGGACGTAGGACTAATCATATTACTATTAATATGTATATTATATTAAAGTTATTATTATATATTAAAGTAACTTTCTTTCGTATGGATAAGTGTATTTTTGCAGACCGAAATTTGACAATATTAACTTATGACAAAGCAATATATCCACTAGCAATATATCCACCCTAGAGGTAATTGACTTATTACTTTGAGGCTTTGTGTTTGTAAATGGCGAGTTCTAACTTCAAACAAACTTGACTATTAATACCAGCCTTTGATGGCGAATGATTTCCTTTTGCTTGAAACGGTTTGAAAGTATAGACGTTCAGGTGAATTAATGGAGCTTTGCGATAGTTAAGGCTACTTCTGTGCGGCTAGTTAATTAAATGGAGCAATTAATCTTATGAAATGTCATTAACCTTTGTGATGGAATACGCGTCATAGTATCATATGTACCTCCTAGATAAGTAGAAAAAGGTTGGACACGCTCACATTATATACACTGATCTAAAACACTCTGAGTTATGGATATAACTTAATTGCTTATTCTGTTACACGTCAGTTAATATTGGTAATTATATGCTATTAAAATTATAAGGCTAAGTATCGAATAATTTGAATATACTTTGATCGAGATGAGGTGTGGCGAAAGTTTTAGGAAACATACAGCGCATACAATATACATACATACCGACAAGTAAATATATTAAAATGAATAAAAACACGACTGCCGCTACAGAAATTTAACTATTGTATTTATAATTATTTTTATTACGGTTTTCTATGAAATATTTATGGTTTATGTATTTATCCGTATAGATAGATGTATATTTCAGGTATGTACTCAATCAGACCTTTCATTTGACACTAAACACGATATATTTAGGTTATTTTAGTGACATTTGGACATTTAGACAAGTATTTTTTGACGTCTGGACGGTTTAGGTACCCTATGACACTCTAGATGACAACGATTCTAACAATATATATTTTTTCTAAAATGTTGGATTGAAATAAATTCGTAAGAACCAAAAAAGGTTATTTGAAAATCGGTAATATTTGAGGAGTGTAATTATTAAAAATATATATAGTTTATTTTGCTAAATTAATATTCCAAATATTTCTCTTCGTTACTAGGCCAACTGAATCTATTCCTGACGGCCGCGAAGAGGAAGAACGAAACAAACTAAACTGTCAAATGATGAATGTCAACACGCACCGCGTAACACGGCAATTTATATTAGAGACGCTGCTTTCTTCATATGTGAGGGCAAGGGATCGCGGCACGTACCCATGACGCTCTGGAGAACAAAACGATTCTAACAATACGACACACTTTTAAAACGGTTTAAGTGTTAAGACGTTATGGTGGAATATAAAAATGGAAAATATACATACATGAATCCTGAACACTCCTTTTGGGCAGTCATGTAAAAAAAAAAGAAAAACATTCGGCCGACATACGTTTCCTGCGATAGTTAGAATTTAAAGAAATACTAGCGTATTTTCATTAAAAATATGCTATAGTTTTTATAGCTTTTAATAAATCTTACTTATTAAACGTCCAGTTTGGATCATTTTTATGCGTAATGACGCAAATTGATGCTGTTAGTATGACGTCACAGGAGAATGGGCGGTGTAATTAGGGATGACGTCATTTGACATGTCGCCCGGCGCGAGATTCTGCCCGACGACAGCCTATGATGACAGGCGATCCTTGATAATGTGCAGCGCGCATAATTTAACAAAGGACGGGCTCACCACTATTCCATATCGCTCGCTGAGAGAGCTTACTGGTAAGCTGAAGGAGGAGCGCATACAATACATTAATTACTCTGCGGTGCTACATATTGTGATGATTGTTATCTGAGCGCCTCATATTACAATTTTCGTCATTTGTTTTAGCGGGTAGGAAAATTCTCACATTTACGCACATTCTTATTGTGTAGCTCTTAGAAAAGATGTACATATAATGGCAGTATGCGTACAGCTGTCATTCTCCATTGAAAACTAAACTGGCCTGGGAGATTTTCGGAAATTAATATAATAAGTGTACTTAAATCTAATTTATAAAATGTCAGTATATTTTATTAATAATAATCGAATGCTATGCAAAATTTAGTGTGTGTGCTGTTGGTCGTTGAGAAGTCCCCTCTTCGGGATCCATCCCTGAGTGCAGCGGCCATGTCATGGTAAAACTTTAAACGGGCTATCATAACTGAATGGGTATACAACATTTCGTGTCTGTGCTGTTGACCGTTGAGGAGTCCCCACGTCAGGAGCCAACCCTGGGTGTAGAATCAGGTCATGCTTACCATAAGAATTCACTGTCATTAGATCTGAACCAAAATGTAAGATTTTAACTTCGTATGATAATATTTGAGGAGTTCCCGCAATTTCTCATGGATCCCATCATCAAAACAGGATTTTGATACAAATGGGACCAACCTTGAAGTATATCCTTTCAAGTAAAAAATAAATATTCCAAATCGGGTCATAAATAATGGAGTTCTGAGGTAAGAAACATAAAAAAATACAAGCGAATTGATAACCTCCTCCTTTTTTTGAAGTCGGTTAAAAAATATTACATGCAGTAAATATTGATAAAATTTTATTAAAATATCTGTATTTTATGCACTTTAAAATAGTGTATTGTTTCTGCATTATGTTGAGGCAGTGCAAGTACAATGGGGCAGGTGGTCGCAAAAGCAGGTAGTCGCCTAGCCCTTCTTAGCCGTAGTTGATAACAGTTTTTATAATTTTGGTGCCGTTTGACTATCTACTTTTGTGCGTTGTGACTTATTACGTTTGTGCATCATGGCCTAAGTGCATTTGTGCGTTGTGTTTAAATTAGAGAAATGTCTGGTAGACGTGTCATTGGACTTTATCAGGACTAGTTGTGTGTATCTGATTAAATTAAAAAAACTGCTATGCCAATTGCATATTACGGATTTTTACGGATTGCGTTTATTAGGGATTTTTGCCTTCGTTTAGCATAGTTGTATTTCCACGGCTGCTTTTCTTCGTCGATTGGAAATCCGCGACAATTAAAAAAATATTTACCTGTTTCTTATTATTTAAGTAAAAGCAAACCATGCATACCCGTAAATTAGCGAGTGTAGGAGTGACAATGCCAGCGAACTTCTGACCTTTTTCCAAACCGCTCTCCGTCCGCTGTGATAGCCTAGAAACGATGGCTTATGAAATCTCAGGCCGACCTGATGCGCTTTGATGTCGAATTTGTTTCTGCCGCCGTTGATCTTCGCCTTCTCCTGTGGAGTGTGTACCGCTGTCTCTCTGTTTACATTACATTACATTACATTTACGTCGTGTCCAATTGGCGGCTATAAACCGCTCTTCGACGTGTCAAAATATTTGTGTTTTAAGTAGTTAGTCTCATTACTACTTTAATCTTTACTTAACATACATATATATAAAAACATACATTTATATAACATACATATAAAATATATATATATTATCTAGGAAACCTTGGAACCTACTAAAAGTTATTCGTCGTAGAATCGTATTACAAAACAAATTAAAGGCTTATTTAATAAAATAGTCAATAATTCTAATAGCTACCTACTAAACACACAATAATTAAAATAGTCAGTAAAAAAGTTGAATAATCAAAGCAATAGTCAATAAATCGAATATATACGTACTAAAAACTGTACATAGTAACATCCAAAGTAGTAAGTAAATTGTTAAATAATCAAACTAAAGCTAAATCTTACATTTAAATACTAAAAGTACAAATATAATTATCATTCAAATTGGTACAGTATTTGCAAAGTCATGGCCCTCGTATTCGGTCAGATTATAGAAAGGGTGGCCTATCAGCATCTCCTTAATGTTTTTTTAAATTGTTTGTCCTCCAGTTGTTTGATAGTGGTAGGGAGTAAATTGTAGAATTTAATGCTAAGGTATAAGTAGCTCTTCTGTAATTTTGCTAATCTTGTTTCGTAAAGCGCTGTCTCGCTCCGACTTCGATTTCGCGATAATGCGTAACTGGCCATCTGCATCTGCATTCCAGCGTATTTCTGGCTGGCCATTGTTAAACTATGGCCGTTGTCTTTATTATGCTAGCCATCTAGAATTTTTCCATTTAAATAAATAAGGAAAAAAAAATAATTAAAATAGAATGACTTCATGATAAATCATTATTATTATGTAATCATTTCAGTTGCGTTCAATACGAAACTATCTGCCTACCTGCGTTATGGATAGCAATATTTACAGTGAAACGACCGGAGCTCATATGAATACGATGCGACAGTCACCTCTATACGGCAAAATAGGGGATTCGCGCTTGTAGATTTTAGTCTGCGGTTTAGACAATTGGTTAAAATACTGAAAATAGGAATATATATTTTTTAATAATAATAGCAATAATATTAATAATAACATTAAATTTAATAATGATTATAAATTAAAATTAAAATATTTAAAAAAATGTTATCTTAGATCTTTCCTTGACACAACCGTGGCACTCTAGTGGGACTCCCGAAGTGAGCTCGCCTTAACACAGGATTGCCTAGCAAGGCGGGCTCGGCTGCTCTATGCTCAGCGCAATAATTGAAAGATAATTATTTGCGTTTAATTGCGCTATGTAATCTGGGCTCAGACAGATGTGTATATAACTTTAAAAGCATACAACGGCATTGTCTAAATTGTCATTTCATTTTCTGTTGTGTTGGTGCATTTTAATGTATATGTAAAATAAATAAATAAATATATTTAAAAAAAATTAAAATTAATAACAGCAGTAAACACAACCTACTCGTCGTTTATATAATTACCTTTGTTGCAGTTATACTCATGAATTTCATTTAAAAGATTTAGTCTCTAAAATCTCAAAAGGAGCCGCCCGATGGTACGAGTTCGTGCTTTGGCTAGTTGTAATCCGGACATGTTTAATAATTATTATTCATTGTTTATTCCATGATTTTCCGTTGGCATTTTATTAAATTCATTTGTATTTTAACCTAATAGTTTCTGTTTTTTAATTAGTTGATCGATATACGACCCTTACATGCGATACAATAAGCGGTGCGATAGCGGTAGTAGATAGTAATATGCACGACAATTCGGAAATACGATTGTCGTGTGCGATTGTTCGTGGAAATAAATCCTATTTAAAAAAAACGGGCCTTTTAAATACTCAAAGTACCAAAATACGTTAAATAAATAGAATTCAAAGACAAAAGTATGTTTAATTTGAACTTGTTATTTATTGTAACCGCATTGTTAACTAAATCACACTTTATTACAGTTAAAACCGCAAACCTGAGTTATCGCGAGTTATTTTAGTTCTCTTTGTTCTTTCTTGTTTTACTGGCACGATATTAGTAAATATACATACTTAGTTGGACCTAATAGCTGTAGAGGGGTTACTAAATTACATATACATTATTTTCGATTTATGAAAAACGGGATGTGAGGTAACAAACATAGCACTATAAAAAGCATAACGTATTATATAAGGAAAATTGTTTGATGCGATATTTATTATGATATATATATTTTTATTAAGATTTCATTTATTTAATTTAAAAATCGCCTGCCAGAAAGACAGGTGGCGAATAGTTTCGTGCAGCTTGGGACACAAGATCCATTTTGTTCTCGGATCGGCTCAACTCACGATTCAGCTCCTATTCAGAAGCCTCCTCGAGTGGAAGGCTACCCCGGGTAAGACTCCCGTGTCTCAGGCCGCAAAGCTGGTGGACCGATCCACCGGACACAAGATCCATTTTGTTCTCGGATCGGCTCAACTCACGATTCAGCTCCTATTCAGAAGCCTCCTCGAGTGGAAGGCTACCCCGGGTAAGACTCCCGTGTCTCAGGCCGCAAAGCTGGTGGACCGGTCCACCGGACACAAGATCCATTTTGTTCTCGGATCGGCTCAACTCACGATTCAGCTCCTATTCAGAAGCCTCCTCGAGTGGAAGGCTACCCCGGGTAAGACTCCTGTGTCTCAGGCCGCAAAAGCTGGTGGACCGGCCCACCGGACACAAGATCCATTTTGTTCTCGGATCGGCTCAACTCACGATTCAGCTCCTATTCAGAAGCCTCCTCGAGTGGAAGGCTACCCCGGGTAAGACTCCCGTGTCTCAGGCCGCAAAGCTGGTGGACCGGTTTCTCCAGATTTTAGTTAAATATAAACTCCTCTTGTTGCTTTACCTAGAAACGAACTCGCTTGGGACGTCGCAATGGAACCCAACCGGGTTCGTCCGCCGGTCGAGATAAGGCGCTCATCGATTTTACTTATAAAATTAATATTCAGATGAAATCGGTCCTTGGCTACTTGCCTGGAAAGTCTTGGGATGACACATCCGATTTTATTATACCTAATAAAAGGCTTTTTCTCTGACGATTCACCTTGTTTGTAGTGTCCATATTGAGTTTATATAGCCTTTGGTCCCGAATGCGTTTCTTCGTGAACTAAAATAGGAACTTAGTTCAACCGAACGAGACAGAACGAAATATGAAATCAACTATCTTCGATTTTCCTGAACCCGAATGCTTTAGCTGATCTAGCTGTTTTAACTTCGGTGGGTAGATTTTATGCGGAAAAGTGACAACCGTTTATTTCACATTCCGCTCTGACGTACTCTCATGTGAAATTAGTTCATACTAATTTCCGATTTCAGCCCTTTGTTTCAATTAATTTATTGAGTTTTTTACGATTGTCGGGTATATCACTTTGTGTCATTATGTTTTTGAAATTTTATGTGTTTTATGTAATTAATAATGGGAAATAAAATTTACTAGTATTAACGCGATAATACTAAAACTTGTCAATTGATACCCAACTGATTACACATCACATTAATTAAATCAAAAATCTATTAAAGAAGGTGTCGATCGACCAAATCACTAGCGTGTCAACGTTTCCGCGGTTGTCCGATCGAAATCATGACGAAAACGCGAACGTAAATATTTTATGGACCGTTTCCTGTCGTATTCGGGTAATCATAAAGTAGATTATATGTTCCTATATATATATATATATTGATGTACAATATACACTACCGCTCAAAGTATTTAGGCACCCACTTTTAATGTAGCGATTGTATGAAAGTTTATTTAGGAAATCCTGTTTTTAAGCCCATTTGAGTACTTCTCCGATGTGCATTCATATCGTTCATAAATAAAACTTGTTTAAGCAACTGTAGGGAGCAACGATTCCAATAATATTAAATGACAATGTATAATTTTTAGTATAAATAACAAATGTAGTTTCACACGGGAGACGAAATTATATTTCCCAGTATTTTATTGGCGCAAATTGAATTATTTCACACGGTATTTATTTCTAAGTATTAGTACTGACGTCAAAATGTTTATGACGTTTAATTATGGTTTAACGAATATAAAAGGAGAGCAATTTTATTAATTATACACACTTCTGTCAACATACATATTTGGGTAAGTCGTCTCTCTCTCTCTCCCTCTCCCCCTCTCTTTCTCTCTCTCTCTCTCTTATTATTATTAAAACGGTTCAAATATTTACATTGGGTTTTTCTACTCTGTATTGAGTCGAGATACAAAGACAACAAAAATAAGGACCTCGATCATCAACAGCTAAGGCGACCAGACGACCTATTCACCTATTACCTAGAATGCCATAATCCCTATAATAAAGGTATCGAACATTGTCATTTAACAATTCTGGGAAGAATTTATTAATTTTATTGTAGGTAGCCCTAATTATATTTTCTTATAAAAGCTTATTGAGGCGAAACTTTAATGGGAAAATATAATTAGGGCTACTTACAATATAATATAAAGTATATATTGAATATAGGTAGATACGTTTTGTATATATGTATGTGTGTGTATGTGTAAATATATTTCTATATGTATGAGTATGTATTTATATATATATATATATATATATATATATATATATATATATATATATATATATATATATATATATATATATATATATATATATATATATATATATATATATATATATATATATATATATATATATATATATATATATATATATATATATATATATATATATATATATATATATATATATATATATATATATATATATATATATATATATATATATATATATATATATATATATATATATATATATATATATATATATATATATATATATATATATATATATATATATATATATATATATATATATATATATATATATATATATATATATATATATATATATATATATATATATATAATATCTGTAATATCTAAATATCACTTAACTTTTTTTCTACATATACGAGGTTTAATTTTTAATCATAAATGATGTCGATATACAAAAAATATATTCTGAAAGCCACACTTACTTGAATTACAAGAATTTATTTTTTATTAAACTGTAGTGGTAAAAACTTAGTGGAAAAATATATAATTCATCGCATGGTAGAGCGGCGTTTTTACGTTACCATATCAGTGAGGCGTACTCTTAAACACACGCTTTAAATACGGCTATAAACATACGGTTAGCAAACGGTCCTGTGTGTCAATTCGATCATTCTTCGATCATTATTCCTAATTTTAAGTTTTTTATACCTTGATAAAAGTTTTAGAAACTACTGCTTTCGTGTGTTTTTTTAGGTCCCTTATGGTTCCACACAGCCTGGGTGGTATAGGCCAATTTTGGCGTTAGACTCTCACGGGCCTGTTGGCGTAAATAAACGGTGGACTATGTAGTCCCGGGCCACTCACTCAGTCTAAATAAAGTTCACTCGCTCTAAAATCGTTATTGGGTCAGTCGCTCTAAAATGCAGTGAGAATAATTTTAGAGCGAATGAGCTTTAGACTGAGTAATCCTCTGTTAAAATATTGAAAAATGACAAAGCGGGTCACTCAGTATAAAAGTAGCAATTCGGATCAGTCAGTCTAAAATGTAGCAACCGGTGAATAATAACAGCCTGTCCGATACCGAAAAATAGCGGTCTGCGAATTGTCGCCAGTTTTCCTCTTTTATTTCGCGTTATTTAAATGGATAATTACAAAATAATTAATGCTCTGCAGCAGGCGTATTTTCTACTTGCTACTTTTAAAAACCTGCAAGTACACTTTTTATGCTGCGTTCATTGCACGTTTGTGCTACGGAGCGCAACGTTCCCTTATAAAACGGATTTTATATTCGTGAGCTAAATTTGAAAGCCTTGTAAGTGTAAAATATATTAAAAAAAACGGTTGTCTGTAAAGTCGGTTTACTGACGATAGTTGATCGTGACAACGTCATAAGAAAATACTGATGGAGTGGTTGCGTTTTTCAAAAGAAAATTTTAATTTTATTTGTTTGATAGATATTTTGTATGGATATAGAGAAGGAGGTAAATGGAAATCACAATTGAATTGATCAAGTTACATTTATTTGTACGCATAAATACAATTATGTCAGTTTTTTTCATACAATAAATACAATTATGTCAAGGAGACAGAGAGACAGATGTCGAACACTGCCGAATGCGGAGGCCGATTGTGCCTCTTTGTCGCTCGTTCCGCGCTCTCGATGGAACGCCTCAGAGCGAGGTAACGCCGCATGAGTCATGTTTTTTCGTGTGTGCAGCCGGCTCCATCGAATTATAAGACGTTGTCACGTCAAAAAATGCATGACTACATATTGACCCGTCTTCTGCCTACATTACAACCAAACATCACAAATTGTGAAAAAATATGAGCAGATATTTAGGATTTTTTTTAACTCTCATCACTTTTTTAACTGTATATCAAGATCGCGTCAGATAGCACACTTGTACAAATAAAGTGAATAACAAGCAAATTTAATTCCAAGCAATTGTTAGTACACTCAAGTTTTTGTTGTTGTCCCTAAGTTTCTGCGTTCACCCAATGGGAGAAATAATGATCTAATATCGATATAACTTCCTGAGGTGGCGGTTCGCCCGTAGTCGTCGACAACTCTCAAAGGCTCCCATGTGTGGTTTACGTATTCAATCGTTAAAAAATTCATCACAATTGTCGTTCACCATGTCATTGTGATTTTAAATTTCCCAGAACAATTTATTCGCTTTGACAGCTTCTTGGAACGATTAAAATGCAATTCATTGGACTTTGGTCTAATTTAATGTGTAAGTAGATACAGACTATTATTGCTTGAGTTTCATTCAATCAGATAATAAGCTTGATTGCAGCATTGATTATATATCGTATCAGATTGCTCAACGGCGTAGTACAATTTGGCAAACATGATTTATATTGCGAAACGCTATGTGTAGACGGCGCTCATAGTCTAAAACCAGATTCGATGATAGCCATGAAACCAGATTCGATGATTTTTTGAGAGTTTTATAAAAAGAAAATTGGCATCCACACATGCTTTCTATACGTTAGACGAATTCTACAACTGTGCTGAATCGGTTGTAGTCTAAATAGTATTTGTATATTATATTTAAAAAGTTTAGGGCATGAAATGCTATTTTACAATATTGAAAGGATTTTTTTTAATTTACGCTTCAGGTGTTTATATTGGAATTTAATTAGTGGATCATTTAACATTTCTTTTTATACATATATATATTTTTTGTTTTGTTTTTTTAATATTTTTTTTGATGCGAATATTTTTTTTTTTATTTTGTTTTAATTTGACACTATTACCACTATTTATATTTCTACTATGGTTTTTCTTTTTGATATTTAACTAATATGTAATTTATCTAATATGTATTTTTTCTTGACGATTTCACTAGATTAGGTATCTTTGTTGTAGATATCTAGTCTTTTTTGAAAAATAAATGATGATTATGATTATGATTATGATTATGATGAAAGAAGACAGAAGTACTGCTTGCAAGATTTAGGTGGTGAACGCTTTCGTGCAGCTTGGGCCATAAGATCCATTTTTTTCTCGGATTGGCTCAACTCATGGCTCGATTCAGCTCCTATTCAGAAGCCTCCTCGAGTGGAAGGCTACCCCGGTTAAGACTCACGTGTCTCAGGCCTCAGAGCTGGTGGACCGGTTTCTCCCGGCGGGATTGCACCCGGCGCCACTGGACGGTGTTTGTGCACCGGTCGGCGAAGCCATTCTGGTCTGGAGATTATGGAAATAAACTGTTTCCTAAGCAGCGGGGGTGGATGTTCACCTGTTGTCATGCCACTCTTAAAATGACCTTGTGCCACTCGATCCCGTGTGGCACTACGGGCAAAGAACGCCCAGGTCCGCGATAAATTCTAACTGAATTACCGCTGCAATACAACAGGTAGAGGTCGCGTAAGCGACTTCGAACTCGTAACCAGTCGAGAGACCGGAGTAATCTGGTCGCAACTGAACGTAAGGGCGTGAGTGTATGCTCACTGGGCAACATTCCTGGCTATCTCGCGAATAAGGCGTTGGTCTCTTACGGGCATGTGGCGAAGCTTGATGGTGGATTGTTTTGTCCTAAGTCTTCTACGCTCACTTCACGGGAGATAGAATATTATTTCGTTGAAACTTCTTGAGGTGACGGTTTGTCTGTTGTAGTTGACAACTCTACTACTGCTTGCAAGATTTTAGTGAAGATATTGTGAACAAATTTTTAATTGCCCGTTTTTGCAAACGAAATATGCTTTTATAATTTTTCGCCATTCCCCAGAACGTGAGGCCATAACTTCGTATAACAGTTGAAATAAGCACATTTGTAATTATAACTTTTATTTTGTTTAAACTATGCAATGTTTAGGGCGGTACTATCCTTAAGAACATGTACACGAATTTTGCGAACAGAAGTACACGAAATTTTGCGCATTTCGTGAATTTACGTAATTTTGCAGACGTATATTTAAGGTAAAAAAACTGTATTTCTTTAAGTTTTATTTGACAACATAAAAGATCATTTATATTATTGTCTAATGAGTGAGCTACTTTTTTGAAAATTATTATAGAATTTTGATTAATTGACCTTAAACCGGCGACTGTTTGTGAATTTTTGCTGTAAGAGGTTTAGAATATAACATATTTACGAATCGTTTCGACATCTAAACGGTATAAAAAAATTACAATGTATTGTTGTGAAAGTCCTCTATATAATAAGTAAATCACTTTTTACTACTTTCATATAAAATTGCTGATAAAAAATATATTTAACATTGTCAATTTTTTTAGAAAATGGGCGAAGAAATGCTTTTGATTTTGGCCTTTTAGAACTCTCGTTCATAAAATAAAAACAACAGAAATAAACTTTAGTTCAATATCAATCTATTTCCTCAAAAAAAAAATCTAAACAATAATTAAAATTGGCAATAAAGTCTTTTAAAACAATCTAATTCTCGCGTTATGCGATACTCGATACTCGCCTATGATACGATTCAGGCCTCAAGTCAGCTAGTCCCCGCCGAGCGCTTCCAAAGGGTGGACGTATCTCTTTGGCTCCGAAAATCCTACCTACCTATAGTTATATAATACTATTGACTATAGAGGTATCACGGCCCACATCGATTTCGTACACGGCCTCTTAATGTAAGTGATCAGATCCAGAAACTTTTAATTAGCCCCACGTTAAGCCTACCTACCATAGCTACTCTACATAGAACCTAATGAATTTTTAAACTAATCCAATATTCAAGGAATAATTGAATGAAATTTATTAGGAATCGCGAGATAGCTAATCCTAAGCTTAACCTAATAAATGCCGAGTTGAATTTATCACCTGACCGGCCAGACGATGCGATTTATAACGCCTGCTTTAACTTCGCTTCTTGGATAAATCATGGGATTATCTGATCGACCTTTTAGGCGATAAATGTAAAGTCTGAAAAATTTTCTATGCCCGCAGGCACTTCGCCGATTTAGTGTTTAAGAGAATTGCCCCGAATCTAGAAAGTTTTCCTTTTGAGTGACGATGGCTTTAGACGTAAGAAATATCACAAAAATAGAAGAAATTATAAAAACATATCTCACACTGAAAAGCTCCAAGATGCCCCATTGTGTCACTTCTGTGGGGAGCTAATGGGCCCTTGCTGAGTTGGCCACAAAGACCCATTCTGTTCAGGGCTGGTCACACTCACGGGTTAACACCCATCCGGCGGCCTACACGCATAAAGTGCGAGCCCGGGCAGGACTCTGGCCTTAGGGCTAGTTTCCCCTAGGAGTCAACCTTCTGGTGCTCCTGGACAGTCTGCGTACCGTGCGGCGTAATCCAATCGACTGTGCACTCTGACTAACAGTCGGGGGAGTCTGGAAGCAGTACTGTTTCCTATAGAGCGGGGGTGGTTGCGGACCTTACGGCGACTGCTTTTAAAACGACCATCGGCTACCCGATCCTGGGTGAACGGCCGGGCAAAGGATGACGAGGTTCGCGATAGATTCGGTTTACACCGTTTCCCCGCTTCGTAAGGGAGAGGACCGCACAAGCGACCTCGAACTCGTAACCAATCGAGAGACCGGAGTAATCTGTTCGCAATTGGAAGTAAGGGCGTGAGTGTAGGCCCGCCGGTTAACACTTCTGGTTATCTCGCGGTTAAGGCGTTGGCCTCTTACGGGCTTGTGGCGTAGCTTGATGGTGGACTGTTCTGTCCTCAAGTCTTCTGCGCTCACTCCAGGGAGATAGAACGACTAATCGTTTAAACTTCCTGAAGTGACGGGCTCGCCCTCTGTAGTCGACAACCCTAGTTGTGTCACTTCTGTGGGGAGCTAATGGGCCCTTGCTGAGTTGGCCACGAAGACCCATTCTGTTCGGGGTTGGTCACACTCACGGGTCAACACCCATCCGGCGGCCTCCACGCATGAAGTGCGAGCCCGGGCAGGACTCTGGCCAATCGAGAGACTGGAGTAATCTGGTCACAATTGGAAGTAAGGGCGTGAGTGTAGGCCCGCCAGTTAACACACCTGGTTATCTCGCGGTTTAGGCGTTCGCCTCTTGCAGCCATGTGGCGGAGCTTGACCGTGGACTGGTTTGTCCAAGTCTTCTGCGCTTACTTCAGGGAGATAGAACGACTAATCGTTAAAACTTCCTGAGGTGACGGGCTCGACCGCTGTAGTCGACAACCCTAGTTGTGTCACTTCTGTGGGGAGCTAATGGGCCCTTGCTGAGTTGGCCACGAAGACCCATTCTGTTCGGGGTTGGTCACACTCACGGGTCAACACCCATCCGGCGGCCTCCACGCATGAAGTGCGAGCCCGGGCAGGACTCTGGCCAATCGGGAGACTGGAGTAATCTGGTCACAATTGGAAGTAAGGGCGTGAGTGTAGGCCCGCCGGTTAACACAGGCGTTCGCCTCTTACGGCCATGTGGCGGAGCTTGACCGTGGACTGGTTTGTCCAAGTCTTCTGCGCTTACTTCAGGGAGATAGAACGACTAATCGTTAAAACTTCCTGAGGTGATGGGTTCGCCTGTTGTATTTGACAACTCTATTTTTTGTGTCACTTCTTACTTTTAGGTTTTGTGCTTGATCGGTAAACAAAAACCGTCACCAAGCCAGTTCGCTTCCGGTCGTCAGCGACAACTGTTCACTGGGTAAGTGAAAAAGTGTCATATTTTGTTTAGTGTCAGTTATATATTAACTTTTCATGAAATAATTATTAATATTTGAATAAAAAAGTGTCAGTTTTTGCCATAATAATAATAATATACGGCACTAAGCAAATAAATACTTGACAATTAAAAAACAAAAGTGGCACAATGCTGAACTTTTTTTAATTGAACTTAAAGGCACTAATCAAAAATACACTTAATAATTTGAGAACTAATGTGCACTATGCTGAACTTTTTTTAAAAATGAATTTTTGCCATACCTACCTGTTAATCTAATAAGAATCCAACTGATTCTGTTAGAATAATACCTGAAGTAGTATTTAAAAAAACATCAGCACATCTATTCTAATTCATAACCGAGTTATAGAGGTCATAAAAATGACAAAAACTTTAAATAGCCATACTGAAAATAGGGGTTTTCTTTTAATGTCACTTTTGTTTTCAACGTGCGATATATTTATTTCATATGAAATCAGAGACTATCGCGGTTGTTTGGCATTATATATAAGATTAAAAACTAATTTACTTTCACGCGCTAAATTAGTTTTTTATTTATTTATATTTATTTCATGTCTAAAATATTGTTTTTTTTTACTTGAATTATTATTTGTTTTACTTTTTCATGGTTTCATGGTTCCAGTTTTAACCTTTACTAGTTCTAACAAAAAAGGAATGTAATGTGTTCAGTGTTCATCTATGTATTTTTCTTTTTTCCACCATAACTTCTAAACGCTTGAAACGATTTAGAAGGATGTAGAATTGTTAGAATTGTTATGTCATCGCCGCGAGTGGGGGTATTGATACATTAAGAACATATCTCAAGAGGTTCAGTATTTCAAGTTGTATTAGGAGCAAAGGCACAGAAATCTATATTAGGGTCGCCTGCATTGCAAACGACTTGGACATGAAAGTTGACGAATGCTAAGGTATAGCCAATAGACTTTCATGGGAGCGCAATGGAAGGCCATTGGATTAAATCGGAGAGGAGACATTAAACAAATAAGAAGGCATTATACAATAAGTACACGAACGAGTAGGGTGAGAATATAAAAATCCGGACAGCGTCTAATAGGTAGCCACTCCATTTTTCCTACGAAGGTCGATATGTGAGCAAACTAGGAATGGACATCGAAGGAAAAAAATCGATGTTACCATCGATGCCAACATAGTAACGCAATCAACGATGGTCAAAAAATATCGTGTACAAATCATCGATATTTAGATCATCTAAACATCGATTTTTTCTCTTAAAAAAAACACCGTTCGTTCGACTTATTTTGCCGATAGTCCTTATACGTTTTTTTTCTATTGAAATCAATAATAAAGATGGATACCATGTATAATTCAACATAAATGTAAAAAAAGTCATTCAATCTAAATCAAAAATAGGAAATGGCAAACATCAATTCTTTTTCAAAATTTCGACTCCTTTAAAGTGTTAAAGGAAAAAACAACTCCGTTAAAATATTATTATTCGTGTATGGAGTGAGAGAAACCATAATGTATAGATGAGAAATATCAACGGAGGAACCACAATGGTTCCAAAACAACGCTAAGGCATCATCGATGTGAAAAGATCGATCTCTAACCATTGAT
>OX155970.1:20039880-20289880 GCA_944548615.1 Micropterix aruncella | reverse complement strand
AACATTCTCGATTATTGAAAAAGGTTTTGTAGCGGTGTTTTTTGCCTTTAGAGCCATCCGGCACAAACTGTATTAGGGGTTTGGAGGGTAATGCAAGAAACAATCCATCCTGCGCTTGTTGCCATATCCAAGAAAAAACCGAAGTCTGGGTGTCCTAATAGACTCTAAATTGAGCTGGGATAACCAATTAATACAACTCTCTTCGAGGTCTCAGAAACTAGTTTTCGTCTTTAGAGAATTACGCAACTTCCTTTCTAAGAACTCCATAAATATGGGTTATATGACCCTGTGTCAGGGTTTAAGGGTACACGGAATAATAGCTTGGGGAGCATGTGCCAAATCTGTCTTGGATCCTCTAATGAAAGCCCAAAAGCTTTTGTTGAGGGTAATCAATAGAAGGCCCCCAAGATATGATTCCAACATGCTATTCAAAGAAAGTAAGGTGTTAGATATACGCCAGCTGTTTATGAAACATTCACTCATGTTTTTTCATCGAACCTCAGATAAACGACCACGAAGCCAGCAACACCGAACTACAAGAACATCTGCAGGTCTGAATTATGCCGTTCTCCGAGTTAATTCTTCATTTGCCCATAGACAATTCAACTATATAGCACTGAAAATATTCAACCGTCTTGATGACAAAATAAAAGAAATAGAAAGTACCATTTTATTCAAAAATATATATATAAAAAATGGCTTCTTGACGACATAGGTCGCTCAAGGACAGAGAACGAACTTCTGTAAGTCATATCTTAAAAAAAATATATTTCTTCATGACTTTACTATTATACTATATAATATAATAATAATAATAATAAACTCTTTATTTGCACTTAATAAGTATACAAAAAAGGCGAGCTTATTGCCACATGGCAATGTCTTACAGCTAACCCAAACATAGTGGTACATGCGCGCATTGTGAAAATGATGTAAGATATTAAACAAAATGTAATATATTGTAATAAAATGCAAAAGAATGATACTATTATATATAGATCGTTATAATTTTATATTTGTGTATATACATACATACGTATGTGCATGTGTGTATGTGTATATGTATCTATATGAGTACCTACGTCAGTTAGGCTTCTCCACCCAAGTCAGAAAATAAGTCGTATGCCCAGATACAGGCTATATTTGGCCTAATTGGGATTGTGCTGAGCACGGTCATGTGAATGTGGGCCGTTGTTTCTTCGCACCATTAATTGGTATGACAATTTTTATGTGTTTTATCATTATGTTTGAAATAAAAAAATAATATAAAAATAGATAATGAAAATCCACTGGAAAGCTATACAATAGTTACAACAGTTTACATTCTTTAACGGCAGTCGTGTTTATTATTCTTTTTCATATATTTACTTGTTAGTTTCTTTGTTATTTTTACTTCGTATGGAGTGTGAGGGGTTGCTAGTGGCAGTAGAATTTGGTAGTTGGCAATAGTGCCGTTAGAAAAACCATTAAAAATGTTTTTTATTAATGGTAAGACCGTTAATAAACCATTAACAAAAAAGAACAATACCCATTAAGTTAATTAATACAGAACAAACCGTCATGAAAATCGTACGCATATTAAATACAGCTCCTATTTTAAACATTAAAAAGTCGATGCCTTTCCATTAGTGATGGAATACGCTGCAACTCAATGTAAATATAAATAGGAATCTACCAATATGCCGCACGTATTTGAACAGAAGATTAATGAAGTATCAATATTCGTATTTGCTGAAAAACAGCCATTGAGAGCGCACTCCCGCTTATAGCACAGCTCCCGTGCATACATATTTAAACTTATGTTTATGAAACTCAACGATCTAGACCAGTGGTGAAAGGTTTTAATTGGCCTTAGATTTATATATTATTTGGTAATATTTTGTCATCATCATCATCATTTATTCATTCCATAAAAGCATTTCACAATATTGAGGAACATGTCAAATTTTACAATCATAATTTACCGGATAATAAAACCGCTTTGATTAATTAAAAGGAAAAAAAATAATTGTAATCAGAGGTGATTACTTAAAAATAGTCAAATTTACAAAATAATCAATAATCAAACAAATAATAATCAATACCATAAATAATAATCGATACCAATTCTGAAACATGCGTAATTAAAAACAATGTCAATAAAATCTAAAACTTAGTTCGAAAGTATAGTCATAATAAGGATATTTATAATCAAGCAATTGTGGACGCAATATCATAAAAGTCGTCTAGTTTGTAAAGGGCATGTTTGACTAACTGATTTTTCAAGCAGATTTTATATGCTGCCATCTCAAGTCTTTTCGTTGATGATGGCAAAGCATTGAACAATATAAAAATGTTTTTTGATATTTAGTCAAGCGTACTTTAGGCAATAACACATTGTTTTTATGTCGCGTATTATGGCTATGCCGAGTGGAGTGAAGCTCGCAATTTAAAACATTTTCTTTGGCGTATAAAAGGCACTGATATATGTACATGGACGACATGGTAAGGATACCAGCTTTAATAAAAAAAGGGGCGCAATGTGTTCTCTGCTTACATCAAAAATTGTCCTAACGGCTTGCTTTTGTAGCACAAAAACGCGATGGGTATCGGTTGCATTGCCCCATAGTAGTATCGCATAAGACATCTTTGAATGGAAGCAGGAGTGATACACACTGATCGCTGCATGTTCGCCAGCCAGAAATTTCACCTTTCTTATAGCATAGACTGCCGATGACAAATTATCGATATGTTGATTCCAGTTTAAATTTTCATCTAAAGTAATCCCTAAGAATTCAGTATTTCTGACAATATTTATATTTTCTGATTCCATTTTAATCGTAATATTTTTGTCACTCTTTTTAGTAGTTGAAAATTTCATCGCTACCGTTTTTGATGGGTTTATGAAAAGTTGATTTTTTTCAAAGCAAGTGTTAGCCACAAGAAGCTGCTCGTTTATCAGCTTT
The DNA here is from genome assembly GCA_944548615.1 of Micropterix aruncella. Taxonomy (NCBI): domain Eukaryota; kingdom Metazoa; phylum Arthropoda; class Insecta; order Lepidoptera; family Micropterigidae; genus Micropterix; species Micropterix aruncella. Next base: position 20,286,935 of record OX155970.1, on the reverse strand, counting down.
TCCAAGACCTGGGTGTTTTTATTTTAAAAAAAGAAGCTGGTGTCATCGGCGCATAGAAGCGTCTTTACTGGCGGCGTAATTGTCCTATCGATATCATTAATAAAAATAATAAATAGTAGTGGTCCAAGTATAGAGCCCTGAGGTACCCCGCGTGCAATTAATTTTGGCAATGACTTAGCATTGTTTATTTCCACAATTTGGTATCTCCTATTTAGATATGATTTGATCAGGCTATGAGCTCTACCGCGGATACCATACCTCTCTAGTTTATCTAGAAGAATCTGGTGATTCACACAGTCGAAGGCCTTCGATAGATCGCAAAAAACGGCTATGGGGTTTTAAGATGTGTCAAGTGATTCTAAAATTTGTTTTACTAACTCGCTAATTGCCATAGTGGTCGACTTATGCTTTCTGAAGCCGAATTGATTTCTTATAATAACATTAAAAGTGTCTAAAAAAGTATTTATTCTATTAAATATAATTTTCTCAAAGACCTTTGAGAAACACGGCAACAAAGATATAGGGCGAAAGTTATTTATATCTGTTTTACTGCCTTTTTTAAATATCGGTAAAACCTTTGCTGTTTTCATAGCAGTGGGGAAAATGCCTTGCTTTAGGCATTTATTTAAAATCGGTAATAGGATGGGCGTAATTATTGGCGATATATCCTTGATTAATTTCATGGAGTGGCCCCAAATTAATCAAGGATTATATAACGTGTGATTATATATAACGTATTATATAACGTGTGATTGGGGACCATTTTTACGTTATACCAAAACAAAAATTAAGAGCGCCATCGCATTTATCAAAAACGCGAAAAAATACCATAGTAGGTTAAAAACAACCAGGGTCGTCGCAATTTCTTTCGACGAAGTTCTTTAAAGCAATAAAACAGAGATTTGGCTGGCAGGTGACGAGCGCCAACTTCAACAGCGTGAAGGTGAATAGTAAAGCCGTTCCTTCTGACGGCATTTGCGAGATCATAGTATTTATTTAATTTGTACTCGTGGTCTTTTGGTATATTTGATTCCCAAGGAACGGTTAATTCTACAATAAAGATTATCTTCAACATATGGAGTAAAGAGTTAAATCTGACGGAAGGCTGTGCATTGGAGAATTTCAGTGGAATAATACCTACTGCTTGGAGAGCGAATCGACTTTCAGAATCCAATATGAAACTTTCTCGATTATTGAGAAAGGTTTTGTAGGCGTGTTTTTTGTCTTTATTGCCATCGCGTACAAACTATTTTGGGGGTTCGGAGGGTACTGTCAGATCTTTGTTGGCCCGAGCCACAGATGGACTAATTACATCACGAATAACAATATTTAATAATTTTTCATGGCGGTAAATGTACGTCGTTGATCTGAGGCCGCCTTTCTGCCAGCTAGAATATGTCTGGCTCTGAAACTATGTATGTCTGAATGTGTATTGCTACAAAGGGGACCTGAACTATCCTCTGAATAGCTCGATCGATCGAGTTTAGCCGAGCGAGGTCTGGAAGTATATATATTATTTATTTTATTTATTTATTTAAGTCCAAAATAAAAAATTACGATGTTAACATAAATAATACAGTGTATAAAAGAGCAAATACTTAATCATTGTTTGCGAAGCAAAGAAAGTACAGATTTGATGGATTTTATTAGCTCCACTAGACTACAGTCTTTTCTGGAGTGATACCAGTGTTATATTTGTTACTTTCGGTTAAATAATGAAAATTTTCAGCAACATAATAAGGAAAATTTTAGGGAAAAGACACCTAATGTTAGTAAAGCAGTAATAATAATAGGGTAAAAGAATAATTACCTACATAGGCATTATAATAAAAAGATACATTTATATATAAATACACACGCATACGTATAAAATATATATATATGCACATACACACCCACATACATATATACAAAACGTATCTACCTATATTCAATATACACTTTATATATATACGTACATAATAGTATATAAATAAAGAAAAATAAATAATTGCAAAAACTTTTCTTTATTTATTATTTTAAGACACAATTTCCATGAGCTGCCTTTCGCATTCGCCTCTTCTTTTGCACGTAACCATTTTCTGACCTCAGCTTTGAAAGAAATACTAGGTCTCAGTTTCTGCCCGTCGGTGAGTGGCACAAGGAATGCATCATACATCCGTGGGGCCAGAAACAAATAATGTCTCTTGGCAAAACTTGTGTTCGTCCGAATTTGCTTCTGGGTTTGCTTTTTTCTTGTGTTTGTGGTCTCGGCTGGAATGCCGATCTGTGTCGTGGTGATGATAAGTGACAATCGATTTTATGCAAAGCTGTCTGATCTGGGATACGGTTTTCTGTTTATAACTCTCACTTTTTGAGCTTTAATTAGTGGGTCTAAGTGTAGTTTATCTGCACCGCCCCAACCGATATTGCCATACATCATCAGTGACTGTGCCAAAGCACAATAAATGGATCTCAGAGTTTACATATCAAGAACATTTCTGATATACTGAAAGGTATTAAAAAAAATAATTAGTGTAATATATAAGTAATAAAACTTTGGATTATAGGAAACATTTTTATAGAGAAACATAGACAAAGTGTATGTTTTTTCGCGCCTGAAATAAGTTCGAGAAGATATCGGTATATTTTCATTATTGTTCCTGTGTTTTTTTTTTTAAACTAGGTATTCTATAAAATATTCTTACATATATTTATTATCTTCAGCTTGCTTTTGCCATATTTATATCCATCCGACTTAATGTTAGGAGTGATGAGCTACTAAAACAATAAGGTGAATTACGTAAACGAGTGGCACTCATCGTTTTCTATAAACATATGAAAGGAAATATTCGTCTACTTCCAATGTTACCAAATTTGGCTTTGTACACGCCAGATCAAACTTCATCTCGATACATTGATACAACCAAACTATCGAGAACCAGCGCATCATACGCATATGATGCGCTCAAATCAAATAATTTATTGTCCTAAAAACTAATACATAGTTGTTAGACAGTTGTATTACATTCCATTATTAATAATCAAAACATAAAAGTTTACTCGTAAGAATAAAGAAGGTATTATTGTAGAAAATTAATCGAGTCTCACCATTTAGTTTAACAGATAAAAAACACAGAGTAAGATATGTATAAAGTAAGATATAGAGATGTAAGGTATAGAGAAGATATGAAGAAATTAACTCAATAAGTAGTGATTCTATTACATTGAATATAATGAATAATGTAATGAGGAAAAAAAGGTTATAATGAATATAATTAATTCTTTAAAATACCGATACAAATAAGTTTTTTTAGTATAAAATTAATAAATGTAATAACAAAAAAAAACAAAAAAAATGTGACGATTGTCAAAAAGTAAAATAAAATGTATTAGTGATTTTATTTCAAATAAAAATAGTCAAGATATAATTAATATGTGCCTACCTAATAAGAGAAATGGTCAATACATTTTAGTTAAATTGAAAATTGATTAAAAACCTATTATAAAAAGAGATATAGTCGAGATGCATAGAGCTTTTAGAGATCGTTAATGTCGTACAATTGTCTTTCAATGAGATAGAGATATGCTTGAGTTTATTTTTCAATTGGGGCATTTTTTCTTTGCGGCATATATTTTTGATACTAGAGGGTAGCTTATTGTAGCATATAATTCCGACGTAGTTCGGATCCCTTTTAAAAAGTTCTAGATTTGGACGAGGAACAATCAGATTATTTCTCCCACTTGCGGGGCTAACATTGACAAATCGGTGGGTTTGCTGCTCAACCTATTGAACATAATGCCGCTGGAAATGTTATGCATTTCTCTATGGTATTTGAAATAGTCGAAAATTTTGATTTAGATGAAATAAAACGAGTATGTAAAATAATTTTTCAATTTTAATTATAACAAAAACTACCCTCCTATACTTTCACGAAATGACTAGAAAGTTTTCTATACTCTCACGAAATGACAACAAAGGAAAATCAAATTGGAAAATAAATCAAGTAAACAAACAAGGAGAAAAAATATTAATATTTGTAATATTTTTTTTAAGCATTCACTACTTATGTATTTAGGATGATTGGGACAAATTAAATTGCTTTATATCATATATTCGAGCTTTATCGTGTGCTCGTCCACAATGATTGCAGCGACCAAACAAGGTCTTGCGTATTTCATATTAAGGGCCTAAACCTCCCGGTAGGACATCAGCTTGGCAAAAATCCAGAAAGTTTTTTATTCTGTTACTATGACTTTTTGGCAAAGATGACATGTATCCTTTAAGAGCCGGTGGTTTCATCATAGCCAAAATAAAAACTCTCGACGCACGACTTTTTCAAACTGTGTTAAGTGCACTTATGTTGAGTAGGGCAAAAAAACTCTGAGAGATCAACTTTCTGCGTATTTGTAACTTTTTAGAAGTATACCTGACAATATGCCGGTTCTGAAAAACATATTTCGCTTAAAATGTTTAACAGATGCAAAATGATCGTTTTTTAAATTCAGATTAGTGCATTTGCATTATAAACTTTGGCCAGATGCTACAGCGAGACGACGATCAGTGTCATTTAGAATATGGCTCTGACCGGAGCAGAAGTTGCCCAAATTTTGACTTTACTTGAAATAAAGCAGACAATGTTTAGTGGCAAGAACTCTGGCTGTGAGCCGTTTTACTATCTGGAGTATACCTTCGCTATCTACAAACTGGTGGCTTCGTACGAAGACGAGACTCTGGCTGGCAACGAGTGACTTACCAGAGATACACAGGTATTCCGTAATCGCCACCTTGGCGGAGTTGGTTAGTCAACTTTTAGAAGAGTCGATGAGTGAATGTCAGTGAGAGAACTATACGACGACTGCTCAGAAAAGCTTCCCGATGGCACATACGCCAGCAACTGGCCTTAAACTCACCAGAGCTCATCGGATTGCCTGATTGCGGTTGCTAGGGAACACGTAAATTGGTCATTAAATCAGTGAAAAGCGGTACTGATCACCGTAGGAAAGCAGAATGACTGCATGGTTCCGGCGGTCGTAAGCTTGTGTACGGACGACCTGGAGAAAGATACTCGCAAAATGTGACATCGGAGAGAGTGCCTCACGGATAAGGCTACATTCATCGATAAATAAGGCCCAGATTTTCTCTCAGGTAAAAATGAGTTGGGTCATTATCGTTGCACGTAAAAACATGTGACAGAGAGAGGGCAATACATTGAACATTATGAGAGAGAATACATGACGATATTCTTGCGGGATTGCTGGTTTCGCAGGCGGCGATCCGTTTTGGTGATGAAGTGGTAATTTTCGGGTCCGAAAGATCTATCCAGGCCCTTATACATCTGTAGGGAACATTCAGATTGCAATGTCCCAAATAATATTAAATAACGATGTATGCTTTCTTAGTACAAAAATAAATGTACATACTTTCACACGGAAAGTGACAATTAAATTTACCAGCATTTTATTGACGTAAGTTAGCCAGGCCAATTGAATTATTTCATACGGTATTTATTTATCAATATTCGAATTGACGTTGAAATGTTAATGACGTAGAAATATTCTCACGGTTAATCGGGTATAAAAGAGCGCAATTTAATTAATTAATTAACTTTTGTCAACATACTCAACTGGTAAGTCGCTATCTTCTCTCTATATTATTAAAACGGTTCAAATATTCACATTGTGTTTTTCTCCCCATTATTTTATTTTATTTTTATTTTATTTTATTCCAACAAAAGAGAAATACAGCGCTCGGGTCTTAAGTTAATAAATAATAATAACAATATTACCGCCAAAATAGTCTCCTGATAATATACAGTTTATGTGCGTGATGTTGTGTAATAATATTTATATATCTCATATATAAAAAGAGAAGTTCCGATTCACTCATTCATTCATTCACTCATTCATTCACTGACTGACTCATCAACGCCCAGCCCTAACCCTTAGACCTAGGAAGCTGAAATTTTTAACATAGGTTCCTTTTAGGACGCAAACGCTCACTAAGGGCGGATTTTTCGAAATTCAACCCCTAAAGGGGTGAAAAGGGGTTTCACAGTTTGTATGAAAAACCTATATAGATCTACTTTTTAATTCGATACTTTGAAAGACTACTCTAATAAACAAATAAGGAAATAGGTGTTTCATGTTTTTTCAAAATTCTACCCTTAAAGGGGAAAAACGGGGGTTTAAAATTTGTATGGACAAACGATTTTAGATGGACTTTTTATTTCGAAAGTTTGTAAGATTACTCTAATAAATAAATAGGGAAACACGTGTTTCATATTTTTTCAAAATTCAACCCCTAAAGGGGTGAAAAGGGGTTTCGAAATGTTTATAGAGAGACGATATAGATGTACTTTTTAATTCGAAACTTTGTAAGATTACTCTAATAAACAAATAAGAAAACAGGTGTTTCATGTTTTTTCAAAATTCAACCCCTAAAGGGGTGAAACGGGGTTTCAAAATTTGTATGAATGAACAATATTAGATGTGCTTTTTATTTCGAAACTTTGTAAGATTACTCTAATAAATAAATAAGGTAACACGTGTATCATATTTTTTCAAAATTCAACCCCTAAAGGGGTGAAGAGGGGTTCCAAAGTTTATATGGAAAATCGATATAGATGTACTTTTTAATTCGAAACTTTTTCAGATTACTCTTATGAACAAATAATCAAATAGGTGTTTTATGGTTTTTCAAAATTCCGCCCCTAAAGGGGTAATACGGGGGTTTAAAGTTTGTATGGATAAACGATTTTAGATGGACTTTTTATTTCGAAAGTTTGTAAGATTACTCTAATAAATAAACAAGGAAACACGTGTTTCATATTTTTTGAAAATTCAACCCCTAAAGGGGTGAAAAAGGGTTTCCATTTTTTTATGAAGAAACGATATAGATGTACTTTTTAATTCGAAAGTTTGTAAGATTACTCTAATAAGCAAATAAGAAAACAGGTGTTTCATGTTTTTTCAAAATTCGACCCCTAAAGGGGTGAAAAGGGGTTCCAAAGTTTGAATGGAAAATCGATATAGATGTACTTTTTAATTCGAAACTTTTTAAGATTACTCTTAAAAACAAATAATCAAATAGGTGTTTTATGGTTTTTCAAAATTCCGCCCCTAAATGGGTAATACGGGGGTTTAAAGTTTGTATGGATAAACGATTTTAGATGGACTTTTTATTTCTAAAGTTTGTAAGATTACTCTAATAAATAAATAAGGAAACACGTGTTTCATAATTTTTGAAAATTCAACCCCTAAAGGGGTGAAAAAGGGTTTCCATTTTTATGAAGAAACGATATAGATGTACTTTTTAATTCGAAACTTTGTAAGATTACTCTAATAAACAAATAAGAAAACAGGTGTTTCATGTTTTTTCAAAATCCAACCCCTAAAGGGGTGAAACGGGGTTTCAAAATTTGTATGAATGAACAATATTAGATGTGCTTTTTATTTCGAAACTTTGTAAGATTACTCTAATAAATAAATAAGGAAACACATGTATTATATTTTTTTTTAATTCAACCCCTAAAGTGGTGAAAAGGGGTTCCAAAGTTTGTATAGAAAATCGATATAGATGTACTTTTTAATTCGAAACGTTTTAAGATTACTCTTATAAACAAATAATCAAATAGGTGTTTTATGGTTTTTCAAAATTCCGACCCTAAAGGGGTAATACGGGGGTTTAAAGTTTGTATAGATAAACTATTTTAGATGGACTTTTTATTTCGAAAGTTTGTAAGATTACTCTAATAAATAAATAAGGAAACAAGTGTTTCATATTTTTTTTAAATTCAAGCCCTAAAGGGGTGAAAAAGGGTTTCGATTTTTTTTATGAAGAAACGATGTAGATGTACTTTTTAATTCGAAACTTTGTAAGATTACTCTAATAAATAAATAAGAAAATAGGTGTTTCACGTTTTTTCAAAATTTAACCCCTAAAGGGGTGAAACGGGGTTTCAAAATTTGTATGAATGAACAATATTAGATGTGCTTTTTATTTCGAAACTTTGTAAAATTACTCTAATAAATAAATAAGGAAACACGTGTATCATATTTTTTCAAAATTCAGCCCCTAAAGGGATGAAAAGGGGTTTCGATTTTTTTATGGAGAAACGATATAGATGTACTTTTTAATTCGAAACTTTGTAAGATTACTCTAATAAACAAATAAGACAATAGTTGTTTCATGTTTTTTCAAAGTTCAACCCCTAAGGGGGTGAAACGGGGTTTCAAAATTTGTATGAATGAACAATATTAGACGTGCTTTTAATTTCGAATGTAGGAGGAGGAATGTGCTGTAGGAGTACTCTAATAAAAAAAAACCAAAATGCGATTTTCGTGGTTTTTCCTAAATTCAACCCCTAAAGGGGTGGAAAGGGGTTATAAAATTAATATGAAGAAACGTTATTGATGGTCTTTTTAATTCGAAACTTTGTTAGGTTACTCTATTAAACAAATAAGAAAATAAGTGTTTAATTTTTTTTTTATTCTACCCCTAAAGGGGTGAAACAGGGTTCCACACTTTGTAGGAATAAACAACATTAGATGTGCTTTTTATTTCGAAAATTCGAAGGATTACTCTAATAAAAAAGTAAGTAAATACGTCTTTCGTGGTTTTTCAAAATTCAACCCCTAAACGGGTGAAAAGGGGTTATACAATTTGTATGGAGAAACGATACAGATAGACTTTTTAAATCAAAACTTTGTAATATTACTCTCATAATCAAATAAACAAATGGGTCTTTCATGGTTTTTCAAAATTTCGCACTTAGAGGGGTAAAACGGGGTTTTAAAGTTTGTATGGATAAACGATTTTAGATGGACTTTTTATTTCGAAACTTTGTAAGGTCACTCTAATAAATAAATAAGGAAACACGTGTTTCATATTTTTTCAAAATTCCACAACTAAAGGGGTGAAAGGGGTTTCAAAATTTGTATGGAAAACGATATAGATATACTTTTTAATTCGAAACTTTGTAAGATTACTCGAATAAACAAATAAGCAAATATGTCTTTTGTGTTTTTTCAAAATTCAACCCCTAAAGGGGTGAAACGGGGTTTCAAAATTTGTATGAAAAAACGATATTAGATGAACTTTGTAGGATTACTTTAAAAACCATCTAAGCAAATATGTGTTTCGTATTTTTTTGAAATTTCACCCCTAATGGCGTAAAAAGGGGTGTTTAAGTTTGTATGGAGAAACGATATTAGATGGACTTTTTATTTTGAAACTTTGTAGGATAACTATTATAAACAAATAATTAAATACGTCTTTCGCGTTTTTTCACAATTCATCCCCTAAAGGCGTGAAAAGGGGTTTAAAATTTGTATGGAGAAACGATATTAGATGGAAATTGTATACTCTAATAAACATTTAGGCAAATACGTATTTAGTATTTTTTTAATTCAACCCCTAATGTGGTGAAAAGGGGTTTAAATGATAATAAACAAATAAGCAAATGCATGTTTCATATTTTTTTTAAATCTACCACTTAGGGGGTGAGAAGAGGTAAATAACCCTAAAAATCAAAAAAGAAGTCGCGCGCGACGGTTCCCGGACGTGAGAAGGCGCTAGAACCTCATTATAAATTCATCATTTGTCTCGATAACATGCGTAGCGCAAGCACCGCGATCGTCACATCTTCACGCCTTAATTACTTAGTTGATCATCATGAAGTACATATTGACAGGAGTACCTACAGAGAAGGACGTTAGATACCTTTATATATTACACGCAAAAACTTACCACTTGACTGGGAAAAAGGGATCTATCTTAACCCAAATTTAACGCGTGCGAAGCCGCGGGCAACAGCTAGTTATGTTATATAATCATGTTCTCTCGATTTGTGAGTGTGCATGATAGAGTAGGATGAGTGTGTTTATATGTGTGATTGTGATGTGTGTTTAATGGGTGTGTGTAAGTACATCTACGTGTATGTGTCATAGTTGTGTATATATGAGAGTGTGTGATTCTGCACAGGTATGTATCTGTTCAAGCTTTTATGGTCTGGTCTATTACCGCTCTGATAAACTCGTTTTTGCTCATTGAGAATATGTCTAGTTCCTGAAACGATTCATCGTAGGCTTCCATAACTCGATGCAGAGTTGAATTCCTTGCTTGATTTGTATGGAGTCTGGGTACATTGAATACCCTTGGGTGACGAGTTCGGCGCGATGGGACATTTAAGGCTATTCTGCTTAGAATTTGTTCTGCTTTATATATCCTTGAGGTACAAGGACAACATAAAATAAGAACTCTGGATTCGTGAGCCAAAAATCACTCAATCATCTACGAACACGACCAGATACGTTATACATCGATGGCTTCATTATATTCTAGGCGGTTTTTTTGTTTCGAAATCCGAGTTGGTTTTTATCGAAAACTACACTTCAACTTCTGAGAGATACATTAGAGAGCTTCTTAAAAAAACAAATCGTTCATTTCACGGTTTTTAATAGTACTTCCCGAAACTTCAACTCGAAACGTTAATAATAAAACTATCAAATATGTATGTTCCACTATATTTTTTATAATTTTTCCTTAGCGAAGCCGATTAAAAATAGCCATTTTCATAGAATTGCAATGGCGTCAAATGCCAGCGTTGCAGCATGTGGCGTGTCGGCCTCTGCGCGTCATTTATCATTAATGGGGATTAAGCTTTGTAGCCAGTCTGGTAATTATTATTATCCAACGTACTCGAATGTAGGCATCTATAAAGGTTATCTATCAAATAACTGTGTTCCTTAATGGCGTAGTGTGCAAGGTGCTTCGGCAGCCTGGTAAATGAAGAATGGGGTAATAGTCTCACAGTAGTCTTTCAGCTACGTGAAAAGGGGTATTTAAAATATAACAAGCAAAACAATTATCACGGCGATAGAACTCTTGAATTCATTGTTTCAAAATTATTCAATCACTTTTCTATAATATTAGACAACTCAATCAGCAAATACTTACTAAAGAAAACATTGAAACTTATACTACTAAGCAACCTAAATAATGACTTACCCAGGCGAGCAAATTAAAATAATTTAAATATTATGTAATATAAATACTATAACGGTGAAATTAAAAACTATATTAGTATAAATTAGCATAAATATGTAAAAGCATTAGCATAACTATAACAAGTAAAAAATCTATTAGACTAAATTAGCATTAACATCAATATGAAGAATAATTAGGGTAATTAGGTTATGTTAGGGCATAAGTAGAGATATCTAGTATGAATAATTTTATTAGTGTAATCATTTGTTATTGTAACTGTAAACAAAGTAAGTATACCAAGATAATTAGTATAGATTAGGTTAGATTAGGAAGTAGGTATATTAATTTAGTGCGTAAGCATTTATTTACTGTAAATATTTATAAGTGTATATTCAGCTAGTTATGATAGGAGATATAGGTTAGTTTAGGAAGTCAATACATCTACTTAACGTAAAAAGTTATGATAGTTAATAAAAGTATGATAGGTAATAGATAATATAAGTCAGATATGAACACATTATTGTTAGTTACCCACTGAAAAGGCACTAGCCTTAGTGGGAAACTGTGACATGTAATTTGTATCTTTTTTATGAATAAAGACTACTACCAAAAAAAAAAAAAAAAAGGTTCGGATTAGTCATAAACCCAAGTAGGCCGGCCTATGGGCCCACGCCGTTTAGGGGTCTTCCGGGCCCCCAAACAAGTAATCATTGCAATCATATTTTTTCAAATTCTTTCTAATACAATAAAATCTTTGAATTGAAGTTCTAAGGAGAAAATGTTTAATAAACTCTTTGATCGTATAGTTGTATATTTTTAATAAATAGCGTACTTGTTATAAACTATCGACAGTTGATTTACAGTCGACGTACAGATTATTGATGACTCAGTTCAATACTGGGTTAAAACAAGCCAGAAGTTCGAGTTCAAGACTTGTGCAAAAAAATACATTCTTGGCGTCAACCCACAGTTGGGAGGTTATGCTCAAATATCTTCAGAACGATGATGGTGAGGGTCAGCAAGGCTCTGCACTAGTTGTACAAAAGTGTGCTACAACGTGGAGTGCCAATTCCGATGCGACCAAGGCGTTGTCCCGCGGCTACAGCAGCTTTCAGACGGCTTTGCAAGTCATCAGTGAAAATGTGAATCAGAAACCCGAAAAATTCCACGAGGCCAAATGTCTGTTAAATGAGATTTCGAATCAAGTTATGGAGTTTTATAAAATTTAATATTTGTTTAATAATATGACAGTATTTTGTTTATCAATGCTTGTTTTGTTTAATAAAATTGGTTTATCAAGATTTTGTTGTTCAAAACTTATTACAATATAATTTGCGATGTGCAAAGGTGGCCCCGAGATTTCGATGGCCTAAAGGCCTCTACAAGGGTTAATCCGGCACTGTAGTCTCGACATAAAATGTTGTATAGAACAAGCCAGAAGGATGCTTGTAGTCATCATCAGCCGGTAGATGTCCACTGTTAGACATAGGTCACCCCCCAGAGAATGCCATGACGAACGGTCTTTAGTCGCCTCCACCGGCCTACATTCTGCGACCATGGCAATGTCATCTGTCTATCTTTTGAGGGGTCTTCTGCCAGTTCGTGTTCGCCATTCGAAATAGTAGATTGTATCACAACGGAGCAAAATAATATTTTTACGGCGAGGGCGCTTTTTTGAATCCAGAGCGAAGTGAGGGATTCTAGAGTATAATACCGAGCGTAGCGAGGGATTCTTTAGTAGAATTTTGAACGTAGCGAGGGATTCAAAAAAGCGCCCGAGCCAAAAATATTTTGCGCCCGAGAGATACACTCTACTTTTCATCACCCTCTATGAAAAAATACATGAATGAAAATACATCTATGACAAAACTCGGATGATTTACTGTTAGTAAAGCTGAGAGACACAAAAACAAAAATTGACCGATCCTTCGTAATCCGAGGAGAATACAAAACTATTGTACAAAAATACCTGAACCTGCGTCCTGCTGACATGAAAAGCAATCCTTGCAAACCTGACGGGTTCACTGGTAACTTGTCAAAAAATTGACGAAAACGCGGGCGACAAAAACAATTGACGTTCACGCGTTTTTAATTTCATTTGTTTTTTTTATTCAGCCGGCGGCGCGACTAGGGGGCGTCGTACCAGCCAGTCTTTAATCAAACAATATTTGCGTTCGATTTCGAGTTTCTTATAGAAAACACCACTTTTGGGCGCACTTAAAGGCGAACCAAGTCGTCTTTTTCGAATAGATGGGATGAAAACCTTTTTTCCCCAACATTTATCGGTTATGCGAGTTAAATAACCTGTCCATTGCCATTTTAAGTTGCTGATTTTACGAGCTATTTCAGACACATTGTATCTTCTGCGGACTTCACCCAGTGAAACTTCAAGCATAGCTCTCTTCATGGCTAGTTGAGCGACTTTCAGGTTGTGAATGAGGCCAATAGTTAGCGACTACGTCTCAGTGCCGTATGTCATCACTGGCAACATGCATTGATTATAGGCTTTCGTCTTAAAGCTCTGTGTAATATGCTAGAAGCGCATTAACTAAGATGAATGTGATACTTACCAGCGAGTACCTTAACAGGTCAGCGCCCATCCGGTAGCCTTCATGTAGAAGTGCGAGCTTGGGTAGGACCCTGTGCCTGTGGACCAGTTTTCCTGGTAATCTCTCTTTGGGCGCTCTTGGACGGTTTGCGAACCTTGCGGCGTCAGCCAATCGACTGTGCATTCCGGCTGATAACTATGGGCATCTGGAAACGGCTTTGTTTCCTATAGAGCTGGGGTGGTTTTTAACCTTACGGCAACCGCTCTTGAAACGACCAATTCGGCCACCCTATATCGAAGGGTAGGCGGACGTAAGGGAGATGAACGCGCAAGCGACCTGAAACCCGTAACCAGTCGGGAGGCCGGAGAAATCTGGCCGTATCTGGTAGTAAGGGCGCGAGGCTTCCCGCTGGTTTGCAAACCCAGTGTATCGCGTTAAGACGCTGGCTTCTTACGGGTGAGCGGCGTAACTAAACATTGGACTGTTTCGTCCCATAGTCTTATACGCTCACTTCACGAAAAAAAGAACGATCAATATCGTTTGAACTTCCTGGGGTGATGGGTTAGCCCGTTGTAGTTGATATATCCGAGTGTACATGCGCTGCAATGTACAATGTACATGAACTGTAATGTAATATACTTATGCGATAATATGTATACTGATACATGTGGTCGACGCTTAATAACCTAAGTGTGTATTTTCTTTGAAATGTATGACACCAGATGATAAGTCGACTTAAACAACTCGGTTGAAAAATGCGCACGGCTCAACGACGTATAAATAAATAAATTATTTTAATATGATCAAAAAATTACATCGTAGGTATTTAAAATAAACATATTTTGTGCCTCTTCTAACTAGGCAGAGCCTGTTCTGTGGACAACACCAATAAAAAAATGGTTAATTAAATAATTATCTTCTAAAACAACATTTCTGAATTAAATAATAAACTTTCAGTCGACAATAATTTCACAACTATATAGAAGTACTAAATAACAATAACTAATAGGTAATAATCAATAATATTCATAGTGATAATATGTATATAATTAATACCTAATTAGAAGAAATATAAATATGTGTACATATTTTTTTTTTTTAAATTTTATTTATTTAGGTAAGTAACAGCATGAACTTATAATTAGATACATAATTCTTTAAAAAAACATGTTCTTATGCCGATTATAACTTACGCCGTTCGAAATTATATGAAAAATATTTTACAAACTAAATTATGAAACAAAAAATAGATTATATCCGTAAATATTTATTAATCAAATGACTTCAAAAGTTGTAGAGTTAACCGCAAACATATAAAGTTATACAACATAAATTCAAAATAAGTAAATGGGAATACATATATAAGTTATAATATATTTTATCATACTTACAAATCAATAATTACTGGCAGTTGTCGCTGCGGCTTCAAGGGCGGTTCGTACTGCCGATTTGAAGCTAATTTTGTTTCTACTGTAAATAAATATTATTTTAATTTAATATAATTTAATATATTTAATATTATTTTAATATTGTCATAAATGTGTTTTTCGTCTCTCTTCTACCAAAGGTTAATTCGCCATAATTTAAGGCGATATTTTTGCTGTTCCCTGTTTATTTATTCCCAACATGTGTTTATTAATAATGTTAGCCATTCTAGGAGCAAGAAAGCTGTAGTGACGTTGTCCAAAAGACGTTAAACATTTCTGTACTTAAAAGTTTTCCTTGTAACGACCTGTTCTCTTACTGTTTTCCGGAATACTTGTGGTATTTTTAATATGAAGTATTGCTTTAAGGCAATAGAGCTGTCCTTAATCCAGCAGTTATGCCTTAACATTGTGACATAAATATTCGCATTAAGGGAGAAAACAGCCTGCGTAGAGGGACTGAAAATAGTGACAAATGTATAAGGGCTTGCTTTTCTCTCTAAAGTCAATGCGCCCTCTTTCGGCAACTTTTTATTTATAAAGCGGGCACTCTTTATTTCACACCAAAACTGCCTCAAATCGTGAAAGTCATTCTCAAGCCGCACGCCACCGCTCCAATCATCGAACCGCATCACTCAATGGAGGGCTACCCTTGGCGAGGGCAGAGGATTTTGAGCGTGACGTCCCTTTGTGTAGGAGGCTGATCTGATTGAAAGGAGTATCTTGCGGTGTCAACTACAACGGGCGAGCCCGTCACCACAGGACGTTTTAACGATTAGTCGTTCTATCGCCCTGCAGTGAACGTAGAGACTTTGGACAGTACATTCTACGTCCAGCTACGTCACAACCCGTGAGAGTCCAACGCCTTACCGCGAGTAAGCCAGGAGTAAACCCGGCGGGCTCGAGATACTCGCGCCCTCACTTCCAATTGTGACCAGATTTCTCCGGTCTCTCGATTGGTTCCGAGTTCGAGGTCGCTTGCGCGGTCCTCTCCCTTATGAAGCGGTGAAACGGAGTGCACCGAATCTTCGCGGACCAAGGCGTCCTTTGCCCGCCTCTTACCCGGGATCGGATGGCCAATGGTCAATTCCAGAGCAGTCGCCATAAGGTACGCAACCACCCCCGCTCTATAGGAAACAATACAGTTCCCAGACTCCCCCGACTGTTAGTCGGAGAGCACAATCGATTGGCTTGCGCCGCACGGTGTGCAGACCGTCCAAGGGCGCCAGAGGTTTGATTCCCAGGGGAGACTGGTTGACCCAGTGTCCTACCCAGGATTCGCACCCCATGCGAGGAGGCCGTCGGATGGGTGTTGACCCGTGAGTGTGACCGACCCTGGACACATGGGTCATCGTGGCCAACTCATCATGGGCCCGTTAACCCCATTGAAAGGAGTAGTCGGCAGAGAGCGCGGATAGTGAGAATGCAATGCATTAAACACGTTCGACTCAGTTGTTTAGGAAAATATACTGACAGGTGATTCCAGCCCAACAAGACATCTGTGTACCAAATTTCAACTCTATATATATAAGTACAATACTTTGAGATGTCCAATGTCTTGTGAAATATGGTCTAGTGAAATATGACTATTGAAATACACCCTAGGGGTAACCATCTTCTACCACAATTTAATTCTTGAAATGGCCAAATGATGCCTTCATGCCAAACTTCTGCTCAACCAGATTAAGCTTTTGGACGCTATAGTGGAGGAATACACTCACAGACACACCGACAAACACATAGACAACTAGAACGGTTAACTACAACGGGCGAACCCGCCACCTCAGGAAGTTTTAACGATATTAGATCGTTCTGTTTCCCGTGAGGAGAGCGCAGAAGATTTAGGTCCAAAATAATCCACTGTCTAGTTACGCCACCTGCTAACGCCTTATGGCGAGGCACCGGTAACCAGGGGGCGGCCTCGCCTCCTGACTACCAGTTTGGAAGGATATCTCCATCTGAAATTAACATTCACGATACCTCCGTCCTCCCGACTGGCCAGGGGTTCGAAGTCTTTTCCGCGACCTCTACCTGCCGTTTGTTCAGCGGTGATTCAGTTTAAATCTATCGCGGACCGAAGGCATCTTTTGCCCGACTCTGAATTCAGAATAGCCTAATGCTCATTTCAAGAGTGGTAGACGACAGCTGAACATCCACCCCCGCTGCTTTACAAGACAGTATATTTCCATAGTCTCCATACTCCTTTAGCATTTAGTTTATTAATGTCAGAATGCTCAACCGATTTGCTTCGCCGACCGGTGAGCAAACCGTCCAGTAGCGCCAAGATGCAATCCCACCAGGAGAAACCGGTCTACCAGCCGTGAGGCCTGAGACGCAAGAGTCTTACCCGGGGGAGCCTTCCACACGTGAAGGTTTCTGAATAGGATTTGAATCGTGAGTTGAGCCGATCCGAGAACACAATGGATCTTATGGCCCAAGCTGCACGAAACTATTCGCTATTAAGACACATTCGCTACCATGACAGACAGATTTGCTACCAGGCACATATTTACCTTTATCTGGATATAGTCTTAATCGTTTCAGGGCGGCTCAAAATAGATACATATTTGAATGAATGAATGAATGAAAATCTCTTTATTGCACAATAAAAAAACAGGTACAATGGCAGACTTATTACTACATTACAATATCTTCCAGTCAACCAACATGCTGGTGTGAAAAAAAGAGTAGGCAAAAATTATAGCTTAAAATAAAATAAAATTATAGCATATAATATACATTGTGTGTGTATCTGAACTAAAAAGTAATTAATTTTTTGAGTTGGACATATTACATATATACATACTGCAACACCCTGTGTTGCAACCATCTACGATGTGTCCTTTCCTCTCATAATTAATAAATAATAGTAAACATAAATAAATAAAAGCTAAAATAATTAAAGTCAAACAATGAGTGCCAAACGCTCTCTATAAATAAATTCAGACGCGCTCTACGCACTAATTCATTTTGGAATATTCTAGAAGGCCATTAGGTAGGTAGAAATCGTATCCGATAATCGCGAGCCGGCCAAAGAAATATACTCGCCGGTCATTACTTTTGGGTTGTGAGCGGTCCGAGGCGGGCTCGCCTCGGGCCGCCGCTCAGATAGAAGAAAACCCTACTTCGAATCACTCTAGTTTGTACGGATTTTAAAAAGAATTTTAATGTGTTAAATTCAGTGCTCAGATTTCCAAGGTAGGAATTTAATTATATATAGAGGATACTTAGCTCATGTCTCCAGAAACTATAAGGTGTTTTTCCGTCATTACAGAAAACGCACCGTTCGGTTCGGGGACTGGTTTTTTTTGTCTTTCTTTTTTTTATGTTAATTCTTCTCCTTTCTTTGATTAAATTTTAGGATTAAATTCTCTCTTTATTTTTTTGGAAATTATTTTCATAGCATATATCATGTTCATTGTCTTTATATAATTAGATCTCGTTATTTAGATCGGAATACTGGGGTATTCGTTTTGTAATTTGGCAGGCCGTAGGGCCATATAAATATTTAATTATATAGAAAAATAGCCAATATATTCTTCTTCATTATTCAAGAGAGGTAGCGCGACACAACCCGGTTGGGGCTCACACGTTTTTATTGCATATTTTCTGTTCTTGGTTCTTTCAATTTCCCCATTTCTATATGTAAGAAATAATTAAATTACATATATAAAACCGGCTATACAAACCGGACATAAGGTAGACGGAGTTTGGCTAGGGTTCTTTCGGAGGAACGTGACTACCTCGCATATAAAAATTTTTAATTAATAAGTACCTTATTTATTACAATGGTGTGATTTCTAATACGCTGAAATAGGTACCCCTAAAAATTCTTTATATCATACCCAAATAAAACTTATAAAATTCTCACGTGTTCCGGTAAGGTTGGTGCAATAGGTACGGTGCGATACTAGTATTAAGCAATCCTAATTTCTAAAAAAAACAAAAACTAATACTAGCATTCGCCATAAAAGGGCGAGACTAGAAATAATGGTCATAACCCGCAGGGGTGAAAGGTCGTAAAATAAAATTGTAAAAATATAATTTTAAACATCGTTCTTAAATATTTTTTTGTTATTTTGATTTACATTTCCTCCTCCATAAAAGGAAATTGTAAAATATAATTTTAAATATTGTTTTTTAAACATTTATATATTGATCTACATTTCCTCTTCCATAAAAGGAAACCGAAAATATAATTTTAAATATTATTTTTTTTTAAAACATTTATTTTATCTCGATTTACGTTATCCTCTCCCATGAGGGAAACTGTAAAATATAATTCTTGTAAATATTGTTTTAAACATTTTTATTATCTTGATTTACGTTATCCTCTCCCATAAGGGAAACTGTAAATATAATTTTTGTAAATATCGTTTTAAACATTTTTTTATCATCTTAATTTACGTTCTCCTCCTCCATAAAGGAAACTGTAAAATATAAAATTCTTTTAAACATTGTTTTAAACATTTCCATATTTGATTTATATGTCTTCTTCGTAAAATAAACTGCGAAATATAATTTTAAATACCATTTTAAATATTTTCTTTATGTTGACTTACGTTTCCCTCTGTTGTAAAATAAAACCGTAAAATACAACTTTGAATAATATTTCAAATATTTTATTAGGCTCGATTTACGTTTCTCTTTGATAAGATAAGACTGGAAAATATAATTAAGAATATTCGTCTTCAATGCTTTTCTTTGATTTACCTTCCATATGTCGTAAAGAAATAAAGCGCACATTTTAAACCACTTCAACACTGAGTATAATTTCATTCATTTATTTTTTTGAAGGGAAAAGGGGTAAAAAGAAACTACACAAAATAAAAGGAGAAATATATATTTAATTATCCTATTCCGTTCATATGCCTACTCCCTCTAGTTACCTTACCTAAATATATCCTATCTTCCTTCCTCAATTAGTCTGTCAATTATAATTTGCCGTTCCCATCTGTGGCATCCTCATCGTCCATTTCCAATTATAACTATCAATTTCTCATTTATTTAATATCCCAGATTTTATTTAATTTCCTAATTTCCTTTGAGGCATGTTCCCATTCCGTATAATTCCACATTTTATTTTTATAACACGATTAGTCAGTCTTCTGGGCAGACGTCGCCTTCCGCAAAGCGCCATCTGTCGGCCGCGGAGTGAATCATAGTACCCCGTAGTAGTCGGTTCGCCCGTCGAGAGGGCGCTGATCACGGCCCCGCCGATTTCTGTTTTGTCGCCGCCAGCCGAGCGCAGAGACAGTTTACGAGCCAGAAATAAAGTAGAAAAAATATAGTTGCATCTCGACATTTGGAACGTAGAATTTCACCAGATTTTAAACTCTTCCCTCTCCACATACCGGACGCCTCATCAAGGCGAGTCTCACTTCACGCAGGGCATCGCACTTTTAAATAGCGCGCAGATTCGCGCGCTCTGAGAGTTTTTCCCACGACCCGTCTCCGATAAACTTACTTGAATGAGCAGCCAGCCTCTCAAGCGGTTACCCTGCATTCCCGTAAAATTCGCCGCGCAGAAGCCTGTTTCCGGTACAGGATCTGCTTGCACAACCAGCGAACCGCCCAGCGCCTGGTGGCCTGGCGCCCTTACGCTCCTTGTAGCTACATTATCCCTCAATAATAGGTAGACATCTCTTATTGGCCACCAAAACGCTGTTTTTGCTTAATTAATAATAATAATATCAACACAGTATAAATTCGCATAAATAAACATCAATAATAGAGCGGTTTCGTTGCAATACATATTTTAATATATTAACAAATAAATAAATAAATAAGTAAATAAATAAACTGCCAAAATAAGGTAAGGAAAGGGAGGGGATAATAGAAAGGTTAGAATTTATGGTTCATATTTATTGTGAAAGGTAGTGCTTTTCAATGACTGCTTAAAGGTGAACAGCAAGCTAGCGCATGTAATAGTTGAAGGAAGCTGATTCCACAGTCGAGCTGCATGTACGGAGAAGGAGTAGGAAAAAAAAGTGGTAGTGCGTTTAGTAGTAAAGTGATATTTCCGTCTTCATCTCGGAAAAAATGCGCGCCCACAATACTTTATCTCTGCATTAAATAGACCGGGAAAGTCAAATTTGCATTTTTTTTGATCAATCTATGTCTGTATGTATAAATGATGTCATGTCAGTGGTAAGTATCACATGCATCCTATTCACATTCCATCAATTGCATTATACTGTGAATTTATGTAGTAATAAAACAGACTTAATGCATACATTGAACGGAAGACTTAGCCGCTTGGCGGTGTAATATCGTAATGTATTCGTTACACGCTTGCAGTTACATAAATAAAGACCTACGACGCAGAGGGGGTGTTACTACGCCGGAACGAAACCCCACAGTTTCAAAAATAAAGAATAGCGCCATAGCGATCGTACGTATCGCGAGGAATTGACCCAACACACGGAGGGGACGTGTAGGGTTGGAAACATCGGATAGCATTATCGTATACGATATCAGGAATGCAGAACTATCGTAGCAAGGAATCTCCAAGAAAGTTAAAATATTTTTGATAAGTAGGCAATATATGTAAGGGTAACCTAGAAGGGTTGAAACAGAGATAAGTTGAAACAGTGCCAATTCCTCCGTATCTGTGGTAGTTGGCGAGCTGTCAACTCGGCCATTTTATCGTTCCTTCAACACGCGTTACCTATCAGTGCGCTACTGTGCAGTTGCGGGAGAGGTGACATCACAACGTAGCGTCCGTAGCCCCGTTGACATCGGTTCTCCTCGTTGTTACCGAAGTTAAGCAGCGGCGGGCCCGGTCAATACTGGGATGGGTGATCACCTGAGTGTTTGACTGCGTGATGCTACAAATGCCCACCTAGAAGATGGTGCCAATAGGCAACAAGGTTGGTTCCACAAAAAGGCATATGCGTTGTGGGTAACAAAAAAAAAAAAAAACAAGTTTTAGGCGTATTTTTAACGAGGCTTTCCTTATTTATGTGTATAATGGTGCGTGACATGTATTGTTTGGAAACGTACTAACTCGGAATTCGTTTTTTTTTTACTGATTTACAATTATTTATAGTAAATGGACATATAAAGGATGTCTCAACAAGAGCGCCGGATTTAAATTTGCCGCCATTTTGAATACGAGTTGTACCGTGTTTTTTTTTTGACAATTGCCACGTACAGACCACGCGATTTAAGAATATAGAAAAGTATTCAAACCAACAACGTTTAATTATTGTAAAAAACACATCACAAAAATGGTGAAAGTTTTCCGAAAACAGTTCGCCAATTACGTTAAGTTTTCAGTCGAAATAATGCGCCAAATGAATCGACAGTGAGGCGTTTAATTTTTAAATTTGAGACTAAATTTACACTGATCGCAATCGCAAAACGATAAGCCCGCCGTTTGTACTAAGTTACAATAGAATTTAAGTTTTCTTTAATAATTTAATTATTTTTAGTACAATAAAGGTGCTACAATTGGGAGCTAAGGGGCCCTTACTGAATTGGCCACGAAGACCCATTCTGTTCAGGGTTGGTAACACTCACTTATCGACACCCATCCGGCGGCCTCCACGCATGAAGTGCGAGCCTGGGCAGGACTCTGGCCTTAGGGTTAGTTTCCCCTACGAATCAACCTTCTGGCGCTCCTGGACGGTCTGCGCACCGTGCGGCGTAAGCCAATCGATTGTGCACTCTGACTAACAGTCGGGGAAGTCTGGAAGCAGTACTGTTTCCTATAGAGCGAGGGTGGTTGCGGACCTTACGGCGACTGCTCTTGAAACGACCATCGGCTACCCGATACTGGGTGAACAGCCGGGCAAAGGATGCCGTGGTCCACGATAGTTTCGGTATACACCGTTTCACCGCTTCGTAAGGGAGAGGACCGCGCAAGCGACCTCGAACTCGTAACCAATCAAGAGACTGGAGTAATCTGGTCGCAATTGGAAGTGTAGGCGTGAGTGTAATCCCGCTGGGTAACACTCCTGGCTATCTCGCGGTTAAGGCGTTGGCCTCTTACGGGTTTGTGGCGGAGCTTGACGGTGGACTGTTTTGTCCAAATCTTCTGCGCTCACTCCAGGGAGATAGAACGACTAATCGTTAAAACTTCCTTAGGTGACGGGTTCGCCCGGACAACTCTAGTACAATAAAGGTATTTTTCATTTCACTTTTCATTTCATTTCAAGACATTATTCAAATGAATCCAACTTAGTGAAGTTGTAAGTACCTAAATTTGAAAAGGTACACACATAATATTATAAAACATCTCTATTATATACATCTAACAAGCGTGTCGCGATAGTTCGACGTTATATACATCTAACAAGCGTGTATGACCCGATAGTCACCGTTAAGACTGTGAGACACTCCGACACTGTGATGGTGTGGGGTGAATTTAGTGGAAACAAGAGCCGGCAGTTTTGCAGTTCTCTAAAAGAATGAAAATACTAGGACGAGCAACTTTATTGGTGTTTTAGAGCAACATTTCATGAATTTTATGTCCATTCATCAGTGCAAAGCAATCATGCACAACGGGCCCCCTGCCCACTGGTAGTAAAATTTCTCAAAGACCAAAATATCAATGTATTAAAGTGGCCAGGTAATTTCCCCTGACCTAAAACCAAAACAAAATGCTTGAAAACATATGACAGAGGCGAGATTAAGCTCTAATCAGTGATCTAAAGGACGTGCTGAGAATGCTCTGGGTGAACATGGATGCCACCAACTTCCCCAAATTGACCCAAGAGATGCCCAATCGTCTGCAATTGGTGATGAAGTATATGGGGGACAGGATAAAGTATAATTAAACTGAATATGTACAAATAAATAACTTCAAATATCAGATTTTTTGTTTTATTAACCTATGAAACATTTTTAGTTTGCCGCCATTGATTGGTGAAGACATACTTAGATTTATGATTTTGTTTAGATCCTATATTTTAAGAGTTTTTTATGGAAATATTAATATTTCCAACAACTTCTTAGTAATATACGTCACAGCCTTGATACCAAAACAAAGACATCATGGTATAAGTCTCAGACACTTTAAAGATAGACATTACACACAGATAAAGACTCAGACACACATTTTATAATTCAACGGAACCTATAAGACGGACAAGACCACAGACGACAGACGACGGACGAACTGGCTAGAACTATAACATTTGATTTGAAATATTTATTGATCAAGTGGTGAATGTCATGACATCGGATCTTTAATACATTAGTTATCCTCTTTATAAATTATTAAAACATACGATAAAGCAAAATGCCGTACTGTTTTAAGCCAACCGTTGAGCGCGAGCGGGTGTAATTAGATCCGAGCGAGTACGGCAACGTAAAAATAGAGGCAATTATCGACACGGTACGGCACTGCCTTGCAGTGTCAGTAACTATTCTAACACTCCAGCTTACCCTGAAGCGTAGCCTTGTTTCTGTTGCTCGTCTTCCGATGGTTTAACTCTTTGCCCTACAATAAAAAAGGGGCAAAAGTAAAAATATATTAGTATATTTTTACTTTCTTTGAAGGTATAATTTAATTATTTTCATTTTATTTATTCGCTATTTCTTAAAATTCGTCATTTTACAACACATAATATTATGCCAGTGTGGAAGTAGGGCTGAAGTGGTAACTACTGAACCGATCATCTAATGGCCATAATGGACGTTGTTTTTATTAAACTCACTTTTTTTTAAATAATCTCACAATGGTTGTTGCAAAGTATTTTAAAGAAATAATATGAAAAAATATTGAAAATATATTTTACCAGGAGGTTTGTTATTCATTTTTACTTCTAAATTCACCTAGTATTTTACAACACATAATATTATGGCAGTATGGAAGTAGGACTGAAGTATGAACTACTGAGCTGACCATCTATGTATTTATTTATTTATTTATTTATTAACAAATCAACATTACAGTTTATACCAATGCGTTGATATGCAATATACACATAAATATAAAAAATAACAGAATTCTTACAAGTACATACATAAAACAGTTTATATTATTCTGACATAAACAAGTAGCGCAATGCCCACACCTTGAAGAGATGCGGGCTCGCTGTAAAAATATTTGCTACAATGGACGTTTTTTTTGTTTAACTCGCTTTTAAAGCTTTTTACGTCTCATAATGGTGGTTGCAAAATATTTGATGATATATTAAAAAGATATTTTACCAGTAGGCTTATTGTTTATTTTGCTTCTAAATTCTTATTTAATCTCCCCGTATTCAATTTTTTTAACAGGGAAAAGGAAAATAATATTATAAGGATAAAGTAAAATAATATTTTACCATTACGATTATTATTTATTTTTATTCTAAATTCTTATAAAATTGATATATAATTTACAGCTATTGGAAAAGTGGGCCCAAAATGCATATTCTTTTTTGTGTTGTAATTAATAAAACTATAAAAATAAAGTAAATAAAAAACAGTAGCTGATTTCTAATTCTTTTTTGCAATTTGCAGTTGTGATTTTCTCTGTAATCGATTCATCCTCAAGTCGACGTAGACGTTCTTCACCGTGTTAGGCGAAGTCTTGCGGCGATTTATTTCTCAAGTTGGCGATCTACGTCGGTCGACGTACATGCGACAGTGGAGCGATCATGTTACCTAAGGAACCCCACCACTTTTCCGAGCGACGCGAAAGCAAAAAGGACCACTTGAGATGGTGTAGCAAGTAGCGAATCGTGTATCTTGTTCTTGTGTCAATTTGTTTAGCCCTTTTCATAGTTGAGTTCGGGTGACCAATTGAGGACCGTTTTCCTAAATGATATATCAGCAAAAAATCTGGAACATTTGTATTTCTTTCCTAAAAATGACATTTAAAATAAAGAAACAATTGTATGTTTTTAGTCAGATGTTAATAAGTATATACGCATACCGATAATTATTATTACAAACACTTTTATTTTTTTAAATATTTTATAAGGTGTAAGTGTGAGTTTTTGTCAAGAGGATACTTTAGCAGTAGATTTGACAAAATGCTTAAACAAAATCTTTCATGGTAATTTTAACATTGACAATTATAAAATAAATAATGGCTTCCTCGACTCCTATACGATACAAATGACTTCAGTATCTTGCTAGGGTCTCTTTATTATTATCTACTAATATAGATGTGATTTAAAATCTTCGCTAACGTCATAAAAAATCTTACAGGACACAGAATCAAACAGTATCTATTGATGATATACCACTTTGAAAAAACTTATATTTTGCGTCTCATATAGGGTTTCTCAGTTCAGTTTTGACTTTATCTGTCCCTAGAGAAAAAAGAATATAGTTATACGAGGCTGGATTGGAAAGATTGCGGCCTAACCATAAAAGGAAATAGTGTTATTTAAAAGCGATATTTTATATTTCAACTTATGCACCACCGATTGCCACACATTTCTTCCACCACGATAATAATGCCATATTAAAAAAATGATCCATTGTGGCCATGAAATGGTTCTTGATTGCAGATTACGCTTCATTATGTTTTTCTAAATTAGATGCTTTTTTTTAATATTCGGAAAGAGATGAAAGCCCGAGAATTTAACCCTTTTTAGGTGCCGAAGAGTAAACATGGGCAAACAGTTAATGATTTAACATGGTTTCAATTATAATAATCAGTATCACCGATTTTTAAGTGTTGACAGCAGCGTTTTCTTTTTTTTTAATATTATTAGCTAATACAAACAATTTTATAAGATTACTAGCTGCTACCCGCGGCTTCGCTTCGCGTAAAGTTTCGAATCGATTTGTTAATTTAAGTAGGGTGAGCTTTATTTGCCTATTATGACTTTAGAATGACTTTCCGACCGGTGGGGCGTGCCCCCCCGGGGGGGGGGGGGGCGTAGAGAGATCTTAGGGGGGGGGGGGGCATGAAGCGGATATTTTAATCTAATTACTTATCATTGTTTATTATTTAAAAAACACACAGATTTAGTCGAGCCACCTAGTTCCAATGGTCAATGTTCTGAAATTACCAGAAGATGTCCAAGAAGAATTTCTGGAATTGAAGGCAGATTCGACAATGAAAGATAACTTTCACCTCTTGACTTTGAAGAACTTTTGGATAAAACGCTTTCTCCTTTAATCCAAAGTTGCCACTCTTGCCTTGCGAATAATTCTGAAATTTTCTTCGACTTACTTTGTGAAACCGGATTTTCAGCATTAGTGTAAATTAAGACTAAGCAGCGGAATCGTCTTGCAGTCGATAATGATTTGATGATAGCTCTGTCAAAAACAGAACCTGATATCGACCAACTGATTCAAAAAATGCAGGCGCAAACATCCCATTAATAAATAATAAATCCTGTGAAATAAATGTAGTAAAAATAATTTGTGTTTTTTATTGAAGCAATGAAGAAAAATATAGGGGGGCATGATTTTTTTTATAATCCGGGGGGGCACTGTGCAAAAAGGTTGGGAAACCCTGCTTTAGATTACTGAAATCGGTTGAGTAGTACCAAAAAATTTTTGAAATCGGTTGAGTAGTTTCGGAGTTTACCCCTTACATACAAACTTACAAACTTACAAACATTACTTCTTTATAATATTAGTATAGATGTAAAAGACTACTATAATTATGTAAATCAATATATTTCCATTTTCTACAACTACATTTGAGCCATATTATTACTGTATCAAATTAATATTAAATCTCTTTTATTCCAGGTAATATTCAACTCTAAGTGGAATATTTTAAGCCGATTCTTTGCAAAGGACAAAGGTTTGTGAATTCAGTGAATATTTTTTTTTAATATCCTTTCCGTGGGATTTTCTTCTTGAATGATTTTACTCTCGCTTTCCCGGTGAAAACGGGTAGGAAAATACATGCTTGAATAACTTCACTTGGAGGTATTCTGAATAATGTCACGCGATATTATTAATTCCCAATGACAGAGGGAGTGTTGTTCGTGCCGCGTGATATTTGAATTGAGCTTCATGAGAATTTCTGGAAAATCTATTACACGTGATGACGCACGTGTCGAGTAAGATCGAAATAATATCATTGGTTATATAGGGTATTAGATTGCGTAATGTACGTGTACGTAATGTACGTGTAATAGTACGTGTTGGCAACCATTCTGCGCCGGCGACATGCGGGTGGCGCTGATAGCATATCCGGCGATACTAGTTTAGCCATCACTAATAGTAGTAGTAGACGGAGTGGAGGGCTTGTATCCAGCCCTTGATGTCACCTGGATTTATAAGATCTTGTGTAACTACCTACTGGTGGTTGATTGATTGATGATGATTTATTGATTATGATTGATTTATGACGATTGATTGATGATGACTGATTGGTGATCATTGATTGATGATGATTTATTGATGATGGTTGATTGGTGATTGTTGATTGATGATGAATAATTGATGATGATTGATTGATAATGATTGATTTATCATGATTTATGATGATGATTGATGTTTGATTTATTGATGGATTATTGATTGATGATTGATTGATTACGATGGAATGATGACTGATTGATGATGATTGTTAGATGATGATTGTTTGACGATGATTGATAATGCTTGATTAATGATGACTGATGATGACTGATTGATGATGATTAATGATGATTGATTGCTGATGATTAATTGATTGATGGTGATTGATCGAAAATTATTAATTGATGATGATTTATTGAAGATGATAGATTGATGATGATTGATTGATGCGGCTTGATTAATGAATGATTGATGAGTGATTGATTGATTGATTGATTGATCGATTTATCGCTTTACCCCCTTAGCCTATTGTATGTTCAATATCCATCGCCTCCAGTCGCGCATCAGAGCTGACACGTACATTTTTAAAAATAATATTCAATACAGTGTGCGTCACAATGTCCAATAGCTTTTCCTCTATTTACATTATTTACTTTTCCAATAGGGGTATTCTTTCTAACAATTACCCTAAACACGAGAAAGTTACTTCAGTATTCCCGATCGTTTATTAAAAGAAAATTTCAACCAATCATTACTTAAAAGTTATTACTAATGTAGCATGTAATAACACGTTTTCTGGTGCTCCCGAATCAAAACTTACTTTAAATAGAGCGTTTAGCGTAATACGGTGTTCAATAAATAAAGGTAATGAGTACATTGAAGTAGCCACACATATAAGGGGGGCTTAACCGGGTTTCTTGCCCTGGGAGGCCATTTAACGGGGCGCCAAATTCAAATGTTTAAAAAAATGGTTCACTAAAGCGCCTAGTATTCAGGGCGCATCGTACTATCGATTGTTCATTTTGTTTTAAAACGAATCCTAAGTTGTTTCTTGAAGGCGTATGTGATGTCTTCCAGGGAAATTCCCCACAGAGGAAAGGCGACGGCGCTACACGAGCAGAGCCGAATAAACACGAACGGCAGAATGTCAAGCGACGACTGATTAGGTGTGCGAGTAATTGGTATTATTTTTTTCTTTGCTAACAGCTGCTGTTTCAAACATGTCGCTATAATTATTACTTGATGTAGTAATGGCAAAAGCCCCTTGAAGATGTAGCTACAATAGTAAAACAATACTCTCTCGTCTAAACATCGTTTTAATTTCCTTTTCCCTCCCGAGTACAGTTTTTCTTTTTTCGTCATTTCTGCAAGGAAAACTAATTATAAGTCGTTAATATTCAGGAGGCATGTCGTTAACGTTACTCGTTCTCGTTTCGTTATTGCGGCGACCCTTGCGACACCTAATTGGCTACATTGCTGAGAGATGATTGTACTAACTACCATATAATTTAAGGGTTCTCACAACCCTCTCCTAGCAACAAATTGTATATAATTATAATTATATTAACCGTAATGACGAATTTCGGAATATTAGTCTTCGTTTCTGTGGGTGTTTTTTTTTGGATAAAATCAGAATCACATGCTATGTTTCACTGTTAATAACGAGTTTACTGGTTCAAGGATAGAGTTAAATATTTGATTAAAGATGCTTAAAACCTGTATGCAGTATGAGTTTTAAATTACCGGCATTTTTTGAAGTGGGTGAATCAGTACGAGCAAATAAGCAATTTCAATAAAAAAATATGGGAAAAAAATATATTTGTTATTGATAATTTGAAAAATTTCGTTTAAAAAAAAACGTGCACTGCGCCATCTAGTGGTAGTTAAAAAGTCACTAATATTATTTATTCGCGATATTTTAGCTTCCGCTAAATGGCGCTAGGCGCTCTACGCTTGTCAAACTTTTATTTAAAAGTTAAGTTGTTCAAATGGAAAAAAAATAAAAATAATTGATATCGTTTTATTAAAATTTGCTTTTTTGCTCTTACTGATTCACTCACTTGAAGGATGCCGGTTAACTCACCCTATAGATATCCTACTTCTTCACCATTTAGTCATTTATTTCAGTCGAAAAGACTCATCGGCATCGCTAGGTTGTAAATCAGAAAACTCAATAACGCACCTCCGATCGAACACAGTAATAACTTTAAAAAATCCAGTTATGGTGTTTCTTTACAAACATTATCGCCATTTCTCATTTTACACTCCAAAAAGTGTTAAAACTGTTAGTTCACTAATTCGTCAAGGGCACTAGTGTAGTGTAATAGTTACGACTCTTTTTAGGAGTGTAAATTGAGAAATGGCAATAAGTTTTATAAAGAAACGCCATAATTGGAATTCTTCAAGTTATAACTATTTAATCGGAGGTGCGATAAGTTGTATATCAGACATATTGTTTTAATACGTGAAATCGTACAAAAAGCAATAACAGTTTTGAAAATTATACTTGTATTATAAGAGAAGATGAATATTGTACGTGTATTTCAGAGCTACGGTCTACGAAAGAGGCGTACTAAGCAATGGAGTAGGTAATCACTTTATGCATTTCAAATCAAGCGGGAGTATTCTATAGTTGATTATGTTTCTTAGATAAGCTGGAGGGAGTCAAGAATAGTGTTCTTATCAAACATCGAAAAATGTATTACCTTTGGCCAATTGGCCACTTCATTCAATGTTAAATTTATTAGTAGCATTATCAGAATCCTTACAAACTGTTTATAGCAATAATCTCAAGAAACAATTTGTTTTCAAAACAATATGAAATCGGAGACTATCGCGGTTGTTTGACATTATAAATAAGATAAAAAACGAATTTACCGCGTGAATTTTGTAGCACCCGACGTTTCGGTGACGTTGTAGCCGCCGTTTTATCTAGGGTAGACTGGAAGAGTCGTCAATTCGTTGTTCCGCGGGTAGGCCGCATACCACTGCCGCCACTCCGTAAATTATAACAGTGGTGGGGGGAGGGGGGGGCGGGTTCGGCGCGCACGAAATTTGAAAATCCGTCGTGCATAGAACACTCACTGTATCCTCTCTTACGTCCTTGCGCACGTCTCATCTTGCTAAAATGTTCCCACCCCCGATAGTCGAAGCGAAGTCGAATAAAAATGCGTTTGTTATTTTTATATTATTTTATTTTGAGATATGTGTAACCCTTAATTCATAACCAAACGGGTTACAAAAAAAAACACGACACTAAAACGAAATTCAAAGAAAACAAAATTTTAATGGACGCCACCGTCTTTTATAGTGAAAAACGGAAACTTTACTCAAACCAAAATAAAAACTAATCACCACTGCACACTAAGTAAGCTTTATCTCAGGTCGGGGACTTGTTGTAGATCACTGAATCTTGCAGGAAATCTTTTAACACATACGCAAAAAAAAAACGTTTCTGGAGAATGTTCTGTAATTTTGCACCCTTCAATCCTTCACGAAGGCAGACTTGCAGCTTCTGCTGTCATAATGACGGCTTCCCACGAAAAAATGCGGTTATTCCTATTCGGTAGGCAGGTATCCTCGTGACATCGCGATGTAATTTATCCCATTACGTAACTATTGTATCATTGCATTAATAGCATCAAAAGCAGCAAATTAGGAAGTAGAAACAGAGGTAAAGCAGAAATTAAGCAAAGGTGCCGCCCGCTGAATCAAACGAAAGGAATCTGTCAGAATCACAGCGATCAGCGTCGGAATTTACCCACAAAATGAAGAAAATTGCTAACCAGAATTCAAAACAACAGACTACATTAAACTCCTTCAACCAGAAATTTAATTAAAAAACCACGGGCAAATCGCCGAAACGGCAAGTGCGTGAGCACTTGCCCCACGTAAAATTTTGACAGCTACCCTGTCCTCATAGAGCGTAGGGTAAGGCTCTAACTCCTTTTTATCTATAAAATAACCGACTCACGACAGTGTGAAATGATCCGCCCAGCTCTACCTGTCAAATATGAAATTTGATAGAATGTCAAAAAAGACATTCGCGATCTTTTTATTTATATTGTATATTGGAGAAATGTTCGCAAAAACACTGCAAAACCACGCCAAACCCACGCTATGAATAGAAAACACAAGGGAAAAACACGAAGTTACGGCTCTAAGGGAACGGATGCCACGACCGCGCAGAAAAAAGGCGATTTTTGTTACATAACATAGCATATATGCGTGTTTAGAGCGCCATCTAAGGTGCGACGTCATACTGTTATACCATGAACGCCGCCATATTAAACATTATAAAGTTAATAATTTTTTGGAAATATTTTTTTATGAGTGCCATCTACACGTTGCTATTCGTAGTAAAATCCTAGTTGCAAAATAGTAAAAGACGCCGAGCAATCTAATAAGCTATATAATCAATAATAGTACTATAGTTGTTCAAGGGATTGTCCCACTTGTTACTTTTGCAATAATACAAATTTTTAAGAAAAAAACTGACTCCATTTTTTTAATAAGTGCAGCAGCCATATCATGGTGAATTTTAGAACGGGATATCCTAATTGAATGCGTATAAAAAAATCGTTTCTGTGGTGTTGACCGCTAAGGAGTTCCCTCATCCGAAACTTAGAACGGACTATCATAAATGAATGCGTATACAAAATTTCGTGTCTGTGCTGTTGATCCTTGAGGAGTGTCCTCATCGGGAGCCAACCCGGTTGAAGTATCAAGTCGTGTTTACCATAAAAAATGCATTGTCATCGGAACTGAACCAATAAGTAAATTTGTAACTTCATATGATAATATTTGAGGAGTTCAGGGTTTTGATAAAAATGGGACCAATCTGGAAATATATCTTTTCAAATAAAATAAATTTTTTCCAATTCGGTTCATAAATTACGAAGTTCTGAGGTAACACACATAAAAAATAATAGATAACCTCCTCTTTTTTTGAAGACGGTTTTTTTTGGTAGTAGTCTTTATTCATAAAAAAGATACAAACTACTTGTCACAGTTCCCCACTAAGGCTATTGCCTTTTCAGTGGGTAACTAACAATAATGTGTTCATACCTGACTTATATTATCTATTACCTATCATAACTTTTTACGTTAAGTAGATGTATTGACTTCCTAACCTAACCTAAACTAACCTATATCTCTTATCATAACTAACTGAATATACACTTATAAATATTTACAGTAAATAAATGCTACTTATCTTGGTATACTTACTTTGTTTACAATTACAATAACAAATGATTACACTAATAAAATGATTCATACTAGATATTTATACTTATGCCCTAACATAACCTAACTTATCTTAATTAGCTTGGTTTACCCTAATTATTCTACATAGTGATGTTAATGCTAATTTAGTCTAAAAGAATTTTTACTTGTTATAGTTATGCTAATGCTTTTACATATTTATGCTAATTTATACTAATATAGTTTTTAATTACTCCGTTATAGTATTTATATTACATAATATTTAAATTATTTTAATTAGCTCGCCTGGGTAAGTCATTATTTAGGTTGCTTAGTAGTATACGTTTTAATGTTTTCTTTAGTAAGTATCCTATGGATTCGGCTCTAGTGAGTAGGTAGATACGAAAGGGAAACATCGCATTGCAGTCTTACGAGCGGACACGATTGCAATCATTGTTACGGAACGGGATATCAAATTCATTTGTAACAGGTACGCTAGGTAATTATACCGCTGCAATTGGTACATCCGTAGGCGGAATTACCCGATGCAATTGTCAAGCTATGCAGTCTATGTTAATTGTAAATTCGGATGCGAACCCCTTTCGGGCACTTGTGGGAATGAAATTGTGATGAGTGCTTACTTTACTAAGTGTCTATCAATAATCTCAAGCTCTGGGACACGAAAATGTGCAGGTTCTGCCAAGGGGCAGAGGAAACTCCCCTGCACCTCATGTGCGAGTGTGGCCCGCTGATGCGTAATAGATACACCCACTCCAACCTGAGGAGGTAAAACAATCTGGCGCCAAAAGTCTGTTGCGGTTCTTAAATGACACGAGTCTTAGCGCAGAATTATAAGTAGGTGGAGAACACAATAGATCAGCAATGGTCGCAGTGTTAAAAGTCTCATAAAAACCTTCAAAAAACCCCACACAACAAATAATGAAATTAAAAAAAACGTGAGAAATCTAACCTTCGTCGATTCCACAAACGCTCTTAAATATATTATTTTACAAGGCTATCGTTATGTGCCATTGTTAAAATACAAAGAAACACAAAAAAAACAGAAAAGTCCAAAACACGACTGCCCCTACAGGAAGTTTCTATTGTATTTCTAATTATTAGAAACAATTTATTTACGCTAAAAAGCACGTTTCTTAGAGAACAGAAGAGAATTGGCATTTTGGGCATACTCTTCCAATAGCTGTAAATCCAATGAAAAGATACCAATGAAAGATCTCTTTGTGTAAAACATGTATTACTATAACGACTGAAGGAAAGAAACGGCTCTTAATTGAACCCTTTCTGACTTATGTATATCCTATTAAATATGGCTAATTACCTATAGTCCCTAGGGCACCTAACACATCCAGGTATTTTTTAAAATAAGTATTTAAACGTAACCCGGCGCAGAATACCCGGAACGATACGCGTTAACTACATACGCTGTTTGAGTACAAACTATATATTAGTAACAATGCTCGACTTTGTCAGCATATGGAGGGGAAATACTGGTATATGTTGCTTGAACTCTGTAATGTATCATGATCTCATCCCCGCTCTGTTTCCTGACGTATGTAACATGCTAGGGTCAGCTGTTTAACACGGTGTGCCCAGTGACCGTACATCATAATATACCATCTTTTATGGATCCTCACTAAAAAAATATATTTTAAATAAATATTTGGTATGGGGGTTTTCGTGTAAATATTAAAGAATATTCCGAACATCAAAACTCCGAAGCGGCGCATAATAAATACAAACGGAGCTGCCATGGAATTCACCGACCGGAGTCGGGCCCATCATAATACTTTTTTTTTACACTTCTGGGGGGTGAGCAGTGGATTCCGGACTTACGAACCGGCTGTGGTAGGTTTAGGACAGCTGTCTTGCCACATGTGAGCGTTCACCTTACCACCCATTCACTCCCCCTTCGAAGCCATAGAATTTGAGATGCGCAAATCGCAGTTTTAGATATTTTTTCTAAGAAAGAGTTGATTATTTTTCTGGAAAGGCCAAGATCTTTAAAGAGGTGAAATAGAGATTTAGCTGGCAGGCCACGAGCGCCAACTTCCACCGCGTGAAGGTGAACAGTGAAGCCGTTCCGGGTTACGGCATTTGCAAGATCATGGTATTTATTTAATTTGTACTCGTGGTCTTTTGGGATATTTGATTCCCATGGAACAGTTAATTCTACAATAAGAGCCACCTTCCGAGATACAGAGTAAAGAGTTATATCTGGACGGAGGGCTGTGCATCCGAGACTTTCAGGGAATTTATACTGCTTAGAGACCGAATCAACCTCCAGAATCCAATCTGTAGCTTTCTCGATTATCGAGAAAGGTTTTGTAGTTAAATGTTTTTTGCCTTTAGAGCCATCCCGCACAAACTGTATTGGGGGTTTGGAGGATACTGTCAAACCCTTATTGGCACGAGCCACTGAGAGACTAATTACCTCGCGAATAACAGCGAGAACTTTGTCATGGCGGTAAGTGTACCGTCCTTGATCTAAGGCCACCTTACAGCCAGCTAGAATGTGTCTAGCTGTGCAAGGGGTATTGCTACAGAGGGGACAAGAACTATCCTCGGCAAAGCTCCAACGAGCGAGGTTACTGGGGTCTGGAAGTGTATGCTGAAAGGCATTCAAATAAAATTTCAGCATCTCTGGCGTCCAGTCATATAGCATTACCTTCCAGTGCATTGGAGGCGGAATGCAAAAGTCCCCAATTGTTGTCCAATCATTCTGGCATTGAAGGCCAATAACATGAGCCATACTCTTGCTGTCGTCATAAATATTGTAGATAAATAGATATTTCCAATGGTAATTAAGTTATTGTTATTGGAGAGGTGGGCCCAGCTCCCATACATGTTTGCCCATTGTCCTTTCTTCGTTGAAACAAAATTATATTTATATTTTCAGTGAGAACAGAACAGGTTTTTACATAGATTAAAAATGATCACACAGATAGAGAACACAACTACTGTTACAGAAATTGAGCTATTATTATTAAATTTATAATTATTTTTATTACGGTTTTTAAGAAATATTTGTGGTTTATGTATTTATCCATTTAGATACATGTATATTTCCGGAATGTACTCAATCAGACCTTTCATGTAACACTAACCACGATATATTTATGTTAATTTATTGGCATTTGGACATTTGGACATTTAAAGGACACAAAGACCAACTACTTACTTGGTCTATGAACAGTTTGAACAGTGAACAGTGAACTTTGGGTCTTTAAACAGTGACCTTGAACAGTGAACCAACTACTTACTTTCTTACACTCGGGATGATATAAGGATTCTAACAATACCACACACTAAATCGGTTCAAGCGTTTAGAGGTTATGGTGGAATAAAGAAACGGAAAACATACATAGATGAATCCTGAACACATTACTCTTTTGTACACCCTTTTTTTGCTAGGCAGTCGTGTAATAAATCTTATCTGTCTAACAAAAAAAGTTGTTTCTAGGAAAAAAAATATTTTACGTTAATTTATATCATTTTACTTTAAAAGTATCTCGTCTTAAAAAGTCAAATTGAGTTTGATTATTCTTCCCCATAACCCTACATTATATAATAATTTCTTCAAAATTCTTGCAAAGTTGCCGCCCTTTCTACACGACTGCCCAACAAAAAGGAGTGTAATATATTCAGGGTTCATCTATGTATGATTTTCGTTTCTTTATTTCACCATAACTTCTAAACGCTTTAACCGATTTAAAAGTGTGTGGTATTGCTAGAATCGTTTTGATATCCCGAGTGTCATAGGGTACCTTAACTGTCCAAAATATTAAGTAAGTAGTCGTGCGATGCAGCCTGGCGTGAAGTAGGTAACTGGAAATCAGTAAAACCGAATGCTATAATTTTTCTATATGATTATTATTATTGTTGTTTATCCCTTGCTTGTTTCTTAGGTACAAAGTACTTTGTTAACCTTGAAATGCGTATAGTATGTATTTCATATAGAGTATGTTTCAACAACCTGTAAAGATTTTAGAAAAATAAATTGAAGTCGTTCTTCCCCGTAACCCTTTATTTGATAACAATTATTTTAATATTCTTGCAAAGTTGACGCCCTTTTTCCGGTAATTCTACTGAGCTACGCCACGCGACGCTAGTAGTTGTACGTACATAGGAGCGAACTATTCAATCGGCTGATAGTAGAGATACTTGAACAATAAATGTGTGCCGCTCATCTCTCACGCCATCCTAAACACACAGCTCTTGCTAAACCGAGACCAACAAAAGAGAGTACTCAAATAAATGTACAAATGCTCACATGCAATCACGTGAAAAGAGAGCAAGGGATAATGGCGCCGCGCTGTGGCGTTATGTCGACTTTCGAGTTTCCCTCTCGTCGACTAGGGGAGGTATAGTGTAATGTGGATTTTTTCGATATCGATATTTATAATACCGAATTGTTGTTATTTATTTATTTATTTTATTTATTTATTTATCCTATTTTTTATAGTTACATAAAAAAGATTGCGTAAATTTTTTAAACACATTTTAAAAGAATACATATGATGAAAATCGCGAAAGGGCATTAACTTGTCAGGATTACATCACCCCACTAGGTATACGCCTGTGTTGGGGTGATGGATACAAAGTTCTGTGGTATTATTTGCTGAGCCTGTACGCCTTGCCTGCTGTCCTTCTTCCGTCTCATAAAAAACAATACGTAATATAATTTTGCGTAATATAATAAATATTATAATATAACATATTACAATATAATATAATATCATATAACATATAAAATAATGTATCATATTTATATATAATATAGTATAACATAATAAAATATAACATATTATATTCTGTATATCTGTATATCCATTATTTACATCTATATATCCTATAATTTGTGGTTAGAAATAAAATATTTTAATATATCATACTTTCGCATTCATCTCTAGTATAATTTGAGAGCCAATGAGACACACGTCTCTTGAACTGGTTGTCGGTTATGTTTAAAATCTGTCCTGTGTACGAGTTAAATATATTATAGAGTTTAGGTCCGAGATATGCGTAGTGTCGTTGTACGTATACAGTCCTCATTTTTGGTTGAATCTGTTTGTCTTTGTGTCTAGTGTTGTGTTTGTGCTCTGGTTTGTCTTTATCCGTGTTCCTCATGAGGTCCCTCCGATACCGCACCAGAACAAATCTGCAGCGTACATAAATCATCGTAATACATCAGCAGCGTACATAAATCAGCGTAAAATAGTCGCCCTATACAAGTCTGCAGCGTACATATGCTGCATGACTACCAGTTCAGTTTTCATTTTTTATTCGACCGTCAGAAGGTGATGATTACAATACAATACAATCAACTACTCCAGTAGATAGGCATTTCTACACTTGGATGCGTCACAAAATTAAATGCTTTAAACTTAATTATTAAAAACATAACTATCATGATAGTTGTCATGGCTGTAATATTATATTTAATATTACCTACTTACAAATAATCAAAATATACTAATGTCACTAAATAGTAAGAGAGAATAATATATTAAAATAGAAATGCAAATTCTATGTAGAATAATCAACGTAAAATAATTTTATTGTCAATCCAGCAATATGCCTTCGTATTTTCTAAACATAAATAGATGTATACTAAATTATATGAGAATTAGAATGTCAGGTATCATAATTCCGTTATGTTTAAAATTTTACAAATTTTGCTAATTATCAACATGGAAAATAAACTCAGAATTTTCAAACTCCCTTATACCATTCGGTATAAGTTTCACTGAAATAGAAATGGGAAAAAATGTGCGTGTCAGCTCCGACGTGCGACTAGAGTTTACTTAAAGAGCGATTGTCATCGAACATACAATTACAATCACAACCTAAGCTAAGTGGTGGTAAAACGTATCGCTCTGAAAGCATGTACATATATACTTTTATTCATATAAAATCGCCTGATTTGATTGATTGATTTGATTCATTTAAATAATTTCATTGATTGATGATGATTGATAATGATTGATGATCATTGTTGATGATTAATGATGATTGATGATGATTGATGATGAGTGAGAATGATTTATTATGTTTGAAGATGATTGATATTGGTTGTTGATGATGATTGAATGATTGATTGATGATTGATGATTGATTGATGATTGATTGATTGATGATTGATTGATTGATTGATCGATTGAAGTTAAAAGTGACTTAATATTAAAGTATTCTGCTTAGATAGCGGTAATTAATTCATAAAAACATAACGCTCTATGTTAACGCTAGATTTTACTACCTGTCAAATTCTAGTACCGGTGATTGATTGATAATTGATGATTGATTGATGATTGATTGATTGATGATTGATTGATTGATCGATTGAAGTTAAAAGTGACTTAATATTAAAGTATTATGCTTAGATAGCGGTAATTAATTCATAAAAACATAACGCTCTATGTTAACGCTAGATTTTACTACCTGTCAAATTCTAGTACCGGTGATTGATTGATAATTGATGATTGATAGATGATTGATTGATTGATGATTGATTGATTGATTGATCGATTGAAGTTAAAGGTGACTTAATATTAAAGTATTCTGCTTAGATAGCGGTAAATAATTCATAAAAGCATAACGCTCTATATATGTTAACGCTAGATTTGACTACCTGTCAAATTCTAGTACCGGAGGCTTTAAATGAAATCGATTCTTATGACTCCAAAAACTCCAAAAATGTTTTTATAAATTGTATGTCATTTGTATATGGCTACAATATAGCTATTATAACATTATTATTTCATGCTTTATTATTCGATTCGACACGAAAAAACGTTTTTTTAATGAAATATTTGTGGTTTGTGGATTTATCCATATAGATTTTCTGGAATGTCATCAATCAAACCTTTCATTTGACACTAAACACGATATATTACATTTATGTTAATTTATTGACATTTGGACATTTAGACAACGTCTTCTTAGACAGTTAAGGACAGGTTACCCTATGACACTCGGGATGACATAACGTTTCTAACAATATTACACACTTCTAAATCAATCAAAGAGTTTAGAAGTTATGGTAGAATAAAGAAACGGAAAACGTATAATACATAGATGAACCCTGAACACTTTACTTTTCTTTTCGTTGGGCAGTCGTGTAAAAATACGCCTTATTCCTTTCTGCGTCTACTGATTCAATTGTACTTAAAACTGAAGAAATCTGCGCAACCTAGCGAAAATGATCGGTATCCACGTATTTCAGGATTTCGGTATTCCGCTATTCAATCCCTATTCGAAGCCGGCCGGAGAGTCAATACAATCAACAATCCCATGGTTTCCGCACTTGATTAGAAGCGCCCAGCTCTTTCTCGGGTAAATAATAACAAGCGGACGGGCCGTCCTACAAATTGAATTAGACGTTGGGCGGGGAGCGGTCGCCGCCCTACGCCAGCTTGGGCGGTAACTAATTTACTTGTCACACTTGTCACATGGCTCAATGATAAATAACTTTATGCGCCGTTTCGGTAATTACAGTATATTTCTAATTGTCACTTTCGGTCGTGTAATGAAATAGAGTTACAGGGTAAAATGATCAATACCATTTTTTGTACTTTACTCCTTAGGAATGGATATCATTCAAAGCCCCCGGTGTGACAATTTGATGGATAGTAAAATCGAACGGTAACAAAAACGTTACGTTTAATGTCAGTAAAGTTCGAAAATTCACCGGAGTCTTGGATCGAAAATTGCGCAGGGAGGACTGCGCATGCATCCTTTGCACGCACGCGAGAAAGAGATAGAGAGGTGTGTTTTTTAACCTGCTGATAGTCTAGAACGACGAATGTAGAATTGACGTACAAATGGCTGTTTTACCGACGTATTTCGAGGGCCGCTCGATAGATGGCGACAGTATGTTCGATTAGAATCGAATGATAAAGCATGAAATTATAATGTTATAATAGGTATGTTGCAGCCATATACAATACGACAATTGGATGGCTAGTAAAATCTAGCGTTAACAAAAAGCGATATGTTTTTTATAAATGAAATTAATGTTAGCGCCATCTAAGCAGAATCTTTCAAAATTAAATATCTTTTCGTAACATAGCAATATATGTTCATTCAATCAATCAATTAATCGATCAATCAAACAATCAATCAATCAATTAATCAAACATTCAATCAAACAATCAACCAATCAAGCAATCAAGCAAGAAATTTTAAATGAATAAAGTATATACTTGCTTTCAGTATTATAAGAGATGCGTTTATTTACCCCTTTGCCTATAGTATGTTCAATGCGAGTCGCACTTGCCTAATATGCATGGAACCATTACGAATCCTGGAACGAAACTAGCGGAAGCGGTCAATTCGAGGACGGCTTCATTTATCGGATACAATAAATGTAGGCGTGATGTGATGTATTAGAAAGTTATAATTAAAATCAATTTTGAAACATACTTTTTGTTTCCGCAGTTAGATGGATAATGTTGATACTTTCCTAATAATAATTTAATCAGAAAGCAAATTAAATCAATAGTTTTTCATTTTGCTTTATGGAAATAATGCCATGTTAAAAACCAAATGACTAATTAGACTAAAATATTGCAATTTTAATCTATTTAATTTTATCATAATATTATCTGAATTCCAATGAGCCCGAGACTTGAAACTGTGCACTACTTATCCTTACGGATACCCTTTTTCAGATTTCCCAGTCTTCTGGCGCGTTTCCACTCTCATTTTAGGGTGCGTTCATTACGGCGCGTTGATTATGTCGATTCCCCATTCAATTCTCCTTTCAAATGCGTATTTTGCGTTACGGAATTGTGATTTTTGTTCATTCTGAAGCTAAGCGCCCGCGCCCCTTCGGGCTAATTCTATAAACTTTAGTAACGATAATGAAATACGTTTTTATATATAAAATTGAGTGAAAAACATAAAACGTCAATAAACGTAGTTGGATTATTGACGTACACTTTGTATTTGTGATATCCTCATAAGAAAAAGTACATCGGGC
Source organism: Micropterix aruncella (assembly GCA_944548615.1). NCBI lineage: Eukaryota > Metazoa > Arthropoda > Insecta > Lepidoptera > Micropterigidae > Micropterix > Micropterix aruncella. Next base: position 20,244,575 of record OX155970.1, on the reverse strand, counting down.
TGAAATCAGGAATGCCTCGGGGCCAATTTATGTTACCTAACCTGGAGAGCAGTTTGTGAGAGAAAATTTCGCGAACTTGTGACAGAGACGTATTGAACATGTGGGACGGGGCTCCGTATTACTAAAACCATGTTCTTTGGTTAAAATTAGGAAAGTTTTCCTTTTCAGGCACCAAGACGTGCCCTAACTAGAACCAATTTTCATAAAATTTTAGCGATAACCCTATATAGTTTATAGAGATACCTATATAATAGGAGAATGCAAAAAAGAACAATGGTGGATGAAGCCAAAAATGTATGAAAGGATAGGGCCAAGTCAGAAAAACGGCATAATTTAATGTAAGATTAGTAGAAAAGGTTTATTAAGGACAAAATGGGACCCATTTTAACATATTTTAAACTTAAGCAAATGTTTATTACATTATGTGTGTGTGTGTTTATTAAATAACAATATGAATAAATAAAATAAACAATATACGCAGGTATTGCGAGTTAGAAATCTCTTGTTTTATTTATTATTACCGCAAACGCGATTAAAACAATAACAAATGTATTTTAGCGACTTTCCGGTACTTTGCGCAACATAATTGTTATTTTTAGGTAAATATGGTCACTTGGGTGTTACGTAACGTTTAGTGAGAGGAAGGGTGGGGGTACAGAAAAACGTGACGGTGCGTTAAATGGGGGAAGGGGGGGTCAAAAATCTTAAAAAAATGCGTTACGTAATACTTGAACATCCCCACATTGTGCATGGTTTTCGAGTTATTTATTTTTTGACATTATGAAATATAACGAAAACTAAAACAAGCAGATAATTAAAATGTTTCGATAAATTTACAAGCTATCCCTTATGAATAAGATTTCGCACCAACTGCCCGGTTTTTCGGCCGAAATCTGCGGAATTTAGCGGGAAAGGCAAAGAGGATTATTAGCCTTACGTATTCTATGGAGGGGATGCCAATAAAGTTGTATAAAATAAGGTCAGCACGAAAGCAATTTCAGTGGTTACTCAATCTGTATAGGAATCTGGGCGTTATCACTTCCGAAGTATATGAATATTAAATAAAGGTACATTGTTTCCGAAATGAAACTCTAATAATAATAATGAGTAAATATATCAAAAATAATAAAAAACAAGACTGCCGTTACAAAAAAAATAACTATTTTATTTATAATTATTTTCATTTCGGTTTCTTAATAAAATATTTGTGGTTTATAAATATAGATAGATGTATATTTCAGTGTAATGTACATAATCAGACATTTCATAAGAATTTTAACACGACAAATTTATGTTAATTTATTGACATTTAGACATTTGGACATTTAGACAACTACGTCCTTAATATTTGTATAGTTAAGGTACCCCATGACACTCGGGATGACATAACGGTTCTAACAATATAACACACGTATAAATCGGTCCAAGCCGTTAGAAGTTATGGTGGAATAAAAAAATCATACGCATACATAGATGAACCCTGAACACATTATTATTATTATTATTATTTATTCTGGACAGGCAGCTTTGCTGATACGTACAGATCAGATCTTGTAATGCTAAGCAATATTAACAATATAATATAAACAATATTAACAAGTTTTTAGGTACAAATCGAGTCAGTTTTTAAATTGTTTGACAGAGATTGCACTAATCACTTCAAATGGTAGTTTATTCCACATGTCCACCACTCTATAATTTGTCAAAACGTTCTTAAGAGGATTAGATTTACATTTTGTACGGTTGAGTTTTTTGTTGTGACCCCGAAAATTTGTGTTGACGTTGAATTTGTAAATATTCTTCAGTGCAGGTACATCGTAATAATGTGTTAGAATTTTATATGTCTCAATCAGGTCCCCTATTTGTCTTCTTTGTTTGAGTGTAGTAATTCCAAGTAATTTCAAGCGATCTTCATAATGCCTATTCTTCAGGCCCACTGGCATTTTGGTTGCCCTTCGCTGTACCTTTTCCAGGATATCTACATCTTTGCAAAAGTAAGTATTTGCTAACCGTTACAATCTTTTTTGTTTGTTTCTTTCTACTGTTTACTTTGAAATTTTAGAATAAGAAGGGAAAAATAATATCAAACGATTATCACTTGCAATCAACTGTAAGTAAATGATTATGGGTATGCGTGTGGAACATTCGTCGGACCGCAGCCAGATTTTTATTTCTCTTTATTTGTAGAATTTGCCAGTCATTCAAGAGAGGGGTGGCAACGGTCCACTGCTACTGCTGCAACCAGGTTATCTGCACTGAGCATGGCGGAAAGTGTTGTATCGACTGCGTTGAGGACTTTTCTAAAAAACATATTTTTGAATTTCCAAACAGACATATTTTTAAATATGTATAATGACTAAATGTATTAATTAAAGTTCATATTTGTATCCAGAAGTATTTTTGATTTAATTAAATTTAATCTATCGTTAATTTGACTACAGTTTAGTTTTAATGTAACTTTTGAACAGTTTAGCTTTCAAGGGTTAGATCAGTGACCCCCTTGCGATTTAAATATATAATTTAAAGATGATAAATCTCTTCATAGGTAATATCCTAATAATATGATATTGATAAGAGTGTGTAGAGACCACCTAAAATATATATATTTTATATCAGTAACCCTCTGGATTTATTATCTTTAATCATTTAAAGATGATAAATCTCTTTATAGGTAATATCATAATAATATGATATTGATAAAAAATTGCGATTGCGAAAAAACGAAGGCTCTCCCCCAATATTTATACGAAGCGAAACGGAGCTGAAAAAAATCGAGGAACATTTGACTGCAACCCAGGTCGCCAAGTAACTGCGCGCCCATTTTATTGTAACATATTTTTAAACTTTTTGTTTTTATTTCAACATACTTTAATGTTTTTAATTCTATTTAACTTAAACAGAAAATGTATTTATAACTATAGCAAGTTGGCAACTCTGTCAACATTCGCATATAGTTTCTTACGCATGCGCACGCTATGGTCGCACACGCACATACACCATTACACAAAAACACATTACACACGCACTGAGGCTAGTGCGGCGTTTGCAATTCGATCTGTTAATTGGTCATCAAATTTTAATACCATTTTCACTGCTTATTTTTGCCACGATTTTATCAACTATAAACTACTACCATCGCTTTATGACGATACTCTTATTATTATCATTTATCGTCGTTTATCCGCTATAATTGTTCTTGCATTTTTTATACTGTATGTGAAACCTCTTTATGAATAGTCTTTCTATAAGATATCAGAATGTTCGAGGTTTGCGTACGAAGACTAATATATTTAAAAACAACATTCTATGCAACGATTATGACCTAATAATGGCTACCGAAAGTTGGCTTCTGGATGGCATCTTGGACGCGGAGGTCTTGGACTCACGCTATGACGCTCTGAGGAGGGATAGGGACCCCGACACCACGGGTAAGAAACGCGGCGGAGGTGTTCTCGTAGGAGTACGAAGGGAGTTAAACGCTTTCAGCAGGGACGATTGGAGCCCGACGAATGCTGAATGGTTCTGGTTTACCATTCCGTCCACATCGCTCATAGCAGACACAGATTTGCATATCGCATGTGTCTATATCACTGGCGAGGAACACGATAGATTAGTGCAGGAGTTTGTAGAATTAATGTGTGATCTCGTTCAAAACCATCCCGCAGACAAATTCTTAGTGGTAGGGGATTTTAATCTCCCAGCGTTAACATGGAGAGATGATGACGATGATAATTACACTAACGCCGGTACTATCGGTTCTATTTTTCTTGATCATGTAGCCTTCGCTGGTCTTATTCAATTTAATTATATAGCAAATGCAACAAATAGAATCTTGGACTTAGCTCTTGCGAATTTTGACATAGAAATTGAACGAGCCTTAAATCCTTTAGTGAAAGAAGATGTTCATCACCCGTCATTTGACATTTTCGTTCCGAACCTTAGATACAAACCTCTTATAACTCCAGCTATCTCTCGAAATAACTTCTCAAAGGCGGATTATCCATCTCTCAATTACTATTTATCACTTATCGACTGGGACAATGTTTTATTGACAGATAACTTAGACAAAGCTATTGGTGTATTCTATACTACAATTGGCGCAGGGATCGATTTGCATGTTCCGAGGCAAAAAGTGATATCTAGTAAATATCCAAAGTGGTTCTCGCCAGCTCTAATCAATATTATAAAAGAGAAGATTAAATACCACCGAAAGTGGAGGCGGTACGGGAATCCGCTCGATTATGATGCCTTTTCCTTGCTACGATCGCGACAGAAATCCATGCAGAAAACATGTTATCACTCTTATATTGCAAACAGCGAGAATAGTATAACCAAAAATCCAAAGCAATTTTGGGCATATGTAAAGGGTATTAAAAAAGATCACGCTCTGCCTAGCCGTATGAAACTCAACGGTGTCTTTGCAACGGAGGGCCAAGCGATTAGCGAAAGCTTTGCCGATTATTTTAAATCGACATACATCACCGGGCAACCTGTCAATGTAATGCCGGTTAGTGACAATCTAAATACAATTTGTGGTTTAAGTAATATCCAAATCATCGAATCTCAAGTCCTAAAGTATCTTATGAATTTAGACCGCAATAAAGGACCGGGTAGCGATGGTATACCACCTATTTTTGCCATCAACTGTGCGAAGGAACTTTCCCGGCCACTAACATTGCTCTTTCGACGCTCTATTAATGAGGGCGTATTTCCTTCTGCTTGGAAAGAAGCCATCGTCGTACCGGTTCATAAAGGAGGCGCCAAAAACTGCGTAGAAAACTATAGGCCTATTTCAATATTGCCAGTTTTTAGCAAGCTCTTGAAAAGGTTGTTTACGACCAGCTATATCAAGCTCTCGCTAGCTCGTTCACAGAGCACCAACACGGGTTTCTTAAAAATCGGTCGGTTGTTACAAATCTCGCTCATTTTACTGATTATACTTTGGGACGTATGGATCGGCGTATTCAGGTGGACGCGATATATACTGACTCCTCAAAGGCCTTTGATCGTGTCAATCATGTTGAGCTAATAGCTCGTCTGTCGTCTATGGGCATACATGGAGATCTGTTAAGGTGGATAGCATCCTACGTTTTCAAGCGAAGGCAGGCCGTTGTCGTTGGTGGATTTAGATCTAGTTTCTTTGGCATTGAGTCTGGTGTTCCACAGGGATCCCATTTAGGGCCTTTGCTTTTAATGTTTATATTAACGACATCGGCACTTGCTTTAATCACTGCGACTATCTCCTTTACGCAGATGATTTGAAAATCTTCATGGGAGTGAAGAACCATGGCGACTGTCAACTGATCCAGGAAGATCTGAATCGTTTCACTCGTTTTTGTGAACAGCGTAAACTTTCTTTAAATGTAGCTAAGTGCCATAAAATCTCATTTTCGCGAAATGTCAATATTATTAACTTTAAATATACAATTGGCAATGATGTAATTCTGGAAGTAGATCGAGTGCGTGATCTAGGAGTCATCTTAGATCGCAAGCTTTTAATGGATAAGCACATTGATTCAGTCGTCAACAGGGCTTACAGCACCCTCGGTTTTATTATGAGAGTTTGTAGACCTCTTAAAAACACTCATTCTTTGACAACGGTTTATGTTGCATACGTACGCAGCCTGCTTGAATTTGCTTCTAATATTTGGTCTCCACAGTATGCTACATACAAGCTGAGGATTGAGCGTATTCAAAAACGATTTATACGTCATCTAAATTACCGCTTATTTTCCAACGGCTTCTCGTACGCTGAAAGTCTGCAACGCTACGGTTAAGAGACATTAGAGGACCGGCGAGTAGTGTCAGATATGTCGTTTCTACATAAAATTGTTCATACTGGGTTGGACAGTTCATACCTCCTGAGTAGGGTGAGCATACGAGCGCCTTCCCGACTCGCACGTGCTCACTCAACTTTTTACGTACCAAGGTTCAACACTAACTATGGTTCCAATTCGTTATTGCCGCGCGTTATGCATGCATACAATGTATGCTTTAACGATATTGACATATTTAACCATCAGAATAGTCGATCCTTTGTTAAGGAGGTACGTGAAAAGCTGCTTATCAGATCGGATTGACTTAGCATGCACAATCACTCACAAGCACATTCGCACTACAGATACACACACCCACACACACATACATACACGCACACACACATACAAACACACACATACACACACTCACACATACACGCTCTCCATCACACAAACACACACTAACATCCATACACTCGCACCTAGCGATTTTAACTGTTACTTTTAAATTCTTTTTGGTATTATTTATTTTGTATTGTTTAACATATTTTGTAATCCTTATATAGCAAATAATTTAAAACATCATTGGCTTTGTTACTGGTGTATATATTATGCTTATACGTATTTTTTTATGCTGTATGTTTTTAAGAAAAAAATAAAATAAAAAAATAAGAGTGTGTAGAGACCAGTCAAAGTATATTTTTTTATATCAGTAACCCTCTGGATGTATCATCTTTAATAATTTAAATATGATAAATCTCTTCATAGGTAATATCCTAATTATATGATATTGATAAGTGTAGAGACCAGCCGAAATATATTTTTTAATATCAGTAACCCTCTGGATTTACTATCTTTACTAATTTAAAGATAATAAGTAAAGATGATAAATCTCTTCATAGGTAATTTTATTTTATTTTATTTTATAGCAAACTTACAGATAGTAAATATATGATACTAGTATTTTTAAAAACATATTCAAACAAAAAAAAAAATACTATCCTATGAATAGTTTGCAATGCTTCCATTACAAATTAACAGAAATAACATGAACACTTTGATAGTACAAAAAATATAATAAGCTAATAATAATATAAGGGTAAGAAAAGTAATAATTAAATAAGTTGTTAATAAGGTTATTTGGTTAGAGCAAAATTGAAGTATGAGTAATTGGATACTAATATTTATTATACATAATATGATATAATACAATAGTATGTTATAATATAATAATCATATAATACACTACATTAGGATGGCAGTGAAATCTTAAGAAGTAGGAGATAGGCTAGGTATGATCGAGTATTTTATTAAATTAATGGAATCATAAAATATATCTAATCCTTTACACGATTTATCACAAACGCGACACATTCTGGTAAGAGGTCTTATCCTAATAATATGATATTGATAAGAGTGTGTAGAGGCCAGCCAAAATATTTTTTTTATCAGTAATCCTCTGGATTTATCATCTTTAATAATTTAAAGATTATAAATCTCCACCGTAATGATTTGTCGCCAGGGGCGAGATAAATTATTTAAAAGCGAGCGCTGGAGTCTGCTTGGCGGAGGGGGCATTAGATTTTATTAGGGGATTGGTTCAAGCCAGGCAACATAAAAAGTGGATATTTTGTATTCACGGCCGGGTGTTCCGTTACTCTTTAAATGGAGATAAACAACCCCCCAGGCGAGCGACTCGCCTCCTATTTCTCAGTGTATTTATTGTATTTGAAAATCCACCATTTACCCGTCTCCATTATCAAAGTATTCCCTCAAAAATAAATGCTGAGATTATTGCGTTCTGTCGTTTTTCGCTAAAGTCTCTCTCTTATGTATTGAAGCTGAATGTATAAAGGTTGGCCTGCGAGGAGTGATACTTTTTATAACAAAGGTGAGAACGCGTAGGACGCTTTTTGTATAATGCAAACGGACAGGCACAATCAAGTTAGAATCAAAACAGGTAAAACGTTCTTATTTGTAAGGCACGTGGCGCCGAAGCTGGTCGGTGCTTCTCGGTGCTAGTTGTTGTAGGTATTCTTACACAAATATTAGAAGCCAGGTTTATTATTCGACATATTTTAATATTTGCTCATATATGTGGGCAACTAGAGCTGTTGACTACTAAGGGCGAACCCACCTCACGTCACCTCAGTAAATTTTAACGAAATTTGATCGTTTTATCCCTCGTGAGGTGAGCGCAGAAGACTTAGGACAAAATAGTTTACCGTCAAGCTCCGCCACATGCCCTTAAGAGGCCAATGCCTTAACCGCGAGATAGCCAGGAATGTTCTCGCGCCCTTAATACCAGTTGCGACCAGATGACTCCGGTCTCCCGACTCGTTACGAGTTCGAGGTTGCTTGCGCGGTCCTCTCCCTTACGTAGCGGTGAAACGGTGTTTACCTAATCTATCGCGGACCACGGCATCCTTTGCCCGGCTGTTCACACGGAATCGGGTTGCCTATGGTCGTTTCTAGAGCAGTCGCCGTAAGGTGAACAACTACCCCCGCTCTATAGGAGACAGTACTGTTTCCAGACTCCCCCGACTGTAAGTCAGAAAGCAAAATCGATTGGCGACGCACTGTTCCCAAAACTGTCCAGGAGCGCCAGAAGATTGACTCCTGGGGAAAACTAGCCCTCAGGCCAGAGTCCTGCCCGGGCTCGCACTTCATGCGTGGAGGCCACCGGATGGGTGTTGACCCGTGAGTGTGACGGACCCTAAATAAATGGGTCTTCTTGGCCAACTCCAACAGTGCCCATTAGCTCCTAAATATTTTGGGCAGGGAGTGAAAGGGGCGTCTTAGTCGTCAGCCTGCTATGCTCTATTATGAATCAGGATGTGTATGGAGAATACTGAAATGATATCAGCCTATTACGCGCTAGTAGAATCTCACCTGCACTATGGTATTCTACTATGGGGTACCGCAGCGCACATCAACGGTGTATTCCCTCTTCAGAAAAAAGCCGTACGTGCGGTTGTGTGTTTTGATCCACGGTAGTTATGTCGTGAACACTTCCTAAAACTAGGGATATTGACCGTATATGCGATTTTTGCTCAAGAAGCTCTTTGCAAATTCTATTACAATAAAGGCTCGGCAATATTCCATGTGGAAGTACATACATCGGCATGACACCAGGAATAAAACCCATTACCTTCACCCGATCGTAGCACATACTGTCAAGTTACAGGCGACTAGTCGATACACAGGCCTCAAAACATTTTAATAAATTGCGTGATAGATTAAAGGCGATTAAAAACGTCGATATTTGCAAGAGATCCATCAGCGTATATCTGTTAAACATCAATATGTATGCGCATAACGACATTTTAAAATATTGCAAAAATAGCATCGTAACTAACAACTTAATGTATTGTATTCTCTTTTATTGTTAATTGCTTTAATGTTTTTCTTAATTAGAATGTTTGGAGTAATGCTATATGATCTTTGTTAAATTGAGTTTACTTTATATGACCTTTGCAAATTGCGTAACTAGGTAAGGACTAATTTAATGTCATTCTTACACAACAGTAATGGTTATTATAGAAATAAATACTCTTTATCATAGTCCAAGAGCCAGCGACAAGAAAGTGCAAGAGTTTTGGAAAAGCTGATATTTTCAGATCAGACAGTACATTGGCCATAAAATAACGGGGTTCAGCCAGCAGGCTAGATTTCGGGACACCTAACGCTGGCGTACTAGGAAAAGGTGTGATTTTAATTAGTATTCGCATAACATTTTGGAAAAGCTGAAAATTCATCAGTAGACAGTGGATGCAATAAAGAACTCTAAACATATGGTCAGGCTGTTTCATAATCTAACGCGTGGCGTCAGCATCTCCATACATGTAACGCATCGGTCTACTGTACCGCGCAAATAATGGTCGCAATAGCGCAATATAATGGTATGGAGAGAATAATTTATCATCAGGAATTCTTAATCGCCACATGCCAGATGCAGCTATTTCTACCTGTCTCTTCCTTTACCGTTGTTTGCACTCTCAGACGTGACGTCACAGGAAATCCAGATGCTAATTTATTTAATTCGTACAGAATAAGCGACAGGTGTTGCAATTCAGACGTGGATCTAGACACTTTAAAATTAGTAATTTATTTAACATTCGGAATATTTTATCTTCATCCAAACGTTGATGGTTACCTATAAATAGATATTTAGTGCAGATATACTATAGTATAGACGATAAATCCAGAGGGTTACTGATATAAAAATATATATTTTGGCTGGTCTCTACACACTTTTATCAATACCATATTATTAGGACCTATGAAGAGATTTATCATCTTTAAATTATAAATTTATATAGCAAGGGGGTCACTGATTTAACCCTTGTAAGCTAAACTGTTCAAAAGTCACATATAAACTAAACTATAGTCAAATTAACGATAGGTTAAATTTAATTAAATCAAAAATACTTCTGGATACAAATTTAAACTTTAATTATTACATTTAGTCATTATACATATTTAATAATATATTTTTTGGAAAAGTCCTCAACGCAGTCGATACAGCACTTTCCGCCATGCTCAGTGTAGATAACCTGGTTGCAGCGGCAGCAGTGGACCGTTGTTATCCCTCTCTTGAATGACTGGCAAATTCTACAAACAAAGAGAAATAAAAATCTGGCTAAAACTGGAAGTAAGGGCGCGAGTGTCGGTCCGACGGATCGGTCCACACGCATACCCATAATCATTTACTTACAGTTGATTGCAAGTGATAATCGTTTGATATTATTTTTTCCCTCTTATTTTAAAATTTCAAAGTAGACAGTACAAAAGACACAAACAAAAAAGATTGTAACGGTTAGAAACATACATAATTTTGCGACTACTAATAATTCACACGTATAACATTTTCCGCATGAATTCTGTCAGACCTCATTAATAACATAATTAAACAGAATTCATAATTGCGTCTTTCGCGCTAAGCATTTTTTCAAACGTTTCTTTCAATACACGAATGTACAGCCTGACTTCATTCTGAACTTTTCAACGTCAAAATATTGGATTTATAAACCGCAATTTTTCATGTATAAAATCACTCTCGATCACACCACGTCACTCATTGGTAAGCGTCTCTGCATAATTAATTAAATACATAATAAATTGTTAAATACTTATGTTTGTGTTTCTATACTTTCATGTCCGCTGAGGTATAAATTGACATAAGATTGGAAGCCTGGTTTCCGCACAGCATCAGAATGAGCGACCAGGTACTCTTCCAATAAGATGATATTAAAAAACCCTTTGTAAACGAAACAAAGCCCATTCTCTTTTGCATATATAATAAGGATTAATGTTTCGATTAATTAAATGTAATAATAATAAAAATTAAAACGGTTTATTTATTGAAACAAATCGGTGAGCTTATTGAGTTTTATTTATTTTATTTTATTTATTTAATAATTAATTACTATAAAACATTGATTAGCTTACAAAAATAACAGGAACCGAATGGCAAAACCTTAACCTTTTGATTATTTGTTTCTGTCACCCAACTGGGACTAGCCCGTTCTAGGGTGGACAGGACTCTAATGTTACAATTAAATTTGCTTTATTGCTTGATTGCTTACAAATGTACAAGTTTTAGTAAAAAGCTAATAACACTAAATTGCCCTAAAATGTGGTCTTCAGAATAAAATAAAAAAATAATATTAGAAAATATTAAAAGATAATATATTAATTAAAATGCAAATCCATTAAATAATCGGCAATAAATATAATATAAAATTCGATTTAATAATATAAACAAAGTTATATGTGAGAAAAAAAAGTCATTAATATTTAATATATGTTAAGTAATATAGGATTAAATATAAAAATACCTAATCAAAAAAGTACAATTCATTGTCAAAGTCAAATTATTTTTGGTAGTTTGTTCAATGTTAAAATATACTCAACATACATGTTTAAAAATATGTTAGTGATTTGTGCACCTAAGTTTTATTAAATTATTATTTCTAGCATTTGATGTATGGTTAGTCTGTCATGTTAGCATGTCTGTCATTTTAAGGTGCGACTGAGTAAGGTTCGGAATAGCTTTCTCTGCCAATCTTACTTATTCTACAGCAAACTTTCATTACACATCAGAGACCTTGGGGAAGTTCACGTTAAGAAAAAGGTACAGGGTATTTTGACTAATTACCCTATTTATGGCATTGAGGATTTCGACAATATCAATTTTTCGCAGCTCTATTGACCTACTTGACTATTATTATTCCTTATTCTTTCTATTATTGACTATTTTAAAATTGCGTTTTTTTTTCTTCTAACTATTGGCTATTGACTATAGTTATTATTACTGATTTGTTTGTATTTGTGTTTTTTCTTTAAAATATCTTCCCGTATGATAATTTGTCAAATTATCCTATATTTGTTTGGTTATTTAGAACTATTGTCCACATGAAAATTTTACGTAATTATATAAGAATTTTGATTGAAAATATTGGAAAATGTTATTTCCTCTATATAACCTAGAAAATCTGCGCTTGGATGTTCAACGTTCATACCTTGCAATACCTACGTTCATTACTTATACCTTTATAGGTATTTATTTAAATATTATACTTGTTATTTTTATTAGTTTTGACATGACCAAGTGTAGGAATTCCTATTAACTGGTTTGAAATAAATAAAAAAAATGAAAAAAACATCGATAACCATTTCTTTAATTTATTTTAGAATTCCCAAAATGTCAAATTCATTTTTATTTCCATATTGATCAGATTGTAAAATCTCGGCGCAATGAAAGAGTAATGTCTTTGTCCAAATGATGTTTTCCTTCTGGGTATTATAAAGCTATTTTCTAAAAATTGTCTCGTTGGTGGCCGGTTCTGAATTATTTCTAAATTTGAGTTATTGTCCAAAAATAGCCTTAAGAGGGAAGTTTTTAGAAAAAGTTGCCTACAATCAAGAACTTTGGTTTCCTTATAAAGTTCATTAGTTTGATGGCGATATGGTCTACGTAGAATAATTTTTAATATAATTTTCTGCGCAACTTGCAATGGCTCTAGCAGTGTTTTACCACATCCACCCCATCCAATTATGCCGTAAGTAATAAGCGATTCATATAAAGCACAATAAACAGTTTTTAGTGTTTTGGAATCCAGAATATTCCTCAGTTCTTTGAAAACATATCCAAGAATTCGCACCTTCGTAGCCACGTATGTATATGAGAGTCCCAACGGAGAAAGCAATCTAGAGTGATGCCTAGATATTTCCAAGATATTTCTCTTTCTAGAGGCTGACAGTTACAAGATTCTACGCTATCGCATTCGTGTACTACAATAGTTTTATTAGTAGTGGGTTGACCTCTGGTTGTTATACTAAATGGCATGTATTTGGTTTTGCCAACATTAAGCGTCAACATAAAGTTTCCTAGCCAATTTTTAACAATTTCCATGCCCTCTTTTGCTTTCTCAAATGTGTAATCCCAGTTTAAGCCCTTGAATTGTATAACAGTGTCATCGGCATATCTGATGATTTTACCTACTGGTAACTGACATAGGTCATTTATGTAGACGTGGAATAAAATGGGTCCCAAAACGCTACCCTGTGGCACACCATACGTGAGATGCTGGCTTTTACTCTGGAAGCCCTGGATGGTGACACTTTGTACCTTGTTGGATAGGTAACTATCAAACCATTTAAGACTTGTATAATTAATTCCTACACTGGTCAGTTTGCACAATAATATATTAGGAGGAACGGAGTCAAAAGCCTTTGCAAGATCAAGGAAAACTCCTAGACACTTGTCTCCTTTATCCACCGTTTTGACTATAAATTCTGTTAAGGCAGTTATAGCGTCTGTTGTCCCTACACCTTCCCTAAAACCGACCTGATTGTCTGAGAGTATTTTATTTTCAATTAAAAATTTATAGAGTCTCGCCTTTGCAACTTTCTCGAAGATTTTGGAGATCGTGTTTAAAATGGAGATAGGTCGATAGTTATTGAGGTCCTGCTTATCTCCCCCTTTATGTACGGGAATTACTTTGGCATTTTTTAATTTGTCAGGAAAAATTCCGCTGTCATGAAAAATTTCATAATTTAAAGGCGATATTTTTGCTGTTTCCTATTTATTCCCAACATGTGTTTATTAATAATGTTAGCCATTCTAGGAGCAAGAAAGCTATAGTTACGTTGTGCAAAAGACGTTAAACGTTACTGTACTTAAAATTGTCCTTGTAACGACCTATTCTCTCAGATGCCTGAGATCCAACCCAGGCATCCAAAAAAGATTTTTTCCTTTGTTCTCACCGGCATAGAGTACATATCTACATTATTCAATTGCACTTTCATATTTTTTTTATTTATGTATCGTCAAAAAATATACATATTATATATGTTTACTTTCCCTCCTTATCTACCAATGAGGAGGGAAATTATTGTGAACGCGTATATATTTTTTTCGTGATGAAGGCGGAAATATTTATGTCGAGCCAATTAAAACCATTTCCAATATTATGTTGAGACGATTAAGACTATTTCCAAATGGAAGTCTGTCTGTGTGCCTGTGTATGTTTCCACGATAGCGCCCAAACCCTTAGCCATTCAGGCATCATTTGGTCATGTCGAGAATTGCAAAGCTTTAGTTGAAATCGGTCTATTTAATATTTCACTCACTAGTGATATTTCAATCTCAAAATATTGAACTTACAAATATGAAACTGGGTACACAGATGGGCCGAAATTTCATCGAATTTTCGCCGGTCGTTTTATTTGCGTAAACGATTGAATCGTGTTTAAGGCATGGGATTTCTAAAATCCGCGCTCGTCGCCGACTACCCTTTTTCTATCAGGTTTAGGTCCTTCCCAAAGGGACATCACCCTTAAAATCCTTTTGTAAGTCATTGGCTACTTGCCGGTATTTTTTTGGGGTTACACAAACGTTTTTTTTAACTACATCGATGAAAATATATAAACAAAATAAGTAGACGAGATTCAAGAGAAATACTTTTGACTTAAAATGCGATAAGTTTGTATGTCAAAACTTACTTTATGTGGACACTATCGTATGATTTCGTACGATTCATACAATAGATTATCGTATGATTTCGTACGAACCGTACGATTTTTCCAGGAAGCAATGCAGTAACTTGCCCCAGTAACTTCTGGACACTCTTAGTCGCTCTGAGTACTAGTTTAGTAAGTCAATTAGCTTCCGGTGACGTCACGTTGGCGAGCGAAGGGAAAACGTGACCATCTATTGACGTCGCTGAAAATAGCTGCATCTGGCGCATGACCATTAGTGAATTTCTGTGGAGAAAAATTCTCTCTTGCTGTTTATTTGTCAGGCAATAAGTCGGCAAAGCCGTTTAACTAACAGGCTGTCAACAAATCTCTTAATTGGACGCTTCCTATAGGAAAGATTAAAAGCGCACCTACGATTATGAGCGAGTGGATTTAAATGGGATGCTGCTATTCAGTAACTAAAACAGAGATACAGGTATAACCGTTGATTATATAGGGTATTAATTTGCCTAATGATATAGTATGTTTCGGCAACTAAAGCTGTCGAACTACAACAAGCGAACTCGTCACCTCAGGAAGTTATAACGATATTAAATCGCTCTGTCTCCCGTGAGGTGAGCCTAGAAGACAGTAAGAATCCACTGTCTAGTTACGCCACCTGCCCGTCGACGCCAACTCCTTATGACGAAATACTGGGAAAGGTACACAGCGGCAGCCTCGCCCCCTGACTACGAGTTTGGAAGGATTTATCCGTCTGGAATTAATCTTCAGGATACCTCCGTCCTCCCGACTGGTTACAGGTCCGAAGTCGCTTACGCAACTTCTACCTGTTGTATTACAGCGGTTCTTCAGTTTGAATTTATCGCGGACCTGGGCGTTCTTTGCCCGTAGTGCCACACGGGATCGAGTGGCCCAAGGTCATTTCAAGAGTGGCATGACAACAGCTGAATATCCACCCCCGCTGCTTAGGAAACAGTGTATTTCCATACATACAAGTTTTAACGATCGTTCTGTCTTCCGAGAGGTGAACGCAGAAGACTTAGTACAAAAACAGTCCACCGTCAAGTTCCGCCACATGCCCGTAAGAAGCCAACGCCTTACCGCGAGATAGCCAGATGAGTCAACCAGCGGGCCGACACTCGCGCCCTTACTTCTAGTTGCAACCAGATTACTCCAGTCTTCCGACTGGTTACAGGATCGGGGTCGCTTGCGCGGTCCTCTCCCTTACGTAGCGGTGATACGGTGTCTACCGAATACATCACGGACCACGGCATCCTTATCCCGGCTGTTCACCCGGAATCGGATAACCGATTGGTCGTTTCAAGAGCAGTTGCCGTAAGGTTAACAACTACCCCAGCTCTATAGGAGACATTACTGTTTCCAGACTCCTCCGCCTGTCGTTGAGAATGCACAGTCGACTGTATGACGCCGCACGGTGCGCAAACCGTCCAGCAGCACCCGAAAGTTGCATGGAGACATGGACCCTTAGTGGCCAATCTGCAAGAGGGCCCATTAGCTGCCAGTATGTTTCCGCAGCTAGAATTTTATTTTTAGCAGTTATCAGTATGTTTTCGCAGCTATCAGTACAAAAATTAATATCCTTAAAAATTATCTAAACAAAAATAGAAATAAGTTTACAGTAAATTCTGAACAACAATTAAATCGAAAAAAAAAAATTATTTGGTATCAAATATTATCTGGAATTAAATACTAAAATAATACTAATAATTTACCTCGTATATCGTGCATATCAACACTGTTCTTCCGCACTGGCAAGGAAAATATTGTGAACGCAACTTCTGCGTATGCCTTTGTGAGTTCCTATACGATAGCGCCCAAACGCTTCATCCGATTGAGCTGAAATGTGGCATGCAGGCATCATTCGGTAATGGCAAGAGTTGGAAAGATTGTAGTTAAAATCGGTCCACCAGATGGCGCGCTAGTCATACTTCAATCTCGAAATATTGCGGTTAGAGACTTGAAATTTGGTATGAATGCCTTGTTGTGACGAAATCACGTTGTGAAATTTTGGTTGGAATATCTCGTATACAAGCGACCCAAAAAAATATTAAATACCGCCGTATTTTAGAAGATACTACATCATTTTTGGAAAACACCATTTCGATACCACGAAAATACTACAAAATTATGTTACGCTCGAATAGTATGTAGGTATATTTGTATTTTTGCGTAGGTATTGCGCAATTACTTTTTCGTTTCCGACGAAAATATTCTTGTTTTCCGATATTTTTCTCCTTCCGTGGGTTCCTATTCCGCCTTATCTAAAGTGCTTTAATTTCGAATAAGATAGACCAAGTACTCAGGATGCGTAAAGTATTCTTCTTCTTCCGATACTCTTTATCCTCCGTGAGCTTCTATCCCGACTTATCCTACTTACTAATATTATCGTAGACTTACTAATTATTTAGGTAATTATTGCGCGTTCCTTGTCATCTATTAATTAATTAATAGTCTACTAATTGACCTCGTATATCGTGCGTACCAACACTGTTCTTCCGCAAAGGTAATTTGGCTAATGACGCTAGAAACTACATAACCTATCGAATTAGATTCATTAAAAACATCATTAAGATTAGATAGATAATAAAGATAGATGTAGGTTTGTTAAGTGCCATTATAATTAGGTGTACAGAATTCCCGCAAAAAAAAAATAGAAATTTCGCCAAAAGGAAATTGAAAATCTCGAAATTTCGCTAGAATTCGTATATACTCGTACTGCATATAAAACAACTTTTTAATAAAACTAAAATTTATATGTAGTATTAATGCGTTATAGTATGAGGTTTATGTTTGGACAAGAAGATATACTGTTATGGCCTTAAAAATCTTAATACCTTGCTGAAAGATGAGAATTCATATGTATAATGAATAAGTTAATAGTAAAAACACATTTTTAAAAACAAGCTTTTATTACAATAATAGCAACCCCATTAAGTCCTATAAGTCGCACTCTTATATGTGTAGCTCTTACGAGTCATTTCAAGTAGGTAACCCAATATTCTTCATAAACAGTTAAATATATTTCATATATCCTGAAGTACTCGTTTATGGTGTACTAAAACTACCCACGATATAAAATGTTCAATATTCTCTCCGAACAGAGCCGTCAAACAACTCCAGCGGCCGTATATTGAGTTGTGATTCCCAGATAAATCTGAAGCAGCAGCTTGAATTACACTTTAAAATAAAATTGCTACGAGCTGGCGCGAAAATCGCCCTGGAAACTTTATTTTAACTCGCTTTTATAAAACCGCGATAATATAGGTGAGGTTTTTTGTATCACCATAGTTTGACCGACCGACCGATCAGCCAACCCTCCGACCGGCCGACGGGCAACCGACCGACCGCTGACCGGCCGGCCGTCCGACCGAGCGGCTGACCGCCCGGCCGACCGACCGACCGGCCGATTGACTGACAGGCCGACCGGCCGACCGAATGCTTGACCGTCAGACCTGTTCAGGGTTGGTTACAATCACGGGTCAACACTTATCCGACGGCCTCCACGCACGAAGTGCGAACCTGGGTAGGACTCTGGCCTTATGGTTAGTTTCCCCTGGGAATCAACCTTCTGGCGCTCCTGGACGGTCTGCGCACCGTGCGGCGTAAGCCAATCGATTGCGCACTCTGACTAACAGTCGGGGAGTCTGGAAGCAGTACTGTTTCCTATAGAGCGGGGGTGGTTGCGGACCTTACGGCGACTGCTCTTGAAACGACCATCGGCTACCCGATCCTGGGTGAACAGCCGGGCAAAGGATTGTAAGCTAGATTTTTACTTACCTATTATAATATACTACTACTATTTCTTTATGTCTATTTTATGAATCAATCTTCAAACAGCCCCACTAGTTGGGACGCCATATGTAGCGTTGATTTTTTACTACTACTTCTCACTTCTATTTCTATCTGTGAGTTATGATTTTATATTCTCTATGTTATGTTAATATACTTTCAATGTCTATTGGCCCACCACATTGGGACGGCATATGTCAGAGAAGATTTTACTATATCTATTTCAATATGTTACCACCATACAACGACAGTGATAATATTACCCTCAAGAGGATAGGCTTCCAATACCTTGCCTAATAATTTCCCTCCTTGTATTTACTTCCTCAATGAAACAAATCTTCTCCAATTAATAATCCATATATTAAACCAAAATGCATATTTAAACAATTAAAATTATAACTTTTTCTATTTTAGTTTAAGTACTATTATTGTGAATTATATTTATAATAATGAGCGCCTAATTCACCACAAAATATTTACAATTTATTCTTTGAGTTATTTTCGATCGATTATTTGTCGATGACAACAATGGCTGCGTTCAGTCGATTGTTAATAAAATAATATTAATATTGATAATGCACGAGTTTAAATCTCCGTCGTGAAATTCGACAATTAGATTCTAATCCTTTATTTATTTAAATGTGTTCAATGTCAATTTATATTGAAACATGAATCGTAATGTTTACATACAACAACAAAATTACTTATAAACTAACACACTGTTAACTAGTCGATGGCGTTCCAGTGATATAATGAATTTAAATGACCGCAGTCGCTAATGCCCGATATAAACTACGACCTGGTTACCATTCAGTCCACTGAATGTCCATATGGTTTTCGTTCTATTATTTCTATTAATACTATTCCCTCCCCGTTATCTTTGAAACCCCATCGATCAGTCAAAACAAAAAAACCTTAATATAATCTACAATTTTCCTTATCTTTAATTTTATTCTAACATTCAGTATAATTCGAATGTTTCCTTAACTATTTTCCAAATTCAAAGCACATTATATAATGGCTGGTGTCTGAATCAACGGAGTTAGCAAAGGCTAACTCTCTTCCAAATTAAATAATAGTCTGACTAGAGGTTTACCTCGTAGAACTATCAACGACTATTCATACCAATCGATGTTAAATGCCTCATTTTTAGTTAACGTGCAAATATGTAGAAATCACGCTTTTACGTTACTACTACTTATCATTTCTAATAATTTCCAACAAACCCCCCAAAACTCTAATATTTATAACCCCAAAAAATATACAACAATGACAATATTTGTTTGCTAGCTTCGGCCCAAATAATTAAATAACGCCAGCTTCGGCAAAATAAACTTACATATTTTTAGTACATCTTTGCCGACAATGACTCTCGGCTATACTTCCCGTATTTACAGCTGCATTCACATTATGCACTTATAACTAATGTCAATTTCTTCGATGCGCGTCGCCTTCCTAGAAATCTGCCATCACCAAGAAGAATGTCTCTTTAGAAACCTCAACCGCTTCGCTATCGTACTGCAATTTTCAAGCCGTTACTGCATTCTCATCAATGTTTTTCCCTTATTTCGACGCTAATTTATACACCTCCGAAGGACGTTCGCAATGTTGTGATCTCAATCTGACGTTTCAGTTTGATTCGTTCGCCATCTTGGATATAATTTTCGTATTGCCCCCGACGAAATCTCGTACTTCTATTTTATATGAAATGTTGGATTTTTTTACATGCCAACCCGCGTAGCTCTCTCGATTCACATTTTTAGCACTGGATTTCTATTATTTGTTCGTTTTTTAGTGTCCTTGTAAAAAGCGCATCAATGGCGATTGCGATAAAGCGTTTCTGTGATGTACGATCTGCACACTTTATACGAATTTAAATGAACTGGGCACTAAAATGCTTCACAGCATCTCAGTGCCCTTATTTTAAACTGTTTATTCTTACATCTGAGCACCAAAATATACTTTTCTTTCCCAAACTTTCGCAGCTTTTAGAGCGTGCAACTAAAATTTCTTAATGGATGCCGGAAGCAACACGTCCATCCCTTTTATAACACCCTTATCGATATGACCTTTTTTTGATAATTTAACCCACAACTATTGACTAATCAATCATAAAACGATCTGATTTATCTATTTTTTCGTTAAATAACGCTCTGCCACATTGCTAACAAACGAATTTCTTAACGATAATTCGTGCTTCTAATTCTACAAATGATTTTAAGTATTTATTTTACGTATTATAAGAAATTGATGTTTCATATTCGGCGGGAAATCATCATATTTTGACTTAACCTTGCCGCCTTTCTTGCGCGTCGTTTCCGCTTTCACATTTGAAAGCGAAATAATATAACTATTTTATTTCAATTTTATTTATTGATAGTATTTTTATCTAGTAATTCCTCTATTTTAATTACGTGTTTCTAAATTTCCTCATTTTAACTATTAAATTTTATTTTGACTGGCAATTATTTGGTGAAAAATTCTTTGGACATCATCGATTCGGCTTTCTTCCATCGATGTCGATTATGTTTTCCAATTTCTCTTAATAATAAATTAAATGTTCTTCAAATGACTTTATCAATATTGCTATTAATTCTCCCATAATTCCTACTATTTAATGAACCCCTTTTTATATTTCTTTGAAAAACCAATCGGTCGACTTTTTTTAAGACCATAAACATGCTTCTATTGTCTATTTGTCAATTATTGATATTTACGTCGATTTTTCGTAAAGATCTCAAAATATGCTAATTTCTTGCCATATACCCCTGATTGTCTATTTTGAAACCCCTAATAATGTCCTTAACTCTCAAAACTACTCAAAACCCTTTTATTTATGTGACGCTGGCACTGCACTCTATAGTTTAGCAACGGCCCTTCTTTCATCTGTCAGTTTTTAGTTCCTAATTAAATCGCTAGATGTCACTATGATCTTTTTCAAGTACAATTTAATTTTAAATTCGATTAATCTATTTTCGGTTAGCTTAGAGCTGCTAAGCGATCATGTGATGATTTTCAGATCATTACAATACCCCCTCCCAAAATCTCTGCTTGCCCTCAAGCAATCATATCACATATCTTTCGTGTTATCTGTTTAATCTCCAACCGCTTATTCATGATGTTTGTAATATAATATTAATGTTAATAATTTTATAGAAATAACTATGTAACTCCTACGATATGTTTGTACTATAATGTCAATGATAATATTTTACGTTTAATTCACGTACCTTTACGATATGTTTTGTACTATAATGTCAATGATAATATTTTACGTTTAATTCACGTACCTTTACGATATGTTTTGTACTATAATGTCAATGAAAATAAGTTTACGTTTAATTCACGTACCTTTACGATATGTTTTGTACTATAATGTTATGATAATATTTTACTTTTAATTCACGTACCCTTACGATATGTTTTGTGGCTTGTCTTCCCTCTTCAAGTCTATAATTTCTATCTTGTTTCTATATACTACCAATCTCCTAACCCAGATCTTTTAATGATAATAATTTTTAATATAATTTCTAACTTTTTCCTCTATATCTCACCTCAATAATATCATACCTATAATAATGAAGATTCCAACTCTCCTGTTGCAATTTTTAATATTTATTTAATATATTTAATATATTCCAACTTCCCCTTCTCTCTTTCGCTTCAACATGCGTCCGCTCAATTAGGAAATAAACCCGAGTCCTCGACCATGTCTCCACCTACTTGCTCTGTTCTATCGACCAATCTATAAATAATCTCAATACATTAATATAATAATTATAATATTTCTCTCCGTTGCAAAATTTAATATTTATATAATATATTCCCGCTCCTCCTTCTCTTTTTCGCTTCAACATGCGTCCGCTCAATTAGGATAAACCCGAGTCCTCGACCATGTCTCCACCTACTTGTTCTGTTCTATCGACCAATCCATAATAATCTCAGTACATCAATATAATAATTATAATATTTCTCTCCGTTGCAAAATTTAAATTGATTCCGTCTATTTATTCTCCGTTCACCCACTCCGCTCAATTAGGATTTAACCCGAGTCCTCGATGGTGAACATTTTAACTGTCTACTCTTCAAAAAATATAGTTTGAATATGCCTAAGTCAGAACAATGCACTTGAACAGGCTCTGGTCGTCCCTTAATGTTCTAGATTTTAAAAAAAATCGTGACATTGTCCCAACCAGTCGCATAGTAAGTTTTTTATTTAATATAGTATGCTATTTCACGCCGGGCTTGTCCTTCTGCTATTTACTTAGACACAATCTCAAGTTAGATAACCTGACGATTGTTAATAGGTTCTTCACTAGTCTATTGTTTGTGATTTTAACGTACACTGTAAATGGTTTCTAACTCTCATTCGTTATTTCAGAATTTGGAAACTGAATTTATCCTTACACCCCTTACTTACTTCTTCCTTTCACATGGTTCCTCTCATCCTATCTTTCATACCAAATCAATCCCCTCCTTCATCACAACTTATGCTGGTTTACTAATTAACAAATGTATTTATCGTCCTTCTACTCTCACCCTCCTGGATCGCTACTATTTATCTCCTTCATAACATAAACTAAATCAATATCCGGCCTATTCTAATTTCGCAACCCTATAATAACCCCCTTGGTGCATGTAACCATAATGCCACCGTAATAATAATAATCCCATTGGGTATCTGAGCTCCTCCCTGTCGAATCTAGACCATATCCGACTCTGGGTGTCAACTCGTCCAAAAGCGTAGACCTGATCAGGGTCACGCGTTGAGGTGCGACCTCAACCTTGCCGAGACCTCCATATTTACTCCCTCGCAAGTTACCAAATACAAAACAAAACCATGGACCCGAGCAGTGGCTCCAACTCCGAAGACCGCCCACTTCAGATAAAAATTCCCATAATATTATAGTCGCTCTAAAAATTAGCGCTATTTTTCGATTCTAAATTCTTCATCCCGCTCTAAATAGCGAGACGTCGACAATACCACCAAATATTCTATACCAAATAACAATATTAATATGACTCTTCATTCATCTTATAGTCGCTTCCTATATAGCACTATAACTCAATTCCAAAAATATATTTTATAATAATTATAATAATGATTCTAATCTGGCCCTATACAGTCTCAATAATATAACGATCAACCAACTTTATCAATAACAATAATCCATCGACTTTACTAATAATACTTTGGAATCTTCTCTCCAATATAATAAATCGTACCCCGATACTGCTTTGCCATTTAGTTCAACAACAAAAACTTATTACACTAATGAGATTCCTAAACGTGTTCGCTTGTATTTCTTCGCTTTAGGTAGGAATGATTGGACAACAAGTTGTAGGTGATTAGGATAGGATTTAGGATAAGATAGGATAGGATAGGAAAGGAATACTTGTTGCTTAAAACGAAGAGATTCAAACAACACAACGCTCTCTTCGACATAACTCTTCCCCAATTTTGCAAAACAATACCACTCCACTAGATACCCAAATGAAAAAAAACTGTCAGCTTATTAACAATATTTTACAACTCAACGATTTCACGAGGTGCATTCTTCCATACATATACGTATCAAATGGATAATATGTTTAGTATAATGTAACTGTATGCTATATATATATACGCAAAATAATGTGTGATTCTAATGTGATAAAAAATAAAACTATAATGCTCAACTAAATGTGTAAGCTAATATGTATTGTAATTAAAAATATTTCTGATTTATTGTATACTGCTTTTGGTGTATGGCATTAATAATTTGTTGCTATTAAGACTTTGGTAATGGAATAGAAATAAGGAATGTGATAGGATAGGTAGTGTATGATAGAATGGTAGGATAGGAATGGTGATAGGATGATGGATAGGATGGTAGGATAGGAATGGTGATAGGATGATGGATAGGATAATATCTATTACTAGTAAGGAACAGGAAAATGATATTATCTGTAATGTAATTTATAACTTGAAAAATGATGAAATCCAACGTTTGATATATCGTGTTAAAATAATTTATTATCTTAGTATAATAATACAATACATACACAAGAACACACACCCCGCTACAATCAATAACTCTGATATTCAAAATAATCTGCCGGTTATTCTCTCAATAAAATAATAATAACCGCCATGACAGCCAATATAATAATATTATAATGCTATGACAACCACAAAACATACCATCAACAAAACCGTGAGTTTTTTTTTATACTCCCCATAATTTATTGAGCTTCTACAACTAATCACTCAACCGATAGAATCGTAAGGTTCTTTAATCACCCCTTACTAATTTTTACCATATCTTTTATGTGGCATCGCCCTATGGCTTTACCTTCCGATTTTATATATAAGTAGTATTTTAAGTATGTATTTATTAAGTATGTATTTTAAACGTCGGCAAACGTCCTCATATTTGATATCTATATTCAATTCTCCTATAATATTCTGTATCGTACCATCCGCCGACATCAATTGTATATTATTGCATTTGTTATCAAACGCACAACCCTGAAATAATGTTATATATTTTCTCCCTATTATATTAACAGAAGATCCTGTATCTACTAATGCTTTTAATTTAAAATTATTTAACCTTACATAAATATAAGGTCTCTGATCCATATCATTACTATTTAGGTATTATTAAAAATGCGAACCGACGACCCCCTCCCAGCCATCGAGTTCTCTATTCGAATTTAATTAATTTATTTTATTTTTTCATTTAAACGAATTTATTTTATTATATTTTATTATTGATTAAACGAATTTAATTAATTTATTTTTATTTTGATTCAAACTAATTCAATTTATTTTATTTTTAATTAAACGAATTTAATTTATTATATTTTATTCAAAGCAAAAGGTTGACGATTGCTATCGTGCCAAAGGTTATTATCCGCGGCGTCCTGATTACAATTATTTTAATTTATTTTAATTTCAGCCAATTTTTAATAAAATCAATTACCAATCAAATTTGTTTATTTTTATTTTAAACTATTCTTATTCCCGAGGTACTATTTTAATCGTTGATTTAATTACGACGAATGCAGTCAACATGTGTACATAATGTACAATAAACGTTAAATTATGTATATAGGCAGATTTCTAGAAAACAACACACATATACAATATATCAACAATTCGCAATGCTAAATATACAGTTATATCACACGATTCATGTTTCTATATTTTTTATTTATTAAATGCCCAAATTACGATCGATCGAAAATAATTTACTATTTATTTTATTTAGAATCTATCAAGGCCCCACACGTTGGGCGCCATTTGTAAGCTAGATTTTTACTTACCTATTATAATATACTACTACTATTTCTTTATGTCTATTTTATGAATCAATCTTCAAACAGCCCCACTAGTTGGGACGCCATATGTAGCGTTGATTTTTTACTACTACTTCTCACTTCTATTTCTATCTGTGAGTTATGATTTTATATTCTCTATGTTATGTTAATATACTTTCAATGTCTATTGGCCCACCACATTGGGACGGCATATGTCAGAGAAGATTTTACTATATCTATTTCAATATGTTACCACCATACAACGACAGTGATAATATTACCCTCAAGAGGATAGGCTTCCAATACCTTGCCTAATAATTTCCCTCCTTGTATTTACTTCCTCAATGAAACAAATCTTCTCCAATTAATAATCCATATATTAAACCAAAATGCATATTTAAACAATTAAAATTATAACTTTTTCTATTTTAGTTTAAGTACTATTATTGTGAATTATATTTATAATAATGAGCGCCTAATTCACCACAAAATATTTACAATTTATTCTTTGAGTTATTTTCGATCGATTATTTGTCGATGACAACAATGGCTGCGTTCAGTCGATTGTTAATAAAATAATATTAATATTGATAATGCACGAGTTTAAATCTCCGTCGTGAAATTCGACAATTAGATTCTAATCCTTTATTTATTTAAATGTGTTCAATGTCAATTTATATTGAAACATGAATCGTAATGTTTACATACAACAACAAAATTACTTATAAACTAACACACTGTTAACTAGTCGATGGCGTTCCAGTGATATAATGAATTTAAATGACCGCAGTCGCTAATGCCCGATATAAACTACGACCTGGTTACCATTCAGTCCACTGAATGTCCATATGGTTTTCGTTCTATTATTTCTATTAATACTATTCCCTCCCCGTTATCTTTGAAACCCCATCGATCAGTCAAAACAAAAAAACCTTAATATAATCTACAATTTTCCTTATCTTTAATTTTATTCTAACATTCAGTATAATTCGAATGTTTCCTTAACTATTTTCCAAATTCAAAGCACATTATATAATGGCTGGTGTCTGAATCAACGGAGTTAGCAAAGGCTAACTCTCTTCCAAATTAAATAATAGTCTGACTAGAGGTTTACCTCGTAGAACTATCAACGACTATTCATACCAATCGATGTTAAATGCCTCATTTTTAGTTAACGTGCAAATATGTAGAAATCACGCTTTTACGTTACTACTACTTATCATTTCTAATAATTTCCAACAAACCCCCCAAAACTCTAATATTTATAACCCCAAAAAATATACAACAATGACAATATTTGTTTGCTAGCTTCGGCCCAAATAATTAAATAACGCCAGCTTCGGCAAAATAAACTTACATATTTTTAGTACATCTTTGCCGACAATGACTCTCGGCTATACTTCCCGTATTTACAGCTGCATTCACATTATGCACTTATAACTAATGTCAATTTCTTCGATGCGCGTCGCCTTCCTAGAAATCTGCCATCACCAAGAAGAATGTCTCTTTAGAAACCTCAACCGCTTCGCTATCGTACTGCAATTTTCAAGCCGTTACTGCATTCTCATCAATGTTTTTCCCTTATTTCGACGCTAATTTATACACCTCCGAAGGACGTTCGCAATGTTGTGATCTCAATCTGACGTTTCAGTTTGATTCGTTCGCCATCTTGGATATAATTTTCGTATTGCCCCCGACGAAATCTCGTACTTCTATTTTATATGAAATGTTGGATTTTTTTACATGCCAACCCGCGTAGCTCTCTCGATTCACATTTTTAGCACTGGATTTCTATTATTTGTTCGTTTTTTAGTGTCCTTGTAAAAAGCGCATCAATGGCGATTGCGATAAAGCGTTTCTGTGATGTACGATCTGCACACTTTATACGAATTTAAATGAACTGGGCACTAAAATGCTTCACAGCATCTCAGTGCCCTTATTTTAAACTGTTTATTCTTACATCTGAGCACCAAAATATACTTTTCTTTCCCAAACTTTCGCAGCTTTTAGAGCGTGCAACTAAAATTTCTTAATGGATGCCGGAAGCAACACGTCCATCCCTTTTATAACACCCTTATCGATATGACCTTTTTTTGATAATTTAACCCACAACTATTGACTAATCAATCATAAAACGATCTGATTTATCTATTTTTTCGTTAAATAACGCTCTGCCACATTGCTAACAAACGAATTTCTTAACGATAATTCGTGCTTCTAATTCTACAAATGATTTTAAGTATTTATTTTACGTATTATAAGAAATTGATGTTTCATATTCGGCGGGAAATCATCATATTTTGACTTAACCTTGCCGCCTTTCTTGCGCGTCGTTTCCGCTTTCACATTTGAAAGCGAAATAATATAACTATTTTATTTCAATTTTATTTATTGATAGTATTTTTATCTAGTAATTCCTCTATTTTAATTACGTGTTTCTAAATTTCCTCATTTTAACTATTAAATTTTATTTTGACTGGCAATTATTTGGTGAAAAATTCTTTGGACATCATCGATTCGGCTTTCTTCCATCGATGTCGATTATGTTTTCCAATTTCTCTTAATAATAAATTAAATGTTCTTCAAATGACTTTATCAATATTGCTATTAATTCTCCCATAATTCCTACTATTTAATGAACCCCTTTTTATATTTCTTTGAAAAACCAATCGGTCGACTTTTTTTAAGACCATAAACATGCTTCTATTGTCTATTTGTCAATTATTGATATTTACGTCGATTTTTCGTAAAGATCTCAAAATATGCTAATTTCTTGCCATATACCCCTGATTGTCTATTTTGAAACCCCTAATAATGTCCTTAACTCTCAAAACTACTCAAAACCCTTTTATTTATGTGACGCTGGCACTGCACTCTATAGTTTAGCAACGGCCCTTCTTTCATCTGTCAGTTTTTAGTTCCTAATTAAATCGCTAGATGTCACTATGATCTTTTTCAAGTACAATTTAATTTTAAATTCGATTAATCTATTTTCGGTTAGCTTAGAGCTGCTAAGCGATCATGTGATGATTTTCAGATCATTACAGGATGCCGTGGTCCGCGATAGAATCGGTATACACCGTTTCACCGCTTCGTAAGGGAGAGGACCGCGCAAGCGACCTCGAACTCGTAACCAATCGAGAGACTGGAGTCGCAATTGGAAGTAAGGGCGTGAGTGTAAGCCCGCTGGGTAACACTCCTGGCTGTTTGTGGCGGAGCTTGACGGTGGACTGTTTTGACCAAGTCTTCTGCGCTCACTCCAGGGAGATAGAACGACCAATCGTTAAAACTTCCTGAGGTGACGGGCTCGCCCGCTGTAGTCGACAACCCTAGTTGACCGGTCGACCAATCGCGCGACCGGCTGACCGACCGATCGACAGGCCGACCGACCAACCAACCGATGAAAAACTTGCAAAAGTAGAAGTTAATCGCTGTTGAGAATATCAATTGCGATATTTAGTCATGATTACGATTGGCGATTAATCAATGGTTAGTCAAGATTGACAATTAAATGAGTCAATCGTTAGTCTTTAATCACAATTAACGTATTCAATCGTTAGTCTTCAACCGTTATTCGACTAAATTTTGCCCAACATTGCACAAGTAGGTATTAGATGCGCATATGAATATAAACGCGTCAAAGTAGGGTTGGTGGTGAGAGATTGCAGTATGATAATAAATCCGCCCATTGTGCAATTCCGCAATAAGGTGTAGAGTCAAACATACTTCTTATTCTGTACATCAAAATAAAATTCGATTTTTCGCGGTGTAATACCGCCGCCCTTGTCCCGAAGGCGTGAATCCTCCGCGGCGATCGACTGACTTAAATTAGTTTACTAGTTTATCCGAGTTTCTGATCTCCTCGCAGTGAGAAAACTCAGCCTGGCTGTGGCAGGAAGGCATACATAACAAATAACGGATGTTGGATGCACAAATCGACAGGAACTTCGAGGAATAAGCAAATATTTCCAAGATTTAAATTGAGTTTTCCTTGCGATGCGCTTGGATATCTATCGATATTTAATCGTGGATGAAGGGTGGATAAAATAAGGATGCACGAAACATTTGTGGTTTTCGCTCATACCCCGGGAATACCAACAGTCATCCTCATCATTATCGACATCATCAGCCGCTAGACGTCCACTGTTGAACATAGGCCTCCCCTAAAGAATGCTATGACGAACGTTTTTGAGCCGCCTCCATCCACCTATGATAGCTGATAGCTGCGCCATCCATTACTGTTATTTATTCCGTGCGATTGAGTAAAATTTAAAAAAGTCGAAAAAGTCAAGAGTCGAAAAAGTAAAAAAAGTCGAAAAAGTCGAAAAAGTCGAAAACGTCGAAAAAGTCGAAAGCGCCGAAAAGTCGAAAAAGTCGGAAAAGTCGAAAAAGTCGTAAAAGTAAAAAGAGTCGAAAAAGTCCAAAAAGTCGAAAAATGCAAAGAAGTCGAAAAAGTCGGACAAGTCGAAAAAGTCGAAAAAGCCGAAAAAGTCGAAAAACTCAAAACGGTACATGATTCGGCCATATTACAGATTTCAATGAATTGGATTTGGAAGGTTGATTAGGATTAATAAACGCTTATGAAGAGTTACAATCAAATCAATTTTAGGTGGTACGAAGTTCACCGGGTCATCTAGTATATAATAAAATATAATGCAAACGCAACGATCGTTTACTTGGTAAGCATCTAACCGATGCTTTGGTGTTTAGTGCTTTGGTGTTTAGTGCTTTTGTTAAGTCCACCATTTAACTGTAGCAGATATAAGAATATCATTTGAATTAATTATGCATTTGAAAAGTAGCAAAATGATGATCTCATAGGTGTTTGCCAGAATCATTCGCATACCATTTTTAGCGACACATTACGTGACATACGTGACATTTTCATTGTACTCGATCTAGACATTAATCATGGGAACACATTTGTAAACCGTTCACACGCTAAATTTGTATATAAGCCCATACAATTGTCATTAAAGAACACTTCGTCATTACGCCGCCTTACGAGTAGATCATTATATACGGCGTTAGCATAAGAGAAGATCCGTATCGATCCTGTATATCGCAAGAAGAAATAATAAACGAGTCAGAGGAACATATCTTTTACTCAACGATCAATATCGAAGAATAAACAACATTGGGGGAACTAATGACAACCTCAGCCCCAATATAACCATTACTAATTAGTAAGTTTAAAATATTCTTTTTATGAAATACATGTTTTACAATTATTATTACCTAGTGCATTATTGACTATATTGTTACTTACTTATTAAGTATTTATTAGTAAGTAGGATAGGCAGATACTTTAAAGCCTGTGGCCGTTGGTGGTTCAAGGTGTTCAATGCAGTTGGAAACGACCTCTATAGTAAAATAGTTGGGAATTGCTGTTTATTTTTTTGCATTTTAAGTAATAATAATAATAGTAATAACGCGTTTAATTCTTAAGAAAAGGCGAGTTTATTGCCTGCAGGCAATATTTTAGAGCTAACCTATACTATTGTATGAACATTGTATGCTAGTAGATGCTACGTAACTTTAACTTAGAGAGTATGGCAAATAAAATAAAAGAGGATAGAAATAAATATATACTTAACTCTTTGTAGGCACAGGATGTGACAACACCAAAATAACCTAACACCTATAAGAACGATAAAGTTTAGAAAGGAGGGGAATGGGAGGGGAAAGTGAATTTATCTGGAAGATTTCAAGTGCTCTCTGAGTCTGCTTTTAAAACTTGTTATGCTTGGCGCGGTTCTCACATTTTTTCAAAGCATTCTAAAGACGGGCTCCATGCAGGGTGAAAGAGAATGAGAAGAAGTCAGTGCTGTGACTAGGGATAGAGAGTAGCAGGTTGTCTTTTGATCTAACGGGGGGCTAACGGGCCCTTGCTGAGTTGGCCACGAAGACCCATTATGTTCAGCGTTGGTCACACTCACGGGTCAACACCCATCCGGCAGCCTCCACGCATGAAGTGTGAGCCTGGGTAGGACTCTGGCCTTAGGGCTAATTGCCCTAGGAATCAACCTTCTGGCGCTCCTGGACGGTCTGCGCACCGTGCGGCGTAAGCCAATCGACTGTGCACTCTGACTAACAGTCGGGGGAGTCTGGAAGCAGTACTGTTTCCTATAGAGCGGTTGTGGTCGCGGACCTTACGGCGAATGCTCTTAAAGCGACCATCGGCTACCCGATCCTGGATGAACAGCAGGGCAAAGGATGCCGTGGTCCGCGATAGATTCGGTACACACCATTTCACCGCTTCGTAAGGGAGAGGACCGCGCAAGCGACCTCGAACTCGGAACCAATCGAGAGACTGGAGTAATTTGTTCGTAATTGGAAGTAAGGGCGTGAGTGTAAGCCCGCTAGGTAACACTCCTGGCTATCTCGCGGTTAAGGCGTTGGCCTCTTACGGGCTTGTGGCGTAGCTTGATGGTGGATTGTTTTTGTGTACCGTCATCTTTTGTTTTTCTCTTCTGCGCTCACTTCAGGGAGACAGAACGAGCAATCGCTAAAACTTCCTTAGGTGACGGGCTCGCCCGCTGTAGTTGACAACTCTAGTTGTCTTTTGATCTCAGAGGGCGTCCATGAGCATATAGTGCAGTTAATCTGCCGGTAATATAATTGGGAGCGACGCCATCCAAGATCTTAGAAAGCATACTAAGAACTCGCATGTCTCTTTTCTCCCGGGTCGACAGCCGGTGAAGCTTAACCCCTAGAGCCCCGATTGGCCATTATCGGCCAAAACACGATTCAGCGTGACGGCCCCGTTTTAATTTTATTTTAATTTAATTTCTTTTATTTTATTATGTTTTATTATGTTAATATGTTTTATTTTAATTATTGATACAGTGGTTTGGCAGTAATTAATGTTTTGGTGAAACAGTGTCATAATTCATTTTTTTTACTAAAATTTTTTGGGACATCAACTTGTCAATCGGCTGAGGGACCGAGGCCTGAAGGGTTAAGTAAACTTTTGTTAAATAAGATTTCTTCGATCAGACATGCTGAGATGTTCCGCTGTTATTGTTTATGCAAATTGTTGGTCTGCAAATTGTTGGTGTTGTGTACCCAAAAATATAATATATACAAAACATGAGCATGTTGCAAATTCTGCCATGCACACATCCATATTACAGCAGCCATACCAGGGGGATCGATGCGGAATAGTAATGGGTATGGTATCTAATACGGAGTATCCGTTTCCGGGGCCGTTACGCGTCCCCCAAGGAGCAGTTAATAACGGCGGGGCGAGCAACGCAGTTAGAAACCGCTCCCAGGGCTTAACTTCGTATTATTGATAATCCGGCGGTACTTTATACACTGCACGACTTTATGCTGAGACGATGCCCGGATGTTTCCAAGTCTGTTTCTTCACTTGTATATGCTTGACTGCCACCTCGAAGGGGTTGCCAACGGTATACATTATTTTGATAAAAGATTCATTTATATTTTTTAAGATTCATCAGAATTTTATTTATCTTCTATTTGTACTTTAAGTTTTTAAATATATGATGTAGCTTTAATGTGATTATTCAACATTTTACTGATAACGTAGATATTTGGAGGTATAACTTCTTAACCTTACCTATCTATGATTTGATTTGATTCGAATTATTTACTATTTCAATAATTAGTCATGTCAGTCGTCTGGAATTAACTTTCAGCATACCTCCGTCCTCCCGACTGGTTTCATGTCCGAAGTGTACCTATTGAATTACAGCGGAAATTCGATTTGAATTTATCGCGGACCTGGGTGTCATTTGCCCACGCGTAATCGGGTGGCATATAGGTCGTTTCAAGAGTGGCATGG
Organism: Micropterix aruncella; assembly: GCA_944548615.1. Classification (NCBI taxonomy): domain Eukaryota; kingdom Metazoa; phylum Arthropoda; class Insecta; order Lepidoptera; family Micropterigidae; genus Micropterix; species Micropterix aruncella. Next base: position 20,210,906 of record OX155970.1, on the reverse strand, counting down.
CAACAGTTCAACATATACCCTCGCTGCTTAGGAGACAGTACATTTCCATAGCCTCCAGACTCCTTCAGCAATTAGTCAGAGTGCACATCCGATTGGCGTCGCCGAACGGTGCGCAAACCGTCCAGTAGCGCCGGGAGGCAATCCCACCAGTAGAAACCTATTCAGCAGCCGTGAGGCCTGAGACGCGAGAGTCTTACCCGGGGTAGTCTTTCACTAGTTGAGGCTTCTGAATAGGAGCTGAATTGTGAGTTGGGCCAATCCGAGAACAAAGTGGATTTTATGGCCCAAGCTGCACGAAATCATTCGCTACTGCTAAAGATGTAACAATAATACTCGATTTACACCGAAAAAGGTGTTTTGAGTACGTATTTAACAAGGGGCAAATTAATACCTTATAAATACAAGCGGCGCTGCCATGGAATTACCTGACCGGAATCGGGCCTACCATAATACTATTATTCCTTTTCTTGGGGGTGAGCAGTGGTAGGTTTAGGACAGCTGTCTTACCACATACATATGTGCGTCTGTCTTATTACCCATTCATTTCCCTATCGAAGCCATACAAGATGGCTTAAGATGGCCAAGATTTTTAAAGAGATGAAACAGAGATTTGACTAGTAGGCCACGAGTTCTAACTTCCACCGCGTGAAGGTGAACAGTTAAGTCGTTCCGACTGACGGCATTTGCAAAATCATGGTATTTATTTAATGTACTCGTGGTCTTTTGGGATCTTTGTTTCCCATGGAGCAGGTAATTCTACAATAAGGGCTATCTTCCGAGATATGAAGTAAAGAGCGCTGTGCATCCGCGACTTGCAGGGAATTGATACTGCTTAGAGACCGAATCGACTTTTAGAATCCAATCTGAAGCTTTCTCGATTATTGAATGTTTAGTACCTTTAGATCCATCCCGCACAAATGTATTAGGGGTTTGGAGGGTAGTGTCAGACCCTTGTTGGCGCGAGCTACTCTGAAGGACTTTATCATTGCGGTAAGTGTACCGTCCTTGATCTAAGGCCGCCTGGCAGCCAGATAAATTATGTCCCCAGGTGTGAAAGGGCCATTGCTACAGAGAGGACATGAATTATCTTCTCAATACCTTTGTGAGGGACCACCCCTCACTAGACTCCAAGTTGTGCGGTGTGAGGCGGTGGTATCAACTTACGAGTTATCTCCGTATTGAATGGCGGTTTTGAATGAAGTAGAAGGTTGAAAGTTTGATATTGAAAGTTATAACGCTTCCCGAGTGTACTATTGCGCGACTGCGGTTACGAGGATATATGGATGAGGATCGTATGTGTGCTCCAAGATACTAATCTTGTACTGGGCACGGCTCGAGTCTGTGGGATTGCAGACTGACGCTTCGTGACTGGGAAAGATAGGGAAAGGAAACCACCAAGGAGCCGGATTCGTTGACGCACCTCGTGAGAGGGGTACCGAATATGCCGTCGCAACCTTGGTGGGAGGTGATCACGCGAGGAATGATACTTCGGTTGCTTTTTCGCCTGTTTATATAGGCCGGGAAATCAGGCAATCCGAAATATTCCGATTAAAGGTATTGTTTCATCGTGCTGAATCATCGCCGCACGGGTTAAAATAATAGCTGAAATGTGTCAGCACTGGAAATCGATGCATTTGTTGATCGCATGTAATGGTACTTAAGGGTCATTACACCTTCAACGAGTGGGGTTACTGGGGTGTGGAATTGTATGCTGGAAGGCATTTAAATATTTTTATGGTCTCTGGCGTCTAGTCATACATCACTAACTTCCAGAGCATTGGAGGAGAAATGAAAATGTGTTCAGCTGTTGTCCAGTAAAATAAACTGTTATCCATTAATACGCTAAAAGGAGAATGGCACTCTTTGGGCCCATCCTTTAATAATAATAAACCATACGTCATACGAAAGATCTTTTTATGTATTATAATAATTATATAACAGGTTTTCTAAATTTGTTGTGGGTAAAATGTTATATACGGCAACTTGAGTTGTCAACTACAACGTCAACTCAGGAAGTTTAACGGTATGTGATCGTTCTGTCTTCCGTGAGATGAGCGTAGAAGACTTTAGGATGGTACGAACCTACCTTCCAGCAAAGCCGCGAACCCGCCAGAGTCCAACGCCTTGCGGCGAGGCACTACGAAGGTAACCATGCGGGCCACTTCGCCCTCTGGCTACCAGTTTTGGAAGGATGATAAATATACGTCAGTAGATGACGATAGGGGTTGGTTTTGCTTAGTGAGTTCAGAGCGAGACATAGTGGGCGGAAGAACTGCAATCGACTCACAACCACGGCCACTCACTTGGCAGGTGTCACGTAGGTTATCAGTTGCTGTTTGGCTTTTGCTGTATCAGTTAAATGCACAGCTGTATAACAATGTTTTAACACTGCTGCTATATTATCAAGTAGGGAGTTAATGGGCCCTTGCTGAGTTGGCCACCAAGACCCATTCTGTTCAGGGTTGGTCACACTCACGGGTCAACACCTATCCGACGTCCTCCACGCATGAAGTGCGAGCCTGGGTAGGACTCTGGCCTTATGGTCAGTTTCCCCTGGGAACTGGCGCTCCTGGACGGTCTGCGCACCGTGCGGCATAAGCCAATCGATTGCGCACTCTGACTAACAGTTTAGTGGTTTCAAGGCGGCAGGTGAGGGTGGAGAACCCACCCACCGCCCGGGCAGTTATAACGACGGTGGTCGTCTTATCTGCCCGGGATATCATGCAACGACACCCCGCGCGTACCAGAAGGGTATACGCGCGGGGGGTAAAGAAAGGTAGCCACCCCCCCCGTACCACCCCGAAAACCCATTTATTCAGTATAAAAAACAAAAGAAGTTAACAACAAAAGAAGATAAGAAGTAGTCGTAAAAACAATAATAAAATAAACACAAAGCAGAGATTAAAGTTAAACAAAGACAGGCTACCAAACACAGACAGGATGTTGGGGGGACTAAGTGGTTAGTGAGGGTGTATGTAGACGTATGGGTCATGGGGCGGTCTCGTGGGGGACGGCCTAACCAAGGTCCTCAGGTAGGGGACGCGCCCGCGGGGGCGGTTTGGGGGACGGCACATAGACGGGCACTTCGGGCTGGAAGTGGCCTTCGCATCACGCCACTGGTGTCGGGGGGGACCCCAAAACTCTGAGTAACAGTTGGGGGAGTCTGGAAGCAGTACTGTTTCCTATAGAGCGGGGGTGGTATCGGACCTTACGGTGAGTGCTCTTGAAACGACCAGCCACCCGATCCTGGGTGATCAGCCGGGCAAAGGACGCTGTGGTCAGCGATAGATTCGGTAAACACCGTTTCACCGCTTCGTAAGGGAGAGGACCGCGCAAGCGACCTCGAACTCGTAACCAATCGAGAGACTGGAGTAATCTGGTCACAATTGGAAGTAAGGGCGTGAGTAGCCCGCCGGGTAACACTCCTGGCTATCTCGCGGTTAAGGCGTTGGCCTCTTACGGGTTTGTGGCGGAGCTAGACGGTGGACTGCTTTTGTCCTAAGTCTTCTGCGCTCACTCCAGGGAGATAGAACGACTAATCGTTAAAACTCCCTGAGGTGACGGGCTCGCCCGCTGTAGTTGACAACTCTAGTTGCTATATTATCACCTATTTGCTTAATAATAACAAATAGAAATAATAATAATAATAAAAAGATAATAATAAAAAAAACTTCTTAACTGACATTTCTCGTCAGAGACTTTATAATCGAAATATATGAAACTTAAATAACACTAAGATGTTAGAGGTCAAATTATGTTTTTAAATTTAACTAAAACATGCCTAAATATTTATGCCATTCTTAAGCGTATTGGCTGGTGGGCCAAGGGCTCATATAAATAGTAGCTTTCTCCTTTAGTAATATGATACAACTTACAACCAATAGCGTTAGAAAGCGATTACAATTCATAGTATGTAGCATTGTTGCCCATCACTACAAACCCCTGGCACACGTATATGCCAGCCGGGTGCGTATGTGTGTGTTCGCGTGTTTAATGCGCCTGTTTATCCGGCGAATGAAAGAAAAATAATTTTGCACGCGCCGTTGTTTCCTTGGCATAATATCCACCCCAGACCGTATAATCTACCCCCCGTTTCTTACCCCCTCCATTAATCTACCGCCCCGCGCGGCGCTCGCCGGGCATCATGGCGGTTTAATACGTTTTAGAGGGTAGGCAAATATTTCTTCACCGGTTACACATTCCGCTCATTGTTTGTCTTGAGGCGTGTATTTTCTTACTTAGTTAGCGGGAAGAGCGGGCGCCAGCCGGCTTAACCCTTTCCGGACGGCTCGATACGATCGTGCAAATAATTTAGAGAAAATCCTGAGCTCGCGGTAATCAACTTTTCGCAACGGGGACGACACCGATCGATCGTGCAAACGCTAGAGCAACTAGAAAAATATACAGCGGGCGAGTCAGTCGCATCAGTCTCGCCTGGATCATTGGCTACGATGGCGGTTTTTTTTGGCGGGAGCAACGCTTCACGTAAGTACCAATTTTATCAATGTTTTGTTAAATAGCTGGTTGTGTAATGATTTATTTAGTTAGACAATAAGTTAACTGAGGTAAATTAGTAGAAAGTAAATTAATAGATGGAATATATTACGAACTATAACGTGGCAAAAAGTTAAGTGCACGATCGTGTATATTCGGCCCTAACCCGAGATATAGTGTTTTGTAAAGTATTGATGTTTTTCATCAGTTTTAGATATTTTTTGTTTCTGATACTATTGATTTTATGTTTTTAGGGCGCCCACTCAACGATGAGCAGATAGAAAACCTTTTGGGCGATGGAAACGTCTCAGAAATGGAAGATTTGGATCTCGACGAAGAGATATATCCATACTCAATTATTTCCATGCTTGAGGGAGATGAGTTTGAGGCAGATCAATCCGTTGTCGAACCATTCGCTGTTACACCCTCCGAACTCTGTTCCAGTAGCACTTCGCTCACCAAAGCTTCCCCCGAGGTCGCAGCAGCGCCTTCCGCACCAACATCTAGCAACATTTTACCAGCTTCCCCCAGGCCATCTGTACGTACTACAAAGCAGAATAATACTAATCGATCACTTGCCAAACCTACTCGCACATCGAAGCGCTCTACTACTGCCAGCACTAGCACTGCCAAAACTGGGACCAGTACTAACCGTGGACCATCTGTACCATCCCGCAGATCTGCTACATCATCTAATGGTACCTCTAAAAGACGTCATTATATATCTCAACCGCAACCTTGGAAGCAATTACCATTCCTAGAAAAATCTCACGAATTCACATCACTTCCTTGCAGGGAAGTAAGAAATCCAATTGAATATTTTAATGAATATATGGATGATACATTCTTCGAACATATGAGTAACTGCTCAAATATGTATCACTTGAGAAAGACTGGCAATGAACTAAAGACTTCGCGAGCAGAAGTAATGAAACTTTTTGGTATTCTTGCTCTAATGGGTTCTATTCCATACCCACGATTAAAGATGTACTGGTGCAAAGGGATTGCAATGGAAAAAATTACTTCGACAATGACTCGCGACCGATTTTCGACGTTACGAAATGCCCTTCACGTTGTAGATAGTGACACGCCGCCCCCAGGAGATGTGAACCCACTCTGGAAGGTGCAACCCATGATTGAACAAATACGCAAGGGTTGCTATAAACAGGAGAGAGTGCCAGGCTTTTACTCGATAGATGAGCAGATGATACCGTTTACCGGGCGTTGCATTTTGCGACAGGTCGTGAAAAACAAGCCCCGTCCAGTGGGGCTAAAAAACTTTGTGCTTACGACTAGCCAAGGTTTAATGCTTGACTTTGATATATACAAAGGGGCTAAGACTATGTTCGGCAAGTGCAAAGTGTATCTTTGCATCTCACGTGGCCAGAACTGTTTTAGAGCTTATCATAAGAAGTAATGTGTGTTCTGTTTTTGTTTTTAGAAGTAATTTTATGTTTGATAAGACTGTGAGTCTACTTTTTGTTCCTTTTGTCACTAAAAGATTTTATGAGATATTTTAATAAATAAGAAATGCATGGCTGATTATTGTAAATCAAAAGGCTGATAATTATAACTAATTAAGTTTATTTTGTAACGAAAACGTCTTTAATTTACCTTTTTCCTGTTTCAATTATGAACTTGCACGATCGTGCAATTACACATATGTCCTGACACGCACGACCGTGCAGTTAGTTTTTGCAATGATCTGTCACAGCAGGATTTTTTAAAATATTTTTTCCTGAGTTTATATGCCAAAATAAAGCAACTAACTAGAATTTCAATTCGGGATTTAAAAAAAAATCTCTCGTCCGGAAAGGGTTAATTTTCGTTTTAAACTTCTTCGTTTTACACATACGAATTTGTACGTTAGGGTGACCGTATTATTTTCCTCAACACAAAATGGAAATATACGACGGATGCAGTACGGCTAGGGGAGGGTCGGGCACGATGGATAGGACGGGTAAAAATAATATAATCTTTATTTTTAAAGCAGAACGCATCGGAGCACCTATCCCTCAAAGGTCATCGCCTACTCAGTTAGTATCTGAGGCCGGCTCATTAACGGTCCACTAAGATTCTAAAAATCTCCGTTTGGAAACTATTAGGATTTGGCAGGGCGGATGGCGGATGAGGTCACCTTAGGAAGTTTTAACGATATTGATCGTTCTATCTCCCGTGAGGTGAGCGTAGAAGACTTAGAGACGATTTTTTTTTATTAAATAACCATTTTTTTTTAATACAGCTTCGTATAAAATCCAGCCAAGCCTAAGGCTTACCTGCTGAAGATTAGGATAGGGTGACTTTCAGTGCCACTTTAGTGGCCATTTTTACCATATTATAATATATCTGCTGCATTATCTGCTACATTAGTAAGGATTAGTCAGCACAGAAAGCCACCCCCTTAATAATATTTACATAAAAAGATGAACGTACTTAATGCTAATAAAATTAAATATGAATCTTATTCGTATCATTTACACGTGTCTTTCACTTTCACTTATTTAAAAGCTAACTATTTTTAATAATTTTTTTTTGGTTTTTTGTACATTTCTTATAAGTTTTAAATTTATAGGAATTTTGTTGAATATTTTAGGTGGGTTAGCCAATTCAATCTTCTTTTGCCATAAAGGTTGCTAAAAGGAGGGACGAGTAGCCGTTCATTTTGTATCTGTCTAGTGCTGTGTTTATATTGGACATAAATAAATTCGGAACTCGTCAGTCTCGAAATATTGAACTGTCAATCTATAAATAAATAATACATTAGCTGGTAATATGTCACAATACTTGAAAAGTCCTATCTGGTCGTTTCTGAATTTATTTCGAATCTTGTTTGGAACGATTACTTTTAAAATGCGGTGTTGTAGAGATGTGATGCGCGATATATAAGATTTAAATGTGTTGCCGTAGGTTGTAATTCCATAAGCAATAATAGATTCGACCAGGGCAAAATACAGACTTCTCAGCTGATTGTATTTGAGAATGTATTTTAAGTGGTAGATTTTTATAATTATTTGTCTAAGTTTTTTGCAAATGTTATTAATGTGAACTTCCCAGTTGAATTTTTTATCAATCGTTAGTCCAAGGTACATTTCAGAATCGACTTTTTTTATGCTCACACCGACAGTCTGGTTATGGATTATGTAGAAATTTATGCGTGTGGAAACCTACCTTCAGCTAAGCCAACATGCTCATCAGCGGCCAACGACTTACAGCGAGACACCGGGAAAGGATACCCAGCGGGAAGCCTCACCGCCTGACTACCACCACCACCTCAAAGTCTACCAAATCCCATATTCATAAAATACAGTGAAAACTACATATGTAGATACTGGGCTAATAGGCATTCCTTGAAGTAAGTCGGGTTAAGTTTGAACATTTCAGGTTGTCGAATACAACGGGCGAAACCGTTCAAGTAAGCGAAGTCTCCCATGGAGTAAGCGTAAAAGACTTAAGTGGACAGTAGGGCAGTATCGACTACAACGGGCAAACCCGTCACCCTGGTTTAACGATATGTGATCGTTCTTTCAGCCGTGGCATGAGCGTAGAAGACTTAGAGATAAGACAATCTACTGTCTAGCTTGCAAAAAGACAGTTAGAGACCAACGCCTTACGGCGAGGCACCGGGAAAGGTACCCAGCCGCCAGCCTTGCCCCCTATCCTACCAGTTTTGGTAGGATATCTCCGTCTGGATTTAACCGGATATCTCCAACCTCCCGACTGGTCACGGGTCCGAAGTCGCTTACGCGCCCTCTACCTGTTGTATTACAGCGGTAATTCAATTTGAAATTTTCGCTGTCCCGGGCGTTCTTTGCCCGTAGTGCCACATGGTATCGACATGGCCCAAGGTCATTTCAAGAGTAGCATGACAGCAGGTCAACATCCACCCCCGCTGCTTAGGAGAAAGTATATTGCCATAGTCTCCAGACTCCTTCAGTCAGAGTGAACAACCGATTGGCGTCGCCGAACGGTGCGCAAACCGTCCCGTAGCGCCGGGATACCATCCCGCCAGAAGAAACCGGTCCGTCAGCTTCGAGGTCTGAGACGCAAAAGTCTTACCCGGGCTAGGGAGCTAAATCGTGAGTTGAGCCGATCCGAGAACAAAATGGATCGTATGGCACTTGCTCCACGAAACCATTCGCTACCAATCATTCGCTACTTAATTGGACAGCACAATCCACAGTCAAACTACACCAGTATCCCGTGAGAGTCCAGCGGCTTATAGCGAGGCGTTAGGAAATGCCATCCAGCAGGCCGTCCTCGCGTCCTTACCATCAGATTTGGATGGATTTCTCCATCCTTCAGTCTGGTCTCAGATTCGAAGGCGCTTGCACGGATTCTACCTGACGTCAGCATTCATTTTATGACAACGTATAATGTTTTGTAGCGTGTTTGATTTGGCGTCCGATCGTTATGTTGTGCGGCGGATATTCGAACAAAATCCTTGCCTCTTACGCATTGTCTGGCCGTCCTTTTTGTTCGGTAAAGCAGCGACTTGCTCGCACGTCGATTCTCAGGGCGACTGCAAGATTGCTATCCTTTTTGCCCTGCATCTTGGAGGTATTTTGATTGTAGTTGTAGCGTCGCAACAACCTCAAAACTAGGATATAAGACGAATTTACCGCGTGAAATTTGTAGCACCCGACGTTTCGGTGACGTTGCACCCGCCGTTGTCCAGGGTAGACTGAAGAGCTGTCAATCCGTTGTTTTGCGGGTAGGACGCACACCCCTGCTGCCACTGCTACACATTTCAAGTGGTAAATTCGTTTCTATCTTATTTATAATGTCAAACAACCGCGATAGTCTTCGATTTTATAACCTCAAACTACCAAATGAACGAACCCAAAACTACCCTTACCATAAAATCTAATTTTTCTGTGTGAAAAGTACAAGGCTACTACTGGGTTATAGGCATTTCTTTAAGTAAAGTGATGTCGGGTTGAAATTTAACAGTGCTGTTTTTACTATCCCGTTTTGAGTGTCAAATAAATGTTTTAATGAGTAATATAAATAAAATGGTATCTACTTTCTTTTTACCATATGCACTCTTATCGTAAGGGTATACGACTATAGTAGTATTACAAAATATTTAATTTTGGACGCCATTTTGCCAATATTGCGGAGCCAGCGCGAAATTTAGGAGGCTACAAAACAGAATCCTATTAAAATCTTAAACTACCTGATTCCATATCATAAAATCCATTCTTCTGAATGAAAACCACGTGGCTATTGGGTTAATAAGCATTTCTTGAAGTGGAGTGTCGTCGGGTCGAGGTTGAACAACTAGGGTTGTCAACTACAACGGGCGAGCCCGTCACCTCAGGAAGCTTTAACGATTAGTCGTTCTATCTCCCTGGAGTAAGCGCAGAAGACTTGGACAAAACAGTCCACCGTCAAGCTCCGCCACAAACGCGTAAGAGGCCAACGCCTTAACCACGAGATGGCCAGGAGTGTTACCCAGCGGGCTTACACTCACGGCCTTATTTCCAATTGCGACCAGATTACTCCAGTCTCTCGATTGGTTGCGAGTTCGAGGTCGCTTGCGCGGTCCTCTCCCTTACAAAGCGGTGTAACGGTGTATACCGAATCTATCGCGAACGACGGCATCCTCTTCCCGACTGTTCACCCAGGATCGGGTAGCCGATGGTCGTTTCAAGATCAGTCGCCGTAAGGTCCGCAACAATCCCCGCTCTATAGGAAATAGTACTGATTCCAGACTCCCCCGACTGTTAGTCAGTGTGCGCAATCGATTGGCTTACGCCGCACGGTGCGCAGACCGTCCAGGAGCGCCAGAAGGTTGTTTCCCAGGGGAAACTAACCCTAAGGCCAGAGTCTTACCCAGGCTTGCACTTCATGCGTGTAGGCCATCGGATGGGGGTTGACCCGTGAATGTGACCAACCCTGAACAGAATGGGTCTTCGTGGCCAACTCAGCAAGGGCCCCTTAGCTCCCGGTTGAGGCTGAACATCTTAAGGTGTCGACTACAATGGGCGAGCCCGTCACCACAGGACGTTTTAACGATTAATCGTTCAGTCGACCTGCTGTGAGCGTATAGAAGACTTCGGACAAAATAATCCGACGTCTAGCTACGCTACAACCCGTAAGAGACCAACTCCTTACCGCGAGATAGCCAGGAATAATACCCGGCGGCTCGAGACACTCGCGCCCTTACTCCAATTGTGACCAGATTTCTCCGGTCTCTCGATTGGTTCCGAGTTCGAGGTCGCTTGCGCGGTCCTCTCCCTTACGAAGCGGTGAAACGGTGTATACCGAATCTATCGCGGACCAAGGCGTCCTTTACCCGACTCTGAACCGGGATCGGATGGCAAATGGTCATTTCAAGAGGAGTCGCCGTAAGGTACGCAACCACCCCCGCTCTATAGGAAACAATACAGTTTCCAGACTCCCCCGACAGTTAGGCGGAGTGCACAATCGATTGGCTTGCGCCGCACGGTGCGCAGACCGTCCAGGAGCGCCATAGGTTTGATTCCCAGGGGAAACTGGTTCGCTGGCCAGAGTCCTACCCAGGTTCGCACCCCGTGCGTGGAGGCCGTCGGATGGGTGTTGACCCGTGAGTGTAACCGACCCTGAACATATGGGTCATCGTGGCCAACTCATCATGGGCCCGTTAGCTCCCAAAAGTTGGGGCTGAACAGTTGAGACTGAACAGTGTTGTTTTTAGTATCCCGTTTCGCGTGTCAACATGCGGGTTCCAATCTCCTTACATGTGAGTTCGTTGCCCTGCTACTGTTCCCTAACGTGCGGAGCGTCGGCCGGAACATCTTCCCGCTTTTACAGTGAGTTGATTCAACCTTCCAATTTACGTACAAACAAGCGAAATGGTCCCGTAAACGAGTAACAGCCGTCGCAATCAACTCCGCACCCTGATTTCTCCCCCAGAGCGTTGACGCACCCTATTTTCCTATTTGTGTATAAATAACGGCGAAGACTTCATGAAAATTACTCAGCGCCACTGATCCATGCGTGTCTGCGTCAAGAAAAAATATAGATTGGACATTGCATACAATCAATATGGTTGTTTGGGTTCTATATACGTTTCGAATTGGATCGATTGACCTTGACTATAGAAATCTACCTTAAGACCTAGTAAAACGCAAGTGAATAATATTAATCTATACTAATATTATAGAGAGGTAAAGTTTGTAGGAAGTAATCTCTGGATCTACTGAAGCGATTTTAAAAGTTCTTTTGCCAATAGAAAGCCACGTTATTTGTGAGTGTCATAGGCTATATATTAATTCGAAAAAAGAAAAGCCTTTTTCGTGGTAGTTGGATTTGCAAAGTAAGTCGGAGAAAAAACGGTCGAACGAAAACGTTTCTAACTAACGCTGCCTTAACGATGAGAGATATATGATTGAGTTCTAGATAAAAGTTGTAGAGCTTGGTAATGCCTACAGAAAAGTGAGCAACAGCATATGTCTAAATTTTATATTCAAGTCACAAAAGTAGTTTTTATATTAAAAAAATAATTTGAATCGTTAGGTCATGTTTATTGGCCATATTATCAACAATTATGAATTCATATCAAAAAAGGTAAATTTATCGTCTCAAGTGAAAACAAAAGACTTTTCCCTTTTACTGCATAAATGATTAAAGAGATAAGACACTCACAAATACGATACTCACAAGAAGACACTCACAAATAACGGTAATATAGTCAAATTGGCATGCAAAGACATACATACATATGCAGTAAAAATATAACCCTTCTTTTGGCAGTCAGGAAATAAATCATAGCACTCAATACTAACCGAACCACACTCATAATTTTATTACAAGTAAAAAGTTTTAGCGCCCAACAAAGTGGGCACGAGTCACATAGTTAGTTATATTCTCGTAAAGATGATATTAGAATTCTTACAAATGTTTATGCTATAAATTTTAGATGAATAGCCTAGAGAAAACGATTTATAACTATGCCCGATTTATTTAATTATTTATTTCTTAAGAAAGCATACAGCGTTACTTTAAAAAAATAACATAATATATAAACGCTGCAACAGATGTAAGGATGTTTAACAGTTTTCTATAGTTTACAATAAATGTTAGGCAATTTAATTGAATTTAATTTACTTAAAAGTGGAGATTATCGGGAGGGATAGGGTCTGTATTTTGTTTTATATTAGGAAAATAGTCTTGTCTTCGAGCAATGTTTAGAATTCGAGTTTGAACAGGATCTCTAAGTTTTAGGATCTTGGAAATTTGGTAAACGTGTGCCTACGTGTGTGTGTGTGTGTCTGCGTATCTGTACTCACGGTATCCACTCACTCTAACCTCTACATACCAACTTACAAACTTACAAACATTACGTCTTTATAATATTATTATAGATAGACTGAGCCACAGGGATGCGTTTTCGTGTTTAGCTAGTATAACTTAAAATACCATCTTCAAGGAATTCAAGTATTTCGAATGTTTTTCTAAATTCAGCCTCAGCGACGGCATATCTCTCTTTTTCCCTTATATGTTCATGGTGGATATGTTAAGGGATGTGGCAAAGCACCCAATCTATGCATGTAGTCGAACACCCCATTTTTTGGACGCGTCATTACTGTCGAAGTATGAACGGCGTGCCGGCCTAGGGTCCTACATACTACTTAACGAAAATTAATGGGCAAAAATTTGAAACGGATAAAATTGAACCACGGGTAGAATGGGGAGGGGATTACTTATTTGTGATATCATACAGTAGGGCGAACCCGTCACCCCAGGCTGGTATAACGATATATAATCGTTCTTTCAGCCCGTCGATATAAAGTATGAGATTTAGATCATTTATTCATTTTAAGAAATTCATTTTAATTCCAAATAATCAATCGTTTTCAACTAGCGATAGATCGTTTTGAACGAAATTTGTGAACGAACGTTTTGAACGAAATTTAGTAGTAATTAGTTTTACCAATCGATAGATAGGTCGAACGGACAAGGCGTATCGATTAAAAAAAAACATGTTTGAGTCCGAAACCGATTTAGATCGTTTTGTTCGCCGACTCCTCATATATGGGTATATAACCTCACATGTATTCGTGTGTACTAATACATTCAAGTTATAATAATCTGCCAAAACCGGAAACCATCCCCCATCCATTCTTGAATTTCTCGGAGCTGACAAATTGCGACTTTCAATGGCAGAAATGCGGCATTCGCGCTGCGAAGAAATGTAATTTGGGTATATTTATTATTCAGGTCGTCAATCATAAGGACGCGGAATGACTGAGATGCGGATAGGGTTACCAAAATATGATATCCGAATAGGACAATTCTTCCTTTTTCATTTCATTATATTTCTGAATTCATATATGAGCTTTCATTAGATGCTGTATTGAATTTAAATAGAAAACAACAATACATTTTACTGCGTAAAATTTGTAGCAACTTTGGCTTCGACAATGTAAAAATTTCCGCTGTCCAGGATGTTTATTTATTTATTTAATAATTAATTGCGCATTACCTAGCTGGGTAGTTTTTGTGTATATACAATTTCTGCTTCGTTCATTAGCCAGTTTCTTGATCAGGCTGTCCTTCGACATAAGCCTCCCCCTTTTATGAGCAATTCTGTCCGATATTACTTGGAAACTTTTAATTTTACCTTTAAGATACTTTTAGATAAGAATACCATTCCATATACATACCTTGTTTTTCGCCATAGAAGTGAAAAAGTATTCGTTATATTCTCTTATCTCTTCTATTTTTTTATTTCACAAGACCGATGATATCCCAGTTTATAAGTCTTATGGCTTCTTCTAATTGTTTTAATCTGTTATCTGTCATTAGTGTTCTAACGTTTAACGTTGCAAGGTACATTTTATTTTTTGGCGCCCAGGTATATTTCTAGGGGGGTGGTCGTCTAGCAACCCTACGGGGACCAGCCGGTTTGGGGTTGTACAATTTTTGCTCGTGTCTCTCAAATAACATATTTATAATAAAAATAATAATAAAACAATATAAAAAAATAATATTATATTTTAAAAAACAATTAATAGGAAATTCTATATTTGGTGTCAGAAAAACAGAAATTACTAATGTAATATGTATACTGCATTCTAAAGCATATTTATATAAGGGTTTAACATCCAAGCGCTGATTTTCTACATTGTGTATAATAAACATTTTTTTCGATAATTTGAATCCAAATTCTTCGATAGTTTCGCAAATTATCACATAAAAATAGTACTAATAATCAATTAAAATTATTTGATAATTTCACAAATTATCATATGGACAATATGGGGCAGTATCATATGGACGTAAGGGAGAGGACCGCGCAAGCGACCTCGATCCTGTAACCAGTCGGGAGGAAGGGAGATATCCTTCTAAACTTATAGTCAGGGGGGCGAGCCTGCCCGCTGCGTTCCTTTCTCGGTGCCTCGCCGTAAGGCGTTGGTCTGTGAGGCATGTTGGCAGAACTAGACAGTAGATTTGTCTTCTACGCTCATCCCCCGGCTGAAAGAACGATCAGATATCGTTATACCAGACTGGGGTGATGGGTTCGCCCTTTGTAGTCGACACCGCTCTACTGAAATATAAGTAAACTACTCTTTATACTGACTACAGTTATTACTGTTTTACTGTTACAACTATTTTACTGTTATGACTGTTTTCACAGTTATTGCTGTTGTTACTGTTTATTACTGACTTACTTACGTAAACTAATGCTAATAATAAATAATAATAAAAAAAATTAGGTAAAACAAAGACTATGATAAAAATAAGATAGCAGGGAGTTTCCGTTTTAGCTACTAAAGGGATAGATAAAAGCTTGCTATCTCAGTGGGTAAGGAATTAAGGAGAGCTGTAACCGTCACCACTGGCCTTTGTCTACGAAAATATTTGTAGGATGGTAAGGCACAGTAAACAATATATACCGGTATGTACAATTTAATTTAATTTACCGGTTGTAATTTAATTTACCGGTTGTAATTTAATTTACTGGTATGTACAATTCAACTTACATTCACAACAACCACTCAAAACTGTATACTTAAAACATATTATTTTGGCAACCC
Organism: Micropterix aruncella; assembly: GCA_944548615.1. Taxonomy (NCBI): domain Eukaryota; kingdom Metazoa; phylum Arthropoda; class Insecta; order Lepidoptera; family Micropterigidae; genus Micropterix; species Micropterix aruncella. Next base: position 20,195,388 of record OX155970.1, on the reverse strand, counting down.
TACCTTTACCAAATTATGGTAGAAGGAAGGAACGGGGGGGGGGGGGGGGGTGGTTCTTGTCAGCCGGAGACCCAATCTGACAATGAAGATTTGGCCTAATTTACTTAGCTGCAACCTCAACGAGTTTGCCTTATTACCACGAGTTTACCTTATTACCTTATTCCCTTGTCTCGCATTCAATATGTATTGGAATTGCGGTGCGACGATACCGTCATCCCCATTGGCGTGAGTTGATATAATCCAATATACAGCCTACATCAGGGTTTCTCAAACTTTTTAAGGTTCCATACCAAAGCGTATAAATGTACGTATAAGCGTATAAATTCGAGTGAGACTTCGGGTCTGCATGTCCGTAAAAATTGCATTTGAGAGCTAATAGTCCCTGTTGCAGTTGGCCACTAAGACCTATATTTTCAGGGTCGTTCAAACTCACAGATTAACACCCATCGGACAGCCTCCACGTATGAAGTGCGAGCCCTGGTAGGACTCTGGCCTGCGGGCCAGTTTCCCCCAGGAGTCAACCTTCTGGCGCTCCTGGATGGATTGCGCACCGTTTAGCCAATCAGCCAATCGATTGTGCATTCTGACTGACAGTCGGGGGAGTCTGGAAACAGTACTGTCTCCTGTAGAGCGGGGATAGTTGTCCACCTTACGGCGACTGCTCTTGAAATGACCAATCGGCTGCCCGATGAAAGCCGGATAATGGATGCCGTGGTCGGCGATAGATTCGGTAAACACCGTTTCACCGCTACGTCCTTACATAGCGGTGAAAAGGTGATTGCTTGTGCGGTCCTCTCCCATGAGACGACCGCGCAAGCGACCTTGAACCCGTAACCAGACAGGAGACCGGAATAATATGGTTGCGACTGGTAGTAAGAGCGCGAGTGTCGGCCCGCTTGGTGATTAACCAAGCTGTCTCGCGGTAGGGCATTGGTTTCTTACAGGAGTGTGGCGTAACTAGACGGTGGACTATTTCGTCCTAAGTATTCTGCGCCCACCTCACGGAAGACAGAACGATCAATATCGTTAAAACTTCCCGAGGTCGCGGGTTCACACGTTGTAGTCGACAGCTCTGGCTGTCTCTATAAATGCCACCGTGGATTACTTTGGTCCGCCAGGAAATTTGTTACATTTATATGACAGAACATGATTGAACATGAACCCTGCTCACACTAAGTTAAATAAGGAAATATTTCTTTATTATCTATTATTTTTATTATCTACACAAAGCCATTGTCTAGTGGCAATATTTTTTGTGCCTAATTATCAAGGATATTGACCCTTTAAGAACCATAAGACATATTTGTCTCATAACTTCAAAAATCATTTTATAGATTATCGAATAGGAATAAATTATAAATTATATTGTTTCTATGTTATTGAGGCATCAGAATATTAATAATAGCAAATAAAATAAAATTATTGTTTAAAAATATACCGTATTTTGGTTTTGAAAATATTCCAAATGACCAAAGAACTCCGGTGATTTTAAATAAATATATAAAACATTTATTTCGACTTTATCAAATAGATTTTTTTCTTTTAGTACGTATTTTTGTGCGTATGATTTCTGAGTTAAATAATAAAATAGTAAAATTTTGGAAAAGTTGTAACTTTGCAACTTTATGAACCACAGGACCGCTTATAACCCATCAATTTATAAAAAATCTTTTGAACCAATTTTCACAAAACTTGACATACATAATATGTTAGTTTTTTACATTGGTATTTAATAGTTGTATATATGTATACAGGTTATATGTATGTATATGTCCTCCAAGTGTTAAGACTATAATTTTCGCAAGAATAATAATTAGTGTATGATGTTAAATGATCTCGTTGAAGAAATAAATAAGAAGAAAAACAAAATTTTATTTAATCTAACTTTAAAAAAAATTTTAATCTAACAATTTTTTTAACTTTAGGTATCGAGAAGAAGAACATTTTTTCAACTTTGTGATCTCAAATATTCTACCTCTCTGTAATAAATGCCTATACCTATCAAAGAAAAGTTTTAAATAATTTTGAACTTTACTGCAGAAGAAGCTTGTGGGGGTTTTTTTTAATGTGAAGCCTGGACAACGTAGTAAAATTTGCAGGTTCTTGGGATAATGAAGGAGAGCGGTATTAAAGGTAAAAAGTAAAAAAAAAATTGTTTGATCTGGGCTTCTTGAAAATTAAAAAAACAAAAATTGAAGTTTGTTTTTTTAATTTTATTGTACTTTATTTAATAGTTAAACACAGTTTTTTACAGGAAAATGTTGTGAAGCAAGTAGGAATGGCACCGCAATTAGTTTGACCAGTAGGGCAGTGTTGACTACAACGGGCGAACCTGTCACCCCAGGCTGGTATAACGATATGTGATCGCTCTTTCAGCCGTGGGATGAACGTAAAAGACTTAGAGACAAGTCAATCTACTGCTTAGCTCCGCCAAAAAGCCAGTCAGAGGCCAAAGCCTTACGGCGAGGCACCGGGAAAGGTATACATCGGGCAACCTCGCCCCCTGACTACCAGTTTGAAAGGATTATCTCCGTCTCGAATTAACCTTCAGTATACATTTAGTTGCAGGATCGAGGTCGCTTGCGCGTTCCTCTCCCTTATGAAGTTTTGATACGGTGTACACCGAATCTATCGCGGACCACGGCATCCTTTGCCTCGCTTATTCACGCGGGATCGGGTGGCCGAATGGTCGTTTCAAGAGCAGTTGCCCTAAGGTCCGCAACCACCCCCGCTGTATAGGAAACATTACTGTTCCCAGACTTCCCCGACGGTTAGTCGGAATGCACAATCGCTTTGCTGACGCCGCAAGGTGCGCAAGCCGTCCAGGATCGCCAGAAGACTGACTCCTAGGGGAAACTAGACTGACTCCTAGGGGAAACTAATCCAAGGCCAGATTCATTGTAAAAAGGATAGAAAACGAATTTACCGCGTGTTTGTCTTTATCCGTATTCCTCATAGTCCCTTCCCTTAACATAAAAATAGTTCACTTTGTGATACCAGCACCAACTTTTAATATGTTATTAAACATATTGTTCCCTCAAAAAAACCGTCGGGACCCCAGCTCTATAGTGTCTGGATCCGCATATATGACGTCATCAAAATGGCGGCCGCCGCATTTTGAAAACCCCGAATTATTTTGAAACTCTTAGCCCTATGTAGATGTGCAAGATGTCAAATGAATGGTAATTAAAAGTTTTACAATAAAGCCTTACAATATGCCCACCTGACTAGCCCAGTTAAGAAAATAATTTAAAAAATGTGAAAATTGAATTTTGAAATAATCCATATTTTGATTATACTCTGTAAATTACTGATTTCAGACAATAACTATGTACGACAAAAATATCAAAAGGTTTATCAGCTTTCCATTAAAAAAAACAGTAAATTAATCGGATGGAAAATCCCTTAGTTAAGCCGCTTTTAGCAAGTCGATCTCTCTCCGCTCGTCGTCTCGCGTTGTTGCCGTCTTATTCGCGGCCGCTCGCGCTGGTCCCTTCTCTTAGCATAAAAATAGTTAACTTTATGATACCAGCACCAACTTTTAGTATGTTATTAAACATATTATTCTATCTACAAAATCGTCGGGACCCAAGCTGTATAGCACCTGGATGCGCAGATATGACGTCATCAAAATGGCTGCCGCCGCATTTTGAAAACCCCGAATAATTTCGAAACTCTTAGCCCTATGTACATATGCAAGGTGTCAAACGAAAGGTAATTAAGTGTTCTATAGTAACACTTTAACATAGTACCACCCAACTTGCCTAGTTAAGAAAATAATAACAAAAAAGTGAAAAATAAATTTCGGATTTTCTTTGCGGGAATTGTAAGCTGCCCAAGGCAGAAATTCTTCATTATTTTTAAGAGCCATCGTAACGTGGTCTAACCAATCCTTGGTATTCAAACAGGGCCTTATGTATTTTGGTCATGAGTTACGTAGTTTATTGTTTGCATAGGAACGTCCGATTGTTGTTTTTGCGTTGGAGGTATATAAGTATATGAATCGGGAAGTGATACTTCGTATTTATCTTTTTACTCAGGTACAATGGAGTAATGTTCACTTGACTGGTTTCTTCTTCAGGATGTACAATTAGAGATATGGATGTACGATGAAAAGAGTCAAGAGGTGTTTGAAGACGTGTTGTGGTCAATTTTGTCTATCGCTGCATATGTAAATACATTTTTCTCCATGTTTTGAGGGCAAACAAATCCTTGCTGCTTGTATTGGTCACAGGCACTACTTGCTACCATTTCTGTAACCTGGGTTATTCTTTGGTAGGCAACGCTTAAACCTAACTCAAACATCTTGTCGATTACGTCTTTTCGTGCATGAGCGTTATATAGTTTCATACCAACATATAATGGTAGCGGCGTTTCTCGATCGGAAAAGTGCCGTTTATTGTCGCTTTGCGTAACTGTCTTTTTACAAAACTTCATCAACTGAGCAATGTTCGTTGCAACCAAGTGTCTATCTATTTGGGATTCTTCGGTAGTAAACTTCTCTAAAGATTCAGTAAGTGCACCCTCAAGTACCATTCGACAAAACAAAATGCATTGTTTAGGAACGCAATTTTCGCCAGAAAATTTGTCTTTAAAAGAACCGTTGAATTTGGGATACTCTTCAAACATTTGTTTGCGAATAATATTTGCAGCACGAGCTAGACACATGTCATCGCTCATCGTACTATACTGACAAGCACTTTCAATTGCATATCGCACATCACCTTCAAAAAACAGCAAAATATCTCTGCCTACTTTGTCTTCGCGAGGGCCTGGGATAAATTGCAGTAGCTGTTCTTTCAGTCGAGTGCGGTTGAGGTCGATTTTTTCTAAACCTAACTGTTGATTCATATGCTGGAATTTCGTGACCAGGTCAGCAAGACGAAAAACCGGAGCTTCAGCGCTATATAGGTAGGTTTCCTGTATATGAGAGACGAGTTCGGAGAATATGGAGCCATATGCTGTTTGATTGGTTGAGCTTTCTGATTCAGATGATTGCCTGTTTGTCATCTTTCGCACTTTATTCAGAAGCTTAACGTAGCATACTTTATGATACTTTGCCTCCATGGCAACTAAATCGGTAGAATGTAATTTTTTCGTAAGTACTTCATCTTGTAACAGTACCGCATAGCGATGAATATCGGGTCCAATTCTAAGGGTTGACACTGAAACAAGGTTCTTCTTAACTGTTTCAGGTTTATCGCAGAATAAACACTGTTGATAGATGTCCGAACATTGTGGTTTTTTAGACCTCGTATTCATACTCGTTTCAGTATCTGGTGGTTGTATTATTTCTATATTCGGCAGTTTGCTCTACTTTGCTTTCAGCCTGGAAATTTTTAGGGCATCGTATTTTAACCGACATGTTTTATGGTATTTAGCTGTGTTATCTTGAAGCGTTTTGTAAATATTCTCAAAATGCATATGAAATGGAATAGAATCATACTTCGCATATTCAATTAAATTATCGCTTAGCGACTGATACCCGCGATCCGTTGGAATAATTAAGGGCTGGTTGTCGTCCTTTTGACAAATTACGCATTTTTCCCATTTTAATGTAGGATTAACTGGAGTCGTTTCTATTATTTTCATAGATCGCAACGGAGCTGACATCTTGATTTCGTTTGTCACCTAAAAATAAAGGAGTTGGTTAGTAAAAGAAAGTACCTTACTACTTTGGTGCCTACTAAAACACCAAATACTTACCTAGGTAGTCATCATTTTATGCTACTATATATTAGAAATTGTCATACCACTGTAAACAGATTTACTGACAGGTAGATACCTAACAAACTTTATAATGAAAAAATACCGGATCGTCATAAAAATTAAGGTATAGCTACATAATTGGTGCCTATTATTGTCGAAGTACGTTTCTTTAATCCCAGTGAAAAAAGGGGATAACAAAATGTTTATTAAAAATAACAGACATAATTCTTAACTATTAACTAATTATAAAAGTCAAATAATAAAAAGAAATCGGTAAATAATAAACAACATATTTTTTACAGGAATTACAAAACGTACTTACATTATAAATAAATAAGATAAAAATGGATTTACCGCGTGAAGTTTTTTGGAGCACCCGACGTTTCGGCGATTTTGCAACCACCGTTGTCTAGGGTAGACTGACAGTGTCTAGCCTACCCCGAACAGCGGCGGTTGCAACATCGACGAAACGTCGGGTACGGATCTTATTTATTTATAATGTCAAAAAACCACGATAGCATTAGATTTTGTAACTACATTGTATCTAAAGCTCATGCAAAATGACAGATTCATGGTCACCTACCTACCAACTCGTGCAGATTCAATAAATCACGGTATATTAGAAAAAACTAAAAACAATAACACCATTAAAAAACTATTAACAATAACACCAACAATTGACAACAATAACAATTCCTTAGTAATGTAATTAATCCACAAATAAGGGGATTCGTAAAACTTTGTCTGACAGCATTTGCAGTGGAACTGATTTAGAATATCAGAGGTGAAGTAAAATTGGCAACTACGTGCAAGTAACACGTGCGATGCAGCGCGGGCGGCCGATATAACGACGGCAACAATGCAAGACGACGCGGCGACGCGACGTCGCGACGCGCGAGAGAGAATGCCTTGCTAAAAGCGGCTTAACTAAGGCATTTTCCAACCGATTAGTTTACTGCTTTTTTTTTGTGGAAAGCTGATAAACCTTTTGATATTTTTGTCATACATAGTTTTTGTCTAAAATTAATAATTTACAGACTATAATCAAAATATGGAGTATTTAAAAAAATATTTTTCACATTTTATTTATTATTGTCTTAACTGGGCTAGTCAGGTGATTTTAAGTGAATAAGTTATTGTAGAACACTTAATTACCTTTCATTTGACACCTTGCACATGCACATAGGGCTAAGAGTTTCGATATAATTCGGGGTTTTCAAAATGCGGCGGCCGCCATTTTGATGACGTCATATCTGCGGATCCAGGCACTATACAGCTGGGGTCCCGACGGTTTTGTAGAGAAAACAACATGTTTAATAACATACTAAAAGTTGGTGCTGGTATCACAAAGTGAACTATTTGGTCACTTTTCGATGTTAAGGGAAGGGACTATCATGAGGTCCCTCCGATAGCGCATCAGAACAGTGCGTATGTATAGTTGGCGTATGTCTAGTAATTCTAAGTAGAATAGAATAGAATAGATTCACTTTATTGTGCTATAAAAACATTACTTAATTAATATTACACTGGTTTTATAGAAAACGACAATTTATGCACAAATGGCGGACTTACCGCTAAAGCGATATCTTACAGTCAACCTGCATAATTTCTGTATAGCCCCTAGAGCCCTAATTGGCCGATATCGGCAACAACACGATTCAGCGTGACGGCCCCGGTTTAATTTTATTTTAATTTAATTTGTTTTATTTTATTATGTTTTATTATATTAATATTTTATTTTAATTATGGGTACAGTGGTTTGGCAGTAATTAATGTTTTGGTGAGACAGAGTCATAATTCAATTTTATTACTAATTTTTACTAAAATATTTTAGGACATCAACTTGTCAATCGGCTGAGGAGCCGTGGCCTGAAGGGATAAATGTCGTCCGACGGGGATCGATAAGGTTTTTTGTTTATAACTCTGAGCAAAGCCTTTTGTTCATTTTAATTTGTGTTTTGAAATTTGTTGCATTTGTAATTTGTTCAAATTACATAATAAAATTAATCCAACCAAACAATTCTATCATCAAGAAACCCCCAATGAATAGCTATTCAACTGAGATTTATCCCCTATGCGACCAGGGTGAAGATTACGCTTGGGGTTGAAAGTTACGGCCAAGTTTCGCCCCCTCCAAAAGAGTGGCTGAATAAGTTGGGCGCATGAAACACGCTATCAAGTCATCGTGCATTGTATGAAAGCCATAAATCAACAAGAAACAAACAAATCACCCCTCTCCCTCGCTCCGACCCATGCTGTCTCTTTCTCTCTCTTCAGACGTATTTGGTCCATGAATAGGAGGAGATGTTTTCATGCAAATGATCATTTTACGATATTGAAGAGGGGAGTGACGTCATCGCTAGCAAAACTGAGTCGCGTATCTTGCAAATTATTATTATTTATTCCGTAGCCAGCGGTTGGGGAGGGGGTCGCCCTCGCAGCCTATACGCTGCTGTCGGTGCCGCTGGATATCGTACTCCATTCACAATTCGCTTCCATTCTTGACGATTTTTGGCGACGTCTCGAGCTTCGATAGCTGATAATCGTTGATTCTTAAGGTCGTCTTTGATGTTCTTTAGCCAAGTTTTCTTCGGTGCCGAATGCTGAATTCTCCATTCTGTTGGACGATCCCGCCAAAGAAGTTTACGTGGCAAGCGATTATCGTTCATTCAGCAAACTTGGCCGAACCATCGTAGTCGACGTTTTTGAATTTTTTCTTCGATCGTTGTTCGTTGATCGCATCTTTCTCTAATGCGGAGTGGGACATCGAGAATCTGCCTCAAGCATCGCATTTGGAAAGACTCCGAATTTGTAGAGGTCCGATTGTAGTAACGTCAAAGTTTCCGATCCATAAAAAATCTCGCAAATAAAATAACTTATGCACAAATTTTAATCTGAGAGACGTTAACCAATCTTATACCAGATATCTTGAAAAGGTGATATTAGTACAGTAAGATATTAACATACAATAGTAATAACACGCAATAGTAAAAGTCCAAGTTTACAGCTTCGAAAGACCTGTGAAGCTGTCTTGGTTTTTACTTTCCCGGCCCAAGGGAAAGTTTTGTTAACGCGGTAGAAACAAATCGAGATGAACGGAAATATCTTTTTTTGATTCCCTCTGAGAGGAAGGATTAAGACCGTCTCCAAATTGGTCTGTTTGTTTGTACGTGTGTGTCTGTGTGTATGTGTGTGTGTGTGTGTGTGTGTGTGTGTGTGTGTGTGTGTGTGTGCGTGTGTTTGTGTGTATTCCTCAACGATAGCTCCCAAACGCTTCATCAAAGTGAGCTGAAGTTTAGCATGCAGGCATCATACGGTCATGGCAAGAGTTGAAACGTGTGGTCGAAATTGGTGCACCAGGGGGCGCTCTAGTCATACTTCAGCGCTAGTCATATATCTCTTATACAAGCGACAGACTTATTACACCTTATAACACAGACTTTTCAAAAGTGGACATATTACACTTATTAAAAACCTTTTATAAGAATTCAATTTTAAAAAATCTAGAGTATCTAGATGATCACAAAACATTTGTGCATATTAATTTTATTTAATTTAGTTCATGGACATAATTTATGTCAAGTATATTTATTATATTACCTACATATCATACCTAAAATTAAATATAAATATGGTTATATTTATACATAATATTTTTTTATCTATTTTGTCTCTTCCTTTCACCTCACTTCCATCCTGCCTCCCCCTATTCTCAAGCGGAAACAATGTAAAATATCATATTGCGTTCATTTTGTATAGGTACTTAATATTCGGAATCAAATTAATGAATTTTTGTTATTTTAAATACGCTTTTATTGCTTTGTATTCTGTTTGGTTCCAGAATCAAGTAAATTAAAATATGATAGACACATACACTACGCCGTATTTAAGAAAATACTATATAATATTAAAAATAGTTATTTTAATACTACGGATATACTACAAATATACTACATTTGCGATCATAACCACGACACAATCGCAATCGGGGGGGAGGAGGGGAGGTGCGGGAAGGGGAAGCAGGCGGGGTGAGGGGAGGGATTTACATAACGTATAAGGAAATGATATGTATTAGTTTATTTTTGCGTATCTGTATGTTTGTGTGTATGTGTATGTCCCCAAGTCCTCTACGCTCATCCCAGGCCTGAAAGAACGATCCATATCGTGTCATGAGCTCCGTTATACCAGCCTGTTTGTGTGTATGTAGGAATACATTGAATATAGCTAGATATGTATATGTATGATTATATTTATATGTGTGTAGGTATTATTTTTTAAATCTTTATTTCAGTATTATTAAATATATTATCATATAACCTAATCATGTAAATATCATCTATTAAATGTCCTTTATTTTTCAAAAATTCTAAATTATATCGTGAACTTTTTCACTAAATTGTATTAAAAAGTACAATAAGCCCGACTCTGGAATACCGTGCCTTTGCCCTTAAAGGGCTTAAAAATCTCTAAAGAGACATTTACACAACTCATGAATACCCCCCCTCCTCTCCCGTCTCCTTTGCTTGTCCATATATTCCAGTCCAATCTTCGATATCGAGTTGGTATTCGTTACTAATCACTATTTTATATTTTATACTATGATGACTATTATATGAGTGTATACATTTATGACTTGTAAATTAATTTGCCCACACAAATCTTAAGTCACAATAACCCTGGCGGTATGGCCGGCAGATATTGCCACTTGGCAATATCTTCCGGCCACATAGTACTCTATTGTGTGTGCAATAAATTTTTCAAACAAACAAAAAATAATAAACATTTTACAAGTACACACAATGTTCATAACATCCAAGAAATCTCTACTTTCTTTGCTTCTCTAATAATGATCAAGATTGTATTTAATTCTATACCTTAATTTAATACCATCGTTGTTTACTTTTATTTTAGATTAAGTTTATCTATATGATATATAAAATAAAGTCAGGTTTGTTCGAACACTTATAACTCGAAAACAGCTGGACCGATTTGCATGGTTTTTTATTTGTTGTATTTGTCTCCGTCCTGAATAGCAGAATAACTATTAAAAACAAAAATTGTAAAATTTATGAAAAATTAAAATAAAAAAAAAAAACATTTTACCATACAAAATGTTAATCCGTGTTTTATTCATGGACAGTTGTACGTGGCATGTTCACGTGTCGGCAAATCATCCACTATATTTGTTCTTGCGCCTGATACAAAAACAAAAAATGTCGTATATCACAAGGTCTTCAATGAAGAGAATTAAACCGAATATGCAGCATCCCATGCTGCACAATACGTAAATAGTTTAATTCAATCATGTCTTGCTGACACGCGATTGATATACTTAATTTTTGCACTTTTATATTTCTTTTTATGTTATTATTATCTTAATAAAGTAGTGAACTTAATATTTATTTTGTATTCATTGTATTACTTTCATAAAATCATAAATTAAGTTCAGGTAATTTGTAACACGACATTCATTGGCTGTTAGGCGGTACGAAGTTCGCCGGGTCAGCTAGTAAATACATAAAAATAAAAATATAAAGAAAATATACATAAAATACACCCTGAATGTGAAATTCAAAATTTGGCTGAAGTAAACACGTTACTGCAAAATAACTTATCGATGTCAAAGAGTATGAAATCCTTGAGAGGATAGCCCCATGTTTTTGTTTTTTTTATATGTATATTATGTATTATGTGTGATTAACTTAATTAATTTTTTTTCGCTAATGCTATTGTTTTCGTTGTTTACAGGTTAGTTAACAAGATTGCTACATTCGAAGATTGCTACATTTAAAACCTACTTATCCATGCGACTGCAATTCAGCTGCACACTTCTGAGTTGACATTATTTGTTATAAGGTGAGTGTTTTTACTAGATGGGATCGTTATCATCCTTAGTCGTTTTTAAAGTTCCGTACTTTAACCCCTCAGGCCCCGATTGGCCGATATCAACCACAATACGATTCAGCGTGACGGCCCGTTTTAATTTTATTTTAATTTAATTTGTTTAATTTTATTATGTTTTATTATGTTAATATGTTTCATTTTAATTATGGGTACAGTGGTTTGGCAGTAATTAATGTTTTGGTGAGAAAATTTTTTTGGGACAGCAACTTGTCAATCGGCTGAGGGGCCGAGGCCTGAAGGGTTAAGCCCGCTAACGGAAACCTATTTTTGAGACTTCGCTGTGTCTGTCTGTATAATATCACCGTCGATTATCTCAGCCATTTTTAATCCTTATGTGGGCGCATGAGTTTGGGCAAAAATAAACGGGAAAGTATCAAACTGATTCAGTATGATTTTCTTTGATAATGGAGTTTTTTTTATTTAAGTTTACTTCTCTTAAGGTACTCCAAGCACCTTTATAAACATCTTTGTCATAATTTTTTTTTAGGCTATGGCTGACTAAAATTCATTAGAGGCGTTTGAGTTTATAATATAATAGCATTGATTATATACCGTATTAGATTGCTTAACGTCATACTAGGATTGGGCAACTAGGATTTTACTACGAAACGCAACATGTAGATGGCATTCATAGTTCCAATAATGATTAATATTCTCTTGCTATGTTTAATATGGCGGCGTTCATGGTATAACGGTGTTACGGCGCACTGTAGATGGCGCTCTAAACATGCCTATCTATATCTATTTATATAAAAATGAATGTAGGTATATGTGTCTGTCCGCGCTTTATAGACTGCTACACCGTTTGACCGATCACCATGAAAGTTAGCCCATATATGTATTTCTTTATGAAGAAGGTTTTTATGATATCCGCTTTGTTGTAACTTACCACTAGATGGCGCTGCAACACATCAACTTCTATACCGCTTAATCGATCGCCATGAAAATTGGTATACATAGACATTTGAGCCGCATAATATTTTGGGCTATTATCCTTATTGGAACTCGCCAATAGATGGCGCTGTAGCACATTAACTTCTATACCGCTCAACAGGTCGCTATGAAAATTGGTATTCATAGAGCACGCATAATATTATCGCGCTATAAACATTATTGTAACTCGCCACCATATGGCGCTGCAACACATCAACAAATTAGTATACATAGACATTGGGCCCGATTGCGTTTCTTTGTGAACTAAAAATAAAATTAGTCCAAACGAACAAGACAGAGCTATACGTTAGAGCGGAATATGAAACGAACGATCGTCGAAAAATACTACCCGCCGAACTTATACTCGTCCGAATAAATTCGAGCATATTTCGTGCGGTGTAAGATTTGACCTTGCGCGCAGTTTTAATGCGAAAAAGTGACAACCGGTCATCTCACACTCCGCTCTAGCGTATTGCCCCGTCTCGTTCACACGGACTAATTTCGATTTTAGTTCAAGAAGAAACGCAATCGAGCCCATTGGAGTTCGCATACTATTATCGCGGTATAAACTTTATTGCAACTCGCCAGCAGATGACGCTGCAACACATCAACTTCTATACCCCTCAACCGATCGTCATGAACATGAATTTTAGGCTATAATTTGTTGCCTAATCTTCTTTTCACACCAGCATGTTGGTTGACTGGAAGATATTGCTGTAGTGTAGCAATAAGTCCGCCATTGTACCTTATTTTATTGTGCAATAAAGAGATTTTCATTTCATTTCATTTCATTTCAACATTGGTATACATAGACATTTGAGACCGCATAACATTTTCGCGCTATTTAACTTCTTGTAACTTGCCACCAGATGGCGCTGCAGCACATCAACTTCTATACTATTAAAACGATCGCAATGAAAATTGATATACATAGACATTTGAACCCGCATAATATTTTCGCGCTATTCACTTTGTTGTTACTCGCCACTAGGTGGCGCTGCAGTAAATACACTTATACATATATCGTTCAACAGATCGCCATTAAAATGGGTATACATAGACATTTGAGCCCGCATAATATTTTCGCGCTATTCACTTTGTTAACCGACATCATAAAAGGGAGGAGGTTATCAATACGGTGATATTTTTTTAATGTTCGCTACCTCAGAACTCCGTCATTTAGGAACCGATTGGGTTTTTTGTTTGATTGAAAGGATATACTTACAGATTGGTCTCATTTTTATCAAAATACCGGTCTGATAATGGGGTCTATGAGGAATTGAGGGAACCCCTCAAATAACATCATATGAAGTTGAAAATTTACATGTTGGTTCAGGTCCGATGATAATGCGTTTTTTATGGTAAGCATGACCTGATTCTACATCCAGGGTTGAGATTCCTCAACGGTCAACAGCACAAACACGAAATTTTGTATTAAATTTTGTAATGGGCCCTTGCTGAGTTGGCCACGAAGACCCATTCTTTCGGGGTCGGTCACACTCACGGGTCAACCGCTATGATATTCCGTTCTAAGTTTTAACATGACATGGCTGCTTTACCCAGGGTTGGCTCCCGACGAGATGACTCCTCAACGGTCAACAGCACAGACACGAAATTTTGTATATGCATTCAATTACGACAGTCCGTTCTAAGTTTCACCAATATAGGTCTGCTGCACCCAGGGTTGGCTTCCAACGAGGGAACTCCTCAACTGTCAACAGCACATACACGACATTTTGCAAACGCATTTAATTATGACAGTCCAATCTAAGCTTCACCATGACATGGCTGCTGCACTTTTTAACAAAATGGAGTCAGTTTTGTGTTAGAATTTTGACTGTTATTGTAACTCGTCACTATGTGGCGCTGCAGCACATATCGTTCAACCGATCGCCATGAAAACTGGTGTACGTAGGTATTTGAGCACTGGTGTACATAACACTGTCAACGCGAATTAAAAAATAGTACTAGTATTATATGTAAATAATCCACCAAAGCCGTAATTCATGTCGTGTAGGATATCCACTACACGGCCTGTGTAAACTGAGTCCGCTTATTGAATCGTGTTACTTGACCAGGTAGTTAAGCATATTTATAATTATTTTAGTTCTTTGAATGCGAAATGCTCAGCGCAATTAGGTACACAACTGCTATACCAGCATGTTAATTACTACAAATGGGTACACGAAACATTTCCCATGCCGTAATTCTAAATGACGTCATCACATCTGAAAGTCTGCGTTGCGGTGAGCCTATTTTAGTATTCCTGTAAGACTGACTCAATACATGCTGCCTCGCTAATATGACGTCATATGGTATCAATGTACCACTCCGTTCGAGGCAGGATAGTAAAATTGCGATTTCTACTCATAATTCTTCTTTTTTAAACGACTTCAAAAAAAATGAGGAGGTTGTTGAAAGATGCCTCGTCGCTCTTTCTGATGCTTTGCGGAAACCAGGGTTACAATCTTACGTAGACTTTTTACCTCTGCGGACAAGAGAGTAGAGAAACACAAACATTAGTATTTATTATCTACTTCATATACAATTTATTATCTATTTCATTAATTGTATACAGAGACGCTTACCATCGAGTGAAGGCCGTGTGAGTGAGAGTGATTTTAATACATGAAAAATTGCGGTTTATAAAGTCAATATTTTGACGTTGAAATGTTCAGAATGACGTCGGATTGTACATTCAAGTGGCATTTGAAAGAAACGTTTAAAAAATGCTTATGGCGAAAGACATAATATGAATTCGAAGTCAGACCAACTTCGTGAGAAAAAAATGTTACACGTGTTATATTAAAAGTAGTTGCTAAATTATGCGTGTTGCCAACCGTTACAATGTTAGCAATTCGGTTGTATCTTTTTAATGTTTGTTACCTCAGAACTCCGTCATTTATGAACCGATTTGGAAAATTATATTTTTATTAGAAAGGATATACTTTTACATTGCTCCCATTTTTATCAATTTTCTACTCTGATGATAAGATACATGAGTAATTAAAAGAACTCCTCAAATATTATCATATAATTTAGAAATTTTACATGTTTATTCAGTTCCGATGACAATTAATTTTTTTTAATGGTAAACATGACTTAATTCTACACCCAGGGTTGGCTCCTGATGAGGGATCTCCTCAATGGTTAACAGCACAGACAAGATTTTTTCTCTTTCGGCAAAAGGCATTCCAGCCTAAATTAAAATGAAATTGCATTTTCTACTTTTGTGTTGTTTTGAAATCTGTCCATCAAATGTAGTTATTTCATTTATATTCCAATTTATTTATTTCGGTATTTATTTGTATTTATAAATGTGCCAGAATAATGACTTAGCCCAGATGCTGCTAAACTTCAAAATTCCAAGATATCTTACGTTGAATCAACTGTAAAAAAATGTTGGAAACAACGAATCCCAATTTCACCTTACCCATATGTATTTTCCACCGATGTATCAGTTTTTTTTATCAAGCAACCATAAGTTTGGGGTTGGAGTTTGTGTGGGCGGTTGAGGGGTTTAGCGGTGGGATAGAGGGAGGAGGGGGTTGTATGATTGCCTCAAAAGCCTTGGGGGGACACAACGGATTTTTTTCTTTGTTTACATATTCCAATAGCTTTTCACAAATTCACAAAACGATCACAAACAAATTTATTAAAATTTGGACAGGACAACGTTTGTCGGGTCAGACATTCATTACTTATATAATGATTTACTTTTGACTTATACAATGATATTTAAATAATAACAACATGAAAGAATAATAAAGTTAGCAACGAAAAAGTGTTTCAGCGTGCTGGCACGACCCGAAATTTTTTGCACACCGTCACAAAGCGCAAGATTGAATATCCGGGGCACGTGCTGCGACATGACATATATCAGCTGCTTCAACTGATATTGATGGGAAAAATTGAGGGTAAGCGACGCCGTGGAAGGAGGAAAAAGTCGTGGTTGTGCAATGTCAGAGAGTGGACTGGGATCACCAGTACGGATCACTTTTCCGGATGGCGCAAGACCGACAAAAGTATTCAGAGCTAACGGCCAACCTCCAGTGATGGAGAGGTTCTTCGAGAAGAAGAACATGAAAAAACTCTAAACCTTTCGTGGTTATTTTAAGTTATAATGAATTTGTTATTAGATAAGTTATTTACATTTGCCGTATACGCCGGGACAATAAGATCATACGCTGCGTATCGACATACTGCGTTCCTTTTGTGTTGGGGTAGGTAGTTCAATTTCTACCGCCGCGACGCTAGTTGGCGCAGATTGAAGCGATGGATTTTTTGTCGCAGTTTGATGAACCTTCCTGTTGTCAGGATTCGATGATGAGAAGTTCCATATAGGAGTTTCTATCTGGTGAAACCTCTTTATCAAATTTTGAAGCCTTTATTTCGATTGCTGATTTCAATTGCTTCCCTGGTCATTTTCGGGAAATGGTTTTTTTCTTTCAAGTATAAGTTATGAATGTGCTATCAATAATTGTGTGCTATAATTATGTGCTATCTAGATGAATGTGCTTAGTGGCATAGTGGCTTGGTCGCTTGCTCTTACATTGTAAGTTTCGGGTTTGATTCCCGGTTAAGTCACTATTTTCCCTTGTGATAAAATTAACGGAATTGCATTTCAATTCTTTCGATCGAATGCAATAATAAGGCACTCACACACATGTTACACGCACACACATATATAAACACGTCATAGTAGGGTTGGTTGTAAAAGATTGCTGTATGATAATAAATCCGCCCATTGTGAAATATCACAATAAAGAGTAGAAACAAATGAAACAAACGAAATTAACCGCATTGACACGTATTTGTTTACATGTTGTTTGTTGATATCTGACTTTATTCATTTTCAATACCTACCTCTCTTGAAATGTATTTGAAACCTGCTGCCTCGAGATGGGTTCGAAAATCACGCTAGGTTCAATTTGGCTCGAATTTGACACATGTCACTCGTCAGTATGACCTTTGACGTCGCATTTGTCATATGTGACTATATAGGGTTTGATGTCGAATAAAAAGTGTTTAACTAAATAGTACATATATAGTACATAACAA
This sequence comes from Micropterix aruncella, assembly GCA_944548615.1. Taxonomy (NCBI): domain Eukaryota; kingdom Metazoa; phylum Arthropoda; class Insecta; order Lepidoptera; family Micropterigidae; genus Micropterix; species Micropterix aruncella. The sequence continues at coordinate 20,177,781 of OX155970.1, read as the reverse complement.
TATCCGACTGCTTTGACGCTGAGAAACAAAGACCCAAATAAGATTCATCCGAACCTTTCGCCAATTATTCAGACCCATCCAACTTCTGAGAAGGGAAATTCGAATGCATAGTCACGTACCAGATAGCGATCTTCAAAGGTTAAGGCGTGAACAGATGAAGAGCAACAGCGTGTAACGTGTTGTATCATCTCGTAATTATCGCTAGGTTAGTCGCAACATTTGCTGTGAAATGATTCTTTACACGACTGGCCAAAGAAAAGGAATGGTAGTTGTTTAGTATTCATGTATGTAAGTTTTCCGTTTCTTTATTCCACCATAACTTCTAAACGCTCGGACCGATTTAAAAGTGATTGGTATTGTTAGAACCGTCATGTCATCCCGAGTGCCATATCGTACGTGCCATGGTCGCAAATAAGGAGTAATACGCGTCGCCGTAAAAGACAGTTATCATTTATTTATTTATTTATCCATAACATATAAATGATTATATACTAACTATTGATTAAAACTAGTAGTGGAGTAGAACGAAGTTGAGTGCTTAACTAATCATTATTTAAAAATAAGGTACACACCCATGTGGATTATACTGCCTTACTAGGCTTAGGCCTGTGTCGAGGCAGTAGTTTAGTAAAGTTTGTCCAATAGCAGCCGTGTCTTAAAAAAAATATAGATAATATAATAGTATTATAAGAGTAATAATATATTTATATATAACTAGCTGACCCGTCGAACTTCGTACCACCTAACAGTCAATGAATGTCGTATTACAGATTATCTGAACTTAATTTATGATTTTATGAAAGTAATACAATGAATACAAAATAAATTTAAAGTTCACTACTTTATTGAGATAATAATACAAAAAGAAATATAAAAGTACAAAAATGAAGTATATCAATCGCGTGTAAGCAAGACATGATTGAATTAAACTATTTACATATTGTGCAGCATGGGATGCACTCGGTTTAATTTTTTTTAATTCGCCGACACGTGAACATGCCACGTACAAATGACCATGAGAAAAACGCGGATTTACAATTTGTATGGGAAAATGTTTTTCTTTTATTTTAGTTATTCTGCTATTCGGGACGGAGACAAATACTACAAATCAATAACCATGAAAATCGGTCCAACTGTTCTCGAGTTATAAGTATAAGTACAATCCCGATTTTGTTTTATATATACATATAGATATTAATAATAGATATTTTTAACTTAATGATTATTATAACGTAAATATATAGGTATTATACATATATGTGATATTAATAATGACATAGCATTATACTAACGTATTACTGCATATATAGTTATAATATATCTAATAATTAATAAATTTAGTGAAAGCAAATACCAAAAATAGCAACAGAAATAATAATAATAAAAAAAATGATAACAATAATGATAATAAATACATAAGGGGTGAAATGTCAATAAGTTAGTCATGATAAAATAAATAAAATAAAAATTAAAATAATTATTTATTTACTAATATGTGACTGTTTAGTTTTTCGTTCTTTCTCTTCGCGACCATCAGGAATAAGCCCGGTAGGTCGAGTACAAAGAGAAGTATTTGGAATAACAATGCAACAAAATTAATTTTACAAAGTGTTTAATTATTATTCTGCATAAAATATTACTGATTTTTATAGTTATCAAATTTTAAATAAATAAAAACCTTAATGTCCAAATGTCAATAAATTGGATAAAATATCGTGTTTAGCATAAAATGAAAGTTAGATGAAGTAATATAATTTAAGTATGGAGTTAAAAACAATCATATATTCAGACGATACTATCTCCTTAGTAAAAGAGAGTCAGAGGAGTCAGGTTACATAGGAGAAATACCACTTGTGGAGTACGTCAGGGTTCTATTTTAGGACCGCTTTTTTTCATACTTTTTATAAATTATATTACTGAAGCAGTGCTACCAGTAAAACAATCCTATATTCAAACGATACTAGCTCCTTAGTAAAAGAGAGTCAGAGGAGTCAGGTCACAGACGAGAAATACCACTTGTGGAGTACGTCAGGATTCTATTTTAGACCGCTAGTAATACACGTTATAAATGATATTACTGAAGCAGTGCTATCAGTAAAAATAATCCTATATTCAGACGATACTTGCTCCTTAGTAAAAGAGAGTCAGAAGAGTCAAATCACAGAGGAGAAATACAACTTGTGGAGTACCTCAGGGATTTATTTTAGGACCGCTAGTAATACATGTTATAAATGATATTACTAAAGCAGTGCTACCAGTAAAATCAATCCTATATGCAGACGATACTAGCTCCTTAGTAAAAGAGAGATATATAAATGCTCTCCCCGATATAATTGAAGACCGTTTACAAATAGCAACTAAATAATTCCGAGTTATCAAGTTAGTAATAAATGTTTCGAAAACCATAGGAATTCGATTCGGCTGTCAAGGTACGCCTTAAAATCAAGACTCATTAAATATTAACAACACAGCCATTGATTTTGTCACGGAAACAAGTTTCTAGGAGTGACTCTATACCATAATCTAAATTAGTAAGCTCACATCAATATTTTATGTAAAAGTCTATCGTCTGCGATATTTGCAATCCGAAGAATTAAATTTGTCAGCGGGGAGAGTGCGGCTTTGAGCGTGTATCATGCATGTTAACACTAGAGGCTGGCATACGTGATTCTTGTTTGGGGAAATACCACGTAGATTAACCGAGCTTTCGTCCTACAAAAGTAGGTTATGACAGCGATAGCCTAGACACACTGCCCGCATCTTTTCAGTAAATACAAAGTTCTTACTATGCATCAGAGTATATTCTCAGTTGTTTAGTATATGCTAAAACAGTATATAGGATTGTTTAATAAACATGCACGCATATGTTCACGATACTCGAAGCAAAACCAGCATACCTCCAGTCCCCGTTTCAAAAGTCGGTTTGACTATGATACAGGTCATTTGAGTATTTGACCTTTCAAATTTTTAATAAGCTTCCAAAGTCAATAATAGATTTAGAAGTTAAAATATTCGAATATAAAGTTAGGTTAAACACTGGCTCAGTACACATGCTATTTATAAGATTGACGACCTAGAGAAAAATATAACAGCATCTTTAATACACATACATTTTATGAAAAATAATATCGTCTCTTTAAGATACATCAATAACTACGTATACACAGACAAATATAGTAAATGTATAAATAAGTAATCTTCGAAAATGATTATTCTTATGTTAAAGTATACGAGGTAAACCTCAAAGGAGTCATTTGATAATGTTTGTCGTTCTACGTATGCGATTATTAAGAATTTAAGAGGATCTTTTGTTTCGTCTGACTTTTGTTTTTATTAGTATTATTTTTATTGACAATTTGTTGCATTACTTTTAAGTTAATGATTTCTTTCTCATTTTTTTATTACTTATTTCATTTCTATTTTTGATTATTTGTGTTTTAATCATTTTTTATTATGACATATCCAAATGCAATTTTAATTTTGGATGAATAAAACACTATTGTCTATTGACTATGGTGGTGATTGAATAACAAACATTTACAAAATTCCATCAAAAATCTATCATACTAAATAATGTGTATCATATTCATTAATTCTTGTCCCTATCTGCGCACCAGTGCGCGCATATTCGCCAGACTTGCCCATCCTTTAATTAATAAAACTACTTTGTTTTTTATTTTTTGATGCATTTTGGTAATTTTTACAGGTATTTATAATTGTAATAATAGTTATTATAGCATACTCTTTACTTCAAATACAAGGCTTTAACTATCCATAATAATACACAAACATTTTTGATATTTTTTTTCTATGAATTATTACCGATTTTATTTATTGATTGGACGAAACTAAGCATACTTTTCAATTCCCTTCCTGCCTATTTCGTTTGCGGAAAATCCAGAAAATAACGTGTAATTCTTATTTTACCTGACTTCAAAAAAAGAAGGAGGTCATCAATTCGGTTGTACTTTTTTTTAAATGTTTGTTACCGGTTGTACTTTTTTTAAAATGTTTTAAACTCCGTTAATAATGACCCATTTGGAAAATTCTTTTTTTTTGCTTGAAAGGATAAAATTTTAGATTGGTTTCATTTTTATCAAAACCCTGTTCTGATGATGGGATCCATAGGGAATTAAGGGAACTCCTCAAATATTATCATATGAATTTGAAAATTTACATGTTGGTTCAGTTCCGATGACAACGAAATTTCGTATATGCATTCAATTACGACATCCCGTTCTAAGTTTTACCAATACAGGACTGCGGCACCCAGGGTTTGCTTCCAACGAGGGAACTCCTCAACGGTCAACAGCACAGATACGAAATTTAGTATATTATGCGTTCAATTACGACAGCCCGTTCTAAGTTTCACCAAAACAGGACTGCGGTACCCAGGGTTGGCTTCTAATGAGGGAACTCCTCAATGGTCAACAGCACGGACACGAAATTTTGTATACACATTCAATTTTGATAGCCCGTTCTAAGTTTCACTATGACATGGCTGCTGTACTTATAAACATTTGTGCAGTCGGGTTTTTTTGTTAAAATGTTGTCTTTTATTCAATTCAATTTTATTCAACCATTATATTAGTGTCTAAGATACTTTACTTCTTTACTGAGTTCCATGACAATAAAAATAATAAATGAGAAAATACCACAAATCAAACATTTCGAAACCAAGTTCTTGCTCTCTCCAACTCTACTACATCGCTTAGATAGGGCACACTTTCAATAGGCGGTGGTTTAATAAGGCGGCGAGGAATTCTCGAGGACCACTTTGGACCTCCTTAAAGAGAAATCGGAGGGCGATTTAGAGTGCCGCAGGCGACTCTCATCCATTAATTAGGTACAATTGCAAATCGCAATGAGCACTTGAGCTTCTCTTAATCGATACACCGAAATTTCAGATATACTATTGTCGACCCACTGTTCACTGTTCACTATATTCTTAAATGAAACACTGCTGGTAGGTATGACTATTTATTGTGTCCAATATCTGTCGACAGGCCCTGTATAGTTCGTTCTGTCGAATATCGGTCGACAGGCCCTGTATAGTTCGTTCTGTCGAATATCGGTCGACAGGCCCTGCATAGAGGTCTGTGACTTCTTCCACTTCTCGTGCTGTTTGGTGGGGCTTCATGTGAGCCGGGTCCATTGGCCCGGCTTTCGAGTATATGGCGTCTCAGGGCTGTTCACCCTGAGGCAGGCTTCTTAGAAAGTGCTTCTTACACACTACTTTTTTGTACACTCCTTTCCTCGAGGCACGTTGTAGGTCCGTTTTAAGGAAAATATTTAGGAGCATAATATTTTCCTCTTTAGTGCCGATTCGGCACTCGTGTATCAGGTCCAGCAACTGAGACGCCGTGATCGGGACCTCCTCGTCTTCCTCGTGGAAGCGCTTTCCGTCCAGGTATTCCGGTTCTTCAGGCAGGGTTTGTGGGGGCGGTGTGGTCATCCACTCTTTGTCCGTTTGAGTGTAGGCGGGCGCCTGCACTCATCTTTTGTATCCTGAAGGGTGACGTAGAAACAGTGGAAGAATTTCTGGGATGTCTAAACTTTATCCTCCCAAAAACAAAATTTATCGATGAAATAGAAAAGGACGGCTCTTCGGCTTTTACTTTCCTGACAACCCAACCAACGACAAGGTAAAGTATTGTGATCGCCCTATTTTTTGTCGAGATGAAGACGGAAATATCTATTTTGATCGCCTAAAACGATTAAGATCATTTCCAGAGGGAAGTCTTACTACACAGTAAGACTTTCCTCTGGTTTGGGACACACGGCTGTGTGTCCCAAACCCCTAATCCGATTGGGTTTAAATTTGGTCAAAGCAGGCAACATTTGATCATGGCAAGAAACGAAAAGTTTGTAGTTGAAATCGATCAACCAGGGGGCACAATAATCATATTTTAATATCAAAATATTGGGCTTAAAATATCATAATTTAATCTCAAATAACCTGACATTTAATACCGAGATGCCTTGTTTGGCCGAAATCACATCGAATTTTTGCTGCATATATGTGCATAAACAATTGTACCGAACGTGTTTAAAGCAGCAATTATATTAGGCCCACGCCACGTGTCGCAACGCGTGGGATTGGATTCGGTTTCATACATTTAGTATGAAAATTATTATATAATGCCGCATACAAACTGACGAAAAGTAACATGAAATGAAAGAATTTGCCGTCCAAATTAGTGCAATGTATCATGCAATATAACACAATTTGTAACAAATTCTCATAGTCTGGACGCCTGTGCATTTCATTCGTACGCTTCGAGCATTTCAAGTCGCGCGCGGAGCGATCCGTGATTTATCGGTTTTTCGAACGAACACAAAACGGCGTGCAGTGTGCTCAGAGCGCCAGTGTGGACGGGTTGTGTCGAGATGCGCGCGAACACGAACTAAGACCAGGCACGGACGAATCGCGGAGTGAAGAAAAATCCATACAATTAATTGAGGCTTAGAGAACACGAGAAATTTTATGGAATCTACAAAATTGGTCGTCACACTTCATTCTCTTCGCGTGTTCTCAGCAGACTGGCGCTACGTTCGCGGGCACGCCGGAAACAGATGCGAGTAGGTACATGTACGGTTCGTGGGCGCGCTGCGTCCACACTGATGCAATGATCCTTTCATGTTACATTGTATGTTACATTTCGTGCAGTGTGCTCAGGTGCTCAGCTGATGCCACGCAGACCACTGGATTCAATCAGCGTGGGATCGGTGGTGGGGGAAGCGAAGCGTTGGATGGCTCATCGATAGTATCACCCATGGGCATTTGCGCGCGTGGCCGACCAAGTGCGCGCGCATGATGTCCGCATTTTTAAATATCATTTTCATTCAAAGAATGTATGTGGTCAAATTGTGTTTTTGTCATTCTGAAATATTGGTGTTATCTAGTTTCGTTGTTTCTAGTTCATTTACTAATAAATGATATTCACTTTGAGTTCCTCTTAATGCATTTATTGGATGCACCCAATATCTCCTCTTTTTTATTTTCTTCTTGAGTAGGCTTAATATAAGTAGGTCGGCAATATTTTCTTCAACATCCGTATCTGAGTCAGACGAAAACATAGACAAGTGCGGACCTTCACGGCCACCACTGAACTGACACGAAAATTCGTCAGCACGCGGCGACACGACACCGTAGTATAATCACCCGTTGCGAGAGACAGCGCTGCGACACGCGGCGTGGGCTTAATATAATTGTGGCTTTATGCGTTGCATTCTCACTATCCGCGCTCTACTCCGACTACCTCTTTTAATTAGCTCAACCTGCTCCCCGTTGGGACATCACGGTCAAAATTCCTCCCAATGTATTTGGCTACTAGTCGGAAAAGTTTTTGGGTGATACAGTCCTTTATTTTATATCAAAGTTAAAAGCGAAACTAACGGTTCTCTCGGACATACGGCCTATCGAGTGCCCGCTCATACTGATAGATATTTGCATACTAGCTCATAATATAATCCCTACCATCTATATATAAAATATTTTGATGTAAAAGGTATTTTGATGTACCTACCCATTTTCCATATTCCACATTCCAACTTTTAAAGTTTCATACAATATTATACTTTAAGCCACTGGAATTCGAAACTGTCGTCCGCAAGACAGATTTACAACGCATCGCCTCTAGAATTTCTCTCCGAGCATTCTAGTCTAGTGGAAAATTGAAAATGCAAGTAGGAATCCGATATACTGCACTTGCTTTATGCTCACAGGGTCCCCTCAAATCTTACTCAAGTGTCCTAAGTATATAAGCTGGCTGGGGCAAAGGAATCCTATATTCATCCTATGACAGACATTCTGACTTTATAAAATACTAAAATGTCATATAAATATCGACCAAAATTGGATAAGAACATTGTTTGTCACTAAATTGAGCACTTTATGAATTATCTAGCTATTACTGGCTGGGAATAATTAAAGATTTTTTCATCTTTTTACCAAGATTGTTAAAAAGATTGTTAAGTATGGTATAGAGAAACATTATTTACGAGATTCTGCGTCGGGCTGTCTTCTAGGTTTTCGAATTTAAAATGGTTTTTTATACGACTGCCCATAAAGGGGTGGTTCGTGTTTAGGATTCATCTATGATTTTTTTCGTTTTGTATTCCACTTCTAAACACGTAAACCGATTCAGAAGTATGTCGTATTGTTAGAATTGTTTTGCCCTCCCGGGTGTCATAGGATATAGTCGACGAAATACTATTTGACAAAAGTGGTACCTTTTTCACAACGATCGAGACACCTATCATCGAATGTCTAATGGCTTGATATGGTTAGTCTAAAACGCCTTGATCGCTTAATAATATAAATTATTTAAACGTATCAATTTTCAATCAAAAACACTAATAATAACATTTTCTTCCGAATCTTTCAATGACAGCTGAATAAGCAATAGAATTAATTTAGGAAAAATCTTTATTGTAGTAAAAAGTAACAAAATTATTTGACAAAATTTACTTATAAAAATGAAAGCTTTGACTGAATTGATAATAATAATGCGAACGCAATGATCATTAACTTAGTTAACTAAGTAGCTAAACGATTAGGAATATTAATTAGTGAAACCCTATCAGTTCGATTTCGAAATTATTAGTAATTAGTGTGTATTTTAATATATCTGTATGATATACACATTTTACAATTATTGTTATAATTGTAAAATCGAAATCGGTAATCACCGAATTTAACATGGTAAGTAGCTAACCGATTAAGACTATTAATTAGTGTAACAGTAACAGTTCGATTTCAAATCATCAGTATTTAGTGCGTATTTTAATATATCTGTCTGAAATACACATTTTAAAATTATTGTTAGTTACCTATACTGCAATATTTACTCTGATCGTTGGTGGTATAAAGTTCAAGATGTTGTGATCGAACCCGGTGCAGCGGTCAGTTTGTGCCTTTAAAGCGTTTGTTGAAGATTTCCACGCAGGTAGAATCGATGTCCATAGTAAAATAAACAAGTACAACTTGTTGGGAATCACTGTTTATTTTATGACATTTTAACGACACTTTTGTCAAATAATATTTCGTAGATTATACGTGCCGCGATCCCTTGCTGTCTTATAAGGAGAAAGCAGCGTCTTTAATATAAATCGCTGTGTTAGGCGGTGCGTGTTGACATTCATCATTTGACAGTCTAGTTTTTCCGTTCTTCCTCTTCGCGGCCGTCAGGAATAGATCCGGTAGGCCTAGTAACAAAGAGAAATATTTGCCATATTAATTTAGCAAAAAAAAATAATTATGCATGTGTTTAATTATTGCACTCCATAAAATTTTATCGATTATTAAATAACTGTTTTTGGTTATTACATTTTTTTCCGATCCAACATTTTGGAAAATTATAAAAAATTATAAAAATTATATACTAGCTGCGCCCCGCGGTTTCACCCGCGGGGTGATGGAAAATTGTGATAATGATGTTAGAAAAATATATATCTTTATAAATTATAGCCTATGTGTTATTCTGATGTGTAAGCTATATTATTGTAAAGTTTCATCAAAATCCATTCAGTAGTTTTTGCGTGAAAGAGTAACAAACATCCATACATACATGCTTACAAACTTTCGCGTTTATAATATTAGTAGGACGTAATAGTACTCGGAAAAAATCCGGTATGTATTATCGACGAAATCCGGATGTTTTATTCCCCCACAACTTCTAAACGCTTGAAGCGTTTTAGAAGTGTGTGATATTGTTATAATCGTCATCCCGAGTGTCATAGGGCACCTAAACTGTCAATATGTAAAAAAATACTTGCCTAAGTGTCCAAATGTCAATAAATTTATATAGATATATCGTTTTTAGTGTCAAATTAAAGGTCCGATTGAGTACATTCCGGAAATATATATCTATATATATGGATTAATACTTAAACCATAAATATCCTATAAAAAACCGCAATTAAAATAATTATAAATGCAGTAGTTCACTTTCTGTCAAAACAGTCGAGTTTATTATTCATTTTAATATATTCTTTTTATATATATATTGGTTTTAATATATGGTTATTACACTCGACGAGGGAGCACTGTGAGTCGTTAGTTACTAAGGTTATTAAATAGGTGCAAAGATGATTTATATTACTTATTATTGTTATTATTATCTCATTAACCTCATAACTGTATTCATATATCTCCCATATATAATCTTTAAAAAATCTTTGTTTCACCTTTTTAAAGATCTTCGTCTCTCCAGGAAAATAATCAACTCCTTTCTAGAAAAATTATTTAAAACCGCGATTTCTGCATCTCAAATTCTATGGCTTCGAAGGGGGAGTGAATGGGTAATAAGGTGTACGCTCACATGTGGCAAGACAGCTGTCTGAGACAGCTGTAAACTTACCACAACCGGTCGTAAGACCGGAATCCACCGTTCACCTCCCAGAAGCGTAATAATTATATATGATGGGCCCGATTTTTGGTCGGTGAATTCCATGGGAGCTCCGTTTGTATTTTATTTTTATCTCATTTAATTTAATCAATATTTTTTTTGTGTAATATATATATATATATATACATATATATATATATATATATATATATATATATATATATATATATATATATATATATATATATATATATATATATATATATATATATATATATATATATATATATATATATATATATATATATATATATATATATATATATATATATATATATATATATATATATATATATATATATATATATATATATATATATATATATATATATATATATATATATATATATATATATATATATATTGATATTTTTAAAATTTTGGGTGTAAATTTTTTTAAATTATTTTCAATATTATATTTATTTATTTATTTATTTATTAAAGAAAAGCACATTTTTTATGGCAGTACATTGTAAGTTTAACAATATAGGCTTAAATGTAAATAATAGCAAAATAGAAAGCACCGCAGACCAATTTTTTAAAATCAACGCCGCCTAACTAGGCCTAGGCCCGTACTAAGGCAAGCGTACCAAGTAGAGTGGCTTGTGCATACTTTAGAATACTTAATTTAAAAGATATGCTAGGTATCAAATAATATAAAAAATTAACTAATAAAAATAAACATTGTAATTTGAGTGTAGTGTGCTAATGCTAAGAGGTGTAGTTGTTAATAATCACAGGGCCAGCGTAGCCAATGAAAGTCAACTTCCAATAGCATTGCATGCTAAGGCACACAATTTAACTTTTGATAATTGTTTTAAAGTAAAAATTATTAAGTGCCTTGGCGATAACGCTAAAGAAAGAGACGTTAAATCTTGGGAGTTGGCTTTTATAAATATTTTAGGCGCTTGCAAGGGTCCCGGTCTGAATAGGCAAAATTAATACAGTAATTATATTTGTTCAGACATATTCATTAAAAGCTTATTAATATTTTTCATTTAAAAATCATTATTAATAATGTTTTTCAAGGTCGGTTATAGTGTATTTATAACGATATTGCAAAATATTATTAACCCATTTCTCTATGTTCAGTTTTTTTTAAATTTAAATGTTGAAAAAATTGTTCTATCAGAAATGTCATAGAGATGAATACGACTAGTGTCGAAATATTCTCAGTCATATAATTTCTTCTAAAATAAGTTACTAACATCCATTTCTGTTACAGAAACCATCCTCCTATACTTATTACATCCAAGGGCATACAATAATTCGGCTGCAATAACTAAGAACATCATAAGTTATCAATTGCGGAAACAGGTGCTGCTGCCCTAAGTATTTAAAGAGGACATTAACTATCGTTAAAATGTTTCTGGTCCACCAGTACCCCAGATAAGTAACTTTTCATGAATCTAATTTTATATATTATTGAAAATAATTTAAAATATATATATATATATATATATATATATATATATATATATATATATATATATATATATATATATATATATATATATATATATATATATATATATATATATATATATATATATATATATATATATATATATATATATATATATATATATATATATATATATATATATATATATATATATATATATATATATAAATTATGTTTATTACTAAATAAATGAAATGATAAAATAATGAAAGGGCACTTATCTGGTCTGTGGTGACCAGGAGTGACTCCACGCCTTTTTCTTCTCTTCTTTCAGTATTTGCTAGGTGTTTCCTGCTGTGGTATTGGAACCTGAATGTCTCTTACAGCGGCAACACAACAAAGCGAGACGAGAATGAATGCTGGAAAATAATAGGCGATTAGTGTTTCTTAAATATTAATGATTGTTATAAAATGTATATCAATATTTCGGCTCAGCCGTCGTCAAGATATGTGACATTTCTGAAATCGAACAATTCTTTGAAAATTTAAATTCAAGGAATCGAACAAAAAGAAATGGATTAATAATATTTTACACGATTTAGTTAAGGTACCATAACCAACCGTGCAAAACGTTATTTTAAATGAATGATTATAAATTAAAATAAAAAGCATTTGATGATTATGATAATATGTTAAACCTTATTAATTTTGCCTATTGAGACCGGAACCTTTGCAAGCGCCTAAAATATAAATATAAGCTAATTCCCAAGATTTGACGTCCCTTTCTTTCGCATTATCACCAAGGCATTTTATTATTTTAACTTTAAAACATTGATCAAAAGATAAATTATGCGCCCTGGCATGCAAAGATATTGGGAGTTGGCTTTCATTTCCTACACTAGCCCTATGATTATTTAGTCTAATATTAAGTGGTGTTGTTGTTTCACCGATATAAAAGGCATCACAAGTCCTGCACAGAAGTTGATATACTATATTTTTTGAAATACAACTGCAATGAAAGGGAACCCTGTAACTATTAGTAGTATTTGGACTGGTAAAAAAAGGACTTAGATCTAACAGAGGACACGTTTTACAACGTGGACGACCACAAGGTTGAAGACCAAAAGTATTATTACCAATAGAGAAATTTTGATTATTTTTTGTTTTGTTTAATATTGATCTAATATTAGGTGGTTTGCGGAAAGATAAAATTGGCGGTGAATCTAAGAGATCCTTAGTGGATGCATCATTAGAAATGATGGGGAATAAATCAGATAATATATCTCGCAGTTTCTCAGCACCAGGAAAATAAGTGGTGCTAAGAAAGATTTTATTATTATTATTATTTTTATTTGAAGTAATTTTAGGTTTTGGTATATATTTTACTTCAGAGTTTAGAATATGTTTATCCAATAGAGGAGCAGGGTATTTTCTTTCAAGAAGAGATTGCTTTAGATTATTGAGATATTTATCTAAATTTTCTTTGTTGTTAACTAAACGGTGTCCGCGAATTGACATTGAATAGGGAATGGATCTCTTGGTGTGAAATGGATGACAGCTATCAAAGTGTAAATACTGTTCTTTATTTGTAGGTTTTATATGAATCGCGGTTTTAATTTTACCTTCGGAAATTGTTAAATCAACATCTAAGAAAGTAATTTGTGATTTAGAAATGGTATGAGTGAAATTTAAAGGGCCAAAATTATTTAGGTCGTCAAGAAAGGTTGTTAGAGTAGTTTGTCCGTGTGGCCAAATCATTACTATGTCGTCAATAAATCTATACCATAATATGGGTTTTAAATTTTGCGTTTGAAGAAAATTTTGCTCGAATAATCCCATGAAAAGGTTGGCATACGACGGTGCCATTCGCGTGCCCATAGCAGTCCCTTTAATTTGAAGATAAAATTCATCTTCAAAGGAGAAAGCATTACACGTTAAGACAAACTCGGCTAATTTGCAAAGAAAATCCGTAGAAGGTATTTGAGGATGAGGTCTCTCATCAAGAAAATAAGAAATGGCTTCCAATCCTAAATTATGAGGAATATTGGTATACAGGGATATGGCGTCAATAGTAACAAATAATAGGTCGTCTGACTTTGGAATTACAGTATTCTTTAAAATATCAATAAAATGATAGCTGTCTTTGATATGAGAATTTAGATTTTTCACAAAAGGTTGTAAAAAATAATCTACAAAAGCCGAAATTCTTTCTGTCGGAGAGTTAAAGCTTGCGACTATCGGTCGTCCAGGATTATTAGGCTTGTGAATTTTAGGTAATAGGTAAAAATTTGGAGTTCGGATAGGATCAGGAATTAAAGTTTTAACATCTTCGTCTGATAATTTTTCATTTGATTTATTTTGTTCAATATATTTTTTTATTTTCACTGCAAAATTTTTGTTTGGATCTCTGGATAGTTTTTTATAGAAAGTTTCATCTCTAAGTTGTCTCAAGCCTTCAGTAACATAGTCAGTTTTGTTAAGTATGACAGTAGTGGAACCTTTATCAGCCGGCAAAATGACGATGCTGGTATCCTTGCTAAGACTCTCAAGAGCTGCACGTTCATCTACTGACAAGTTTGATGTTGGTTTGAGGCTATTTAGGAAAGATGGCTGTGTTACTTTGTTTAATAAAATAGTAATAAAATTTTCTACCGGATGATTTTTTGGTAATGGAGGGGGTTCTTTATTAGAGTGTGGACGAAATTGAGATAGTGCATTGTGTAATTTAATATTATTATTGTTATTCTTTTGATTTGAATGCCAAAATTCGCGCCATCTTAAATTACGACAAAATTTAACAACATCATTACCAAAACTAAAATGGTTCACATTTTGAGTCGGTGTGAAATTTAGACCTTTAGCTAATACTAAATATTCATTGTGGTTAATTACTTTGGATGACAAGTTTTTAACAGCATTTTTTTCTCTAGGAGATGGACCTTGTATATTATTAGAATATGATACTGATGGTGTTATACTGTTATTAATTTGGTTTACTAATGTGGCACGTATTGGTACGGAATCTGATACTAATGGAAATATATTGTTAGTAATTTGGTTTACTGATAGGGTGTGCATCGGAGAGGAAAGAGTACCTTGGTGAACTGCTGGGATAACATTTCGAAGTGAATTTGAATTCCTTGTTTTGTTAACATTGGAATGACTGTAATTTGAAATGGAAACTGGATTCAAAATGTTTCGTGTATTGTTACTTGGGATAATGCAAATTTTCTGAAAGTTCTTTAGTAAATTAAGGAACTTTTTATCGTGTTTTAATCTAATATTTCGTAAATCTGTTACAGAATTGTTAACTATTTTATGAGCTTCTTGAAATAAGAAAGGAGAATGTGTTGTTATCATGTTAACATAAAAACACAGTGAGTTTAAATGTTTATCAACTAAAATTTGATATTCATTTCGCAAAACAGACGTAATTTCCATTGAATACCTTAAACGGATTGCGGTGAAATCATATTGAATTTCTGTACTAATTGCTGCGAAAGGAAATTTTGGTAATAACCCTTTAGGGCAAATGTTGTTTTCTAAACATTTAGAAAGAAATTCAACGTGTCCCGTGAATTTAGCTGTCTTAAGTGAATGGTAATTTATTTGGTTTAACCACTGAGTGTACATAATGGATGTGATTGCAACATAATTAAAATTAGGTAATATTTTAATATTTGATTGTAAATGTGTAAATTATTATTTTTTCAAATTGAAATTATGTTTATTACTAAATAAATGAAATGATAAAATAATGAAAGGGCACTTATCTGGTCTGTGGTGACCAGGAGTGACTCCACGCCTTTTTCTTCTCTTCTTTCAGTATTTGCTAGGTGTTTCCTGCTGTGGTATTGGAACCTGAATGTCTCTTACAGCGGCAACACAACAAAGCGAGACGAGAATGAATGCTGGAAAATAATAGGCGATTAGTGTTTCTTAAATATTAATGATTGTTATAAAATGTATATCAATATTTCGGCTCAGCCGTCGTCAAGATATGTGACATTTCTGAAATCGAACAATTCTTTGAAAATTTAAATTCAAGGAATCGAACAAAAAGAAATGGATTAATAATATTTTACACGATTTAGTTAAGGTACCATAACCAACCGTGCAAAACGTTATTTTAAATGAATGATTATAAATTAAAATAAAAAGCATTTGATGATATATATATATATATATCATCAAATGCTTTTTATTTTAATTTATAATCATTCATTTAAAATAACGTTTTGCACGGTTGGTTATGGTACCTTAACTAAATCGTGTAAAATATTATTAATCCATTTCTTTTTGTTCGATTCCTTGAATTTAAATTTTCAAAGAATTGTTCGATTTCAGAAATGTCACATATCTTGACGACGGCTGAGCCGAAATATTGATATACATTTTATAACAATCATTAATATTTAAGAAACACTAATCGCCTATTATTTTCCAGCATTCATTCTCGTCTCGCTTTGTTGTGTTGCCGCTGTAAGAGACATTCAGGTTCCAATACCACAGCAGGAAACACCTAGCAAATACTGAAAGAAGAGAAGAAAAAGGCGTGGAGTCACTCCTGGTCACCACAGACCAGATAAGTGCCCTTTCATTATTTTATCATTTCATTTATTTAGTAATAAACATAATTTCAATTTGAAAAAATAATAATTTACACATTTACAATCAAATATATATATATATATATATATATATATATATATATATATATATATATATATATATATATATATATATATATATATATATATATATATATATATATATATATATATATTATTTTCAAATTGAAATTATGTATTAATACTAAATAAATTAACGTATAAAATAAATGAAAGGAGACTTATCTGGTCTGTGTAGACCAGGAGCGACTCCACGCCTTTTTTTCTTCTCTATTCTTTCAGTGTTGGTCAATAATCCCTGCTGTGGTATTAGAAGTCTGGCCAACCGGACTTCTTCCTGCCTCATACAGTGGTGACACAAGTGAAAGTCGAGAATCTATGCTGGAAAGGAATAGGCGATTAGTATATCTAAAAACTAATGATTACGAAAAATGTTGGTTCTACATTTCGGTGTAAACCGTTGTCAAGATAAATGACATTTCTTATGTATATATATATATATATATATATATATATATATATATATATATATATATATATATATATATATATATATATATATATATATATATATATATATATATATATATATATATATATATATATATATATATATATATATATATATATATATATATATATATATATATATATATATATATATATATATATATATATATATATATATATATATATATATATATATATAAATATATATATATATATATATATATATATATATATATATATATATATATATATATATATATATATATATATATATATATATATATATATATATATATATATATATATATATATATATATATATATATATATATATATATATATATATATATATATATATATATATATATATATATATATATATATATATATATATATATATATATATATATATATATATATATATATATATATATATATATATATATATATATATATATATATATATATATATAAATATATATATATATATATATATATATATATATATATATATATATATATATATATATATATATATATATATATATATATATATATATATATATATATATATATATATATATATATATATAGTGAGGTGAGGTGATAAAATCCCGCCGAAGCCGCAAATTTCCAGGGTTCTACATTTTGTATGTACGACTAAATCATGTAAAATATGCTATAGGAAATTTAATCATGTAATACTAGTGATAAATAAAATAAATAAATAAATAAATCCAATTTACTTGTTACATTCTTGTATGGCTCCATAAGAAGTTTTCTCCCAAAGCATAATTGCATTTCGAACACTCTTTAAATGCGCTCAACTGTTATATTGAGTATTATGTTTTTTAGAATACAATATTTTGTATTGATCGTTCGTTCGTCAACGTATCCGTGATACGTTGGGACGGGATAGGTCTCTACAAAAATATGAGCTCTGAATGGCCTTGTAGTTCATCTCTTGTAGGTCCTTGTGTAGGATGGGGGTTGAGAACTGCGGGCAAGATGGGAAGTGGTTATCAAACAGCGTCCCACAGTTGGGCGGTGTCGACTCCAACGGGCGAACACGTCACCCTAGGCTGGTATGACGATATGTGATCGTTTTTTCAGCCGTGGGATGAACGTAAAAGACTAAGACAATGGACAATCCACTATCTAGCTCTGCCAACTACCCCACGAGAGACCAACCCTATTCGCACGCACTGACCAAGCGCTCTCTCGCTACCAGTTATGGGCATATTTCTCCGGCCTCACGACTGGTTACAGATTAGAAGTAGCTTACGCGGTCCTCTCCCTTGAGCCTCGGCGATTCGATTACCGTATCTATCGCGGGCTACGGCATCCTTTGCCCGGCTGTTCACCAGGTATCGGGTAGCCGAATGATCGTTTCAAGAGCAGCTGCCACTATTTAAACAACCGCCCCTGCTATATAGAAAACAAAGCCGTTTCAGGACTCCCCCGACTATCAATCGGAATGCATAGTCGATTGGCTGACGCCGCACGGTGCGCAAACCTCAGAATCAGTGATTCTGAGGGTTTCGGTAAATTTAAAAACACTTTCCATTTTAGATTTAATTTCGAATTATCTGACTCCATTTACAAATTCTCTGACCTTGCATTCCCATTCACCCTCGTATAACTTTTATCAAGTTTGCGGCTCGATTTATTTTACATGATCACATTGAGCTAGGTACATCAACCGTCGTAAATTCTCGCCTGACAACGATACCCCATTTACGAGGTAGTATCTCAGTAAGGGAGTTTGTTCAAGTCGTAATTTGTTATATACGATAAGGTTATACTACCCTACAAATCTTTGGTGTATGAATGCGAATGAGCCAATATTGTCTTAAACGCCTATTACAAATGAGCCATGTTAAAATGGTGTTGCTTTCCCATATGGGGAAGTATTCCTCTTATGTTGTATATTGAAAGGCGAATGTATTTTATGTGCCAAATAATTTCAACAGAATCGATGATAATTTGAAAAAAAAATATTACCAATATTGATAAGTTTAAATTGAAAATCATGTTAGAGTACCTACACCAACTTATCGGTAGAGTTAGCGAACTTTTACCCATAATCAAACAAAGAAAAGTGGCATACCTGGGCCACGTGCTGAGACATGAACGATACCAACTGCTTCAGCTCATAATTAGGGGAAAAGTTTGCGGTAAACATTGGGCTAAAAGAAGAAAAAAGTCTGGGCTCCGTAACATCCGAGAGTGGACAAATATCTCAAGCGTAGAAGAACTATATCGCTTGTTCCAAGACAGGGAAAAATTCACACATCTGACAGCCAACCTCCTGTAAGAGAAGCACTATAAGAAGAAGAAGAAGAAATTTAAAATTGACAGATGGCTAATAGAATATGAATACCTGCGTTTAGAAAATGAATTGCTACGAATTATAGTATTTGTAGAAAAATCTTTGTGTCGATGTATGTGAATTTTGTGTAAGTTATGTATTGTGAATTTTATTATTTAAATCAAAAAATAAATATTTTGTATTTGGTAATATAAAACGGTGGAGGGTTATTTAAAATTTTTCCTTCCTTTTGTTTCTTATTTTTTTCTTTCCGAATTATATTAGTTTATTACTATTATTCATGTTTTCACACCATCTGCATCATGGGCATTTCTAGATAGATGCCTGAGAAGCCTCGTTAGGTTTGCATAGCGCAATTTGTTACGTAAAATGTTCTATTTGTGCAATTTGTTGCGTAACATGTGTCTATTTCAAGCTGTTTTTTACAATGTATAAATTCTTTACTTTGGTAACAATGCAACTACTTTTCTTTTTACAAGTATTTAGTAAATAAATAAATTGTTTTGTTTTGTATGTAATTTAGTTATTAGGGTTCACTATTGCAAAGTATGAATGAAGCCCTATTTATGACCCAAGATGATTGTTTGTCTGAATTTATATACGAGGAACTACACTGGAAGTTGATGGAATGAAAAAGAAAAGTTACAATGTATAGCTAAACACCATGTTGGCTGTTGTTTTTAAAAATATTCTCCGTGACCATTTTATAATACATATAAACCAATTTTCATAACATTTACTCCAACCATCCGTGATGACCTCGGAATTATGGTTTATTTTATTTTTTTAAATTTTATTTATTTGATCTTCAGGAAAGGTACAGCGTTCCATTAATTATAACTAACTATCATATTATAATATTTTGCTGGCCGATTAAGTGTTTCCTACAGTATTGTCTTACATTATTTTATTATACAATATTTGAGGAGTCGGCGAACAAAACGATCTAAATCGGTTTTGGACATAAACATGTTTTTTTAGTCGGTAAGTACGTCTTGGGCCGTTCTATCGATTAGTAAAACTATTTACTGCAAAAACGACCTAGAAACCTTAGAAAAATGAGGCAGAATCACTAATTTTGTTCAAAACGATCCATCGCTAAAACCATTGAAAATGGTTGATAATTTGGAAATAAAATGAATTTCTTCCAAAATGATCTAAATCTAATACTAAATCATAGCCCGTAAAATGTCTTCTTTCAAAAAGGTCTAAATATATATTTTTTGGCGCCTTTTCTTGTTGTTGTTGTGGTATCCCTAATTTACATATGGCAACATTCACATTTGAGCATAGCTTCCGTAAAGTGAGTTTGTGCAAATTGGTTTGGTGTAAATGGTGGAAAAAATATCATTTGGTACGGTTGTAACACTCAACGCCTGTTCTAAGAAGACATATTCATATATTTCAGAAATGTTTACATATTCATTAATTAAGGATTTAATAGTTTAAGATTAACGATGTAAAAATATTATAAAGAAAAAATGCCAAAATGTCCTAATTTCCTGTTTTTATAACACCAGTAGCAATCAAAACGGTATAATTTATGAATACAGTTGCGATCAAAACGATATAATTATTCCGGTGTCAAAAAAACGATCTAAATAAAAATTAGTCTTTTTTATTATGTCTCATTCATGCAATGAAAAATTACTTGCGAATGCTAGACTTTATACAAATCAGCCAAGGTATCAACTAAAAAAACAAAATATACAAATAAACAAATGCAAGTATGCTATTTAGTTTTTTGCCTCTCCTTTAAAATTAAGTTCAACGCTTTTAGATCGTTTAGTTCACCGACTCCTCATTTATCAAAACTGTAATGAATTAAATGGTTAAATTACTATCGAAAAATCACTAAGATAGGTAAGGAGAGGGATTGGACATAGGATCGGATATAGGTATTAAAATAATAGTCTATTGCTATGTCTCATTTTCGATCTGTTCGTTTTCGAAGTCTTCATATATGTATTATGTATTATATATTACCAGTGTATACCTATTTCGTAGTCGCCAAGTAAGCTACGTACAGCCTCGCTGAACTTAGGTTGGCTTTTTCCCTCAACATCCTACGAGAGCATATTCTAGCGAATAAAATAGTTGAGCGCGTAGTTGGTTCTTCATTTTTGGGAACAAGGAGTCATTAGGTGTCAAGAAAAAGCCACTGTATGGAGGATGGCTCATTACTTCTACGTACATCGCCCTCGAAAATTCGTCTGTCTGCCTGGCCGTGTGAGAGCTGGCATTGTCATGTTGCAAGATGGTGCAGTGTTAAGGTTGCTTTTACGTTGTTCGTCAATGACTTTCGACAGACAAATCATCGTTTACCAGTCAGCATTCAAGGTACGATAATTCCTTAAAGTGATAGTAGCCACGTCTCCAGTGTTTTTAAAAAAACAGAACTTTACACGCGAGCAACTTTGGTTGGGTTCGGCTCCACTTGAAAGATCTAAATTACCGAGTGCTGATTTACTTCGGGCTCGTAGCTGTAAACCCATATTTAGTCACCTATTCCACACTAAATTTGACGCCCCCCAGTGCTATAGAAAATCAAAATACCATAAACATAAAAATATAACATATATTAAAAACAATTTATTGCACTAAATTATAGTCACATAAAGATATAATTTAAAATATCTCAGACTGTTTCCTTTCGTGACTCAACACCCCAACCTATTTTATCTTTTTGCCTAGCTGGTGGGAAGTATATAGGTATGCATACGAATACTAACGTTATTATCACCATTAGTGCAAAGTGAGAATAAACTAGACTAAAGAAAATCATGAATGGAAATAGGTACAGTAAGCGTTGCATAAAATTAGGCGTAATAGTATGCGCTGCCCCCGGTTAGGAGACCATAAAAGGCGAAGGCGACACTTGGAAAGGAATAAATACACTCCGCGTCAATCTTCTTGAGCTCTCTACCACAGTCTCAAAAATGCTTACACAGATTAAATACAAGCTCGTCAAAACTGCACATGAGAAAGAAAATCAAATGGCCTCGTGCTAGACTAGAGCCGCTATATGTAACGGACTTCGCCGGCTTCCTTAAAACCTACGCATGTACAGCCAACGACAGAATATTTGATATCGTCATGATGTATTGAAAAAGTTATATCGAAGTCGAACTCACGATCACAACACAGACGACGAAGATAAAATACAACACAAAACGTATTTATTTGTTACTCTTCTGATTGTACCGCTAAACGACAGACCGCTCAGACAAACACGTATATACTGAAAAATTATCACAGCCGAATTCAACTCAACACTAAACGAATTTATTAGTTATGTACTCGTCTGACTGTACCGTTAAACAGCTAGCTCCGGCGAGAATCATTATAGTCACGCGTAAACTCAACCTTTCTCCGTCATTCTCACAGGTATAAAATATGCCTATCCCTTTTTGGGTTTCAGTGAATTGGTGTTCAATAAATGCAATACGTGTGACCTGAGCATATAGTTGTAGAGCTCAAGAAGTATGAATCTATCTGTACGACATGCTATATACGACATTATAAAGGATTTCACAGGGAAACGGGAAATGGTGAACTTTATATTTAGCTACACTGTAGTGCCAGAAGTTGTTCGAAATCGATGCCTAGTTATTGTGAACGCATTCCCATTCACTAATCATGGAGTATTAGAGTGGTGCGTAGCGTGCTATTGTCGTGAGAGCGTTTTACAGGCAATATGTTAGTGTGACTGCTGCGCAAAGGACGTCATGGACGTGTTTCATCTGATCATGCAATTTCAACGTAGGTGTTTAATTATGAAAAAAAACTAGGTTAGCCTTGAAAAAAATCTTCCGGGTGGCGATCGAACGGTACGCAGTCCAGAGAACATTGTAGCTGTTTGAGTTTCCATCGATGGGAGCCCTCGCCGCTCCGTTCGATAACATGAATCTGCGCTAGAGATTGGGCAACGAAGCGTGCTCGAATTTATTTAATGTTTTTAACACCATATTTACACCATATTACACCATATTATTTGTTGTTTTTACACCATAAAATTGTTCATAATGGGTTGGACAGTCCATACCTCCTGAGTAGGGTGAGCATACGAGCGCCTTCCCGACTCGCACGCGCTCACTCAACTTTTTACGTACCAAGGTTCAACACTAACTATGGTTCCAATTCGTTATTGCCGCGCGTTATGCATGCACACAATGTATGCTTTAACGATATTGACATATTTAACCATCAAAATAGTCGATCCTTTGTTAAGGAGGTACGGTAAAAGCTGATTATCAGATCGGATTGAATTAGCATGCACATACAAGCACTCACAAGGACATTCGCACTACAGATACACACACCCACACACACATACATACACGCACACACACATACAAATACACACACACACACACACATACACGCTCTTCATCACACAAACACACACCAACACCCATACACTCGCACATAGCGATTTTAACTGTTAGTTTTAAATTCTTTTTGGTTTTCTTTGTATTGTATTGTTTAGCATATTTTGTAATCCTTATATAGCAAATAATTTAAAACATCATTGGCTTTACTACTGTTATATATTATGCTTATACGTTATTTTTTATGCTGTATGTTTTTAACAAAAAATAAAATAAAATAAAAAAATATTTGTGCATTTAGATACGGGTGTCAAAAGAATCGTTAAATGTGCATAGCGCCATTTGCTACTTGAGCTGTCTCAATATTAAGCTATTCTTTTACAATGTACACATAATTTATTTACTTCGGTGAAAATATAAGATTTTTTTGCGCAATAAATTAATTAATAACATAAATTAAATAAAATCAAAACGTGAATAACATCAATTAACATAAATGGCATAACACAAATTGTATACATGCACTTCCTTCGATAAAATATGTTTTTACTGTGTTAATTCGTCAAAGTTACGTAACTCCGAAATTCCCCTTTCCCTGCTCAATCCTGCATTATCGCTACATAAATATGAGATTTAATGATGTCTCTGACTGTTTCCTTTCGTGACACACCACACCTGCATATTTTATATTTTTATCAAGCTGGTTGGAAATGGATAGTTATGCATACGAATGGCTAAAGTTATGATCATCATTAGTGCAAAGTGAGAATAAACTAGACTAAAGAAAGTCATAAATGGAAATGTGTCTATTAAGTGCTGCATAAAATTAGGCGTAATAATATGCGCTGCCCCTGGTTAGGAGGCCATAAAAGGCGAATGCGACACTTGGAAGGGAATAAATACGTACGTGCTATACATGGGGTCTCATAAGTATACACGGGGACTGGATAAAAAACAATTTATTACAATGTATGGCGACCGTAAAAATAATAGGACAGTCATAATATGATAATGCCAGGGAGGACCTACCGTTGGCAATAAAATTGCACAAGGGACAGGGAATAATGGCGATTTAGAACAGTGATGGGAAAACTACGGCTCGCGAGCCACCTCCGCGAACCGTTTTAATCCATGTTTGCGATGTAAATAAATAAATAAAATATATAAATAAATATGACTATCGCAGGTCAAAGTCAATGGTCACTGTCAGAATATAATTTCATCAAATCCTTTGAAGTGGTAAATCCTTAATTCAATTTAGCGAATTAAGCGAAATTCGGGACATTATACCATATATCAAGCCTGCGATATGTCCGGCGAAATTCACCACAAGTATATATTTAAAAGATTAAAAAAACACGACTGCTGTTATAGAAAATAAACTATTGTTTATAATACTTATTACGGTTTATTTAATGAAATATTTGTGGTTTATGTATTTATCCATATAGATATATGTATATTTCTGGGGTGTACTCAATCTGATCTTTCATTTGACACTAAACGCGATATATATATATATATATATATATATATATATATATATATATATATATATATATATATATATATATATATATATATATATATATATATATATATATATATATATATATATATATATATATATATATATATATATATATATGTTAATTTATTTACATTTGGACATTTAGACAACTACTTACTTGATATTTGGAGAGCTAAGGTACCATATGACACTTAGGATGACATAATATTTCTAACATTACAACACACTTCTAAATCTGTTAAAGGGTTTAGAAGTTATGGTTTAAAAGGTAGGTACACTCCTTTTTTGTTGGGCAGCCGTGTAAAAATTTGCAATGTCCAGGCGAAATATCAGTTAGACGAAGCTTCAAATGAGGGTCTGGTGGTCTTGCGTCGGTCTTATCCATTACAACCTGTGGCGGTCTGGTACAAGAGTAAACGCAAATGTATACTCTCAAGAACTGCAAATATTGATGGACATACTCGCAATTCAAGAGCCGAACCTGGTGAATCAATTTTGTCCGCACCAAATCGCTGTTAGAAGTTGCAGGATTATCAAATGGACAATCTTTGCCGGATCAACTCGCCAGACCTTGCTCCAACAGCGTTTTACTTTTTTTTGGAATTTGCATAACTTATTACAAACAATTTTGCATAGACAGCGAAAATACCTTAAAAGCATTCACTGATTCCTAGGAAAAGGCATTAACCAATTACCATAACGAATAAAATGATAAAACTGTATAGATTATACTGCCCCCGATAGTAAAAAGGGCGCATCTAACATTTTTTCCGAAATAGAGTTATATATATTGCCGTGATCAGCAAAAAAAGACTCGTCTGCTCATATTTTTTATATTTTTCTAGCTCGACTGTACACGAAGTTACAGTAACGTCAAAGGACGCAAGTACATGTATTTTTCTACGAATACTAAGCTAAAAGGACGCATTGAATGTAAGCTAGAATGAAAAGGCTTATTTGCGTGTATGTGTTCTTTTCTTTTGGAAAATTTCCATCAGTTCAGAAATTGAAAAGACGCATTTTCTTCTGTACTAAGTAGGTAAGACGTTAGTGATCACTTGCGTCTTTGCAATCTATTAATTCACTAAGTAGTTTAAGCGCATGTGGCAAATGGGCCAATATAAACATATTTAGTAATTCCTTTAGATGTTTGGACGCTTCTGCCAAATGCGCCTTTTCTATCTAGTATTTCAATAAACAGTTTGGACGCATGTGGCAGAATAGGAATATTGCAAGTATAACCAATACTACATTAAAAAGGCGCAAGTAGCCAATTGCGACCTTTCTAGAAGCAGTTCATTGACTATGCTCAGTTGAAAAGACGTAAATGGCTATTTTTTTCTTTTCAACCTAATATCAAGTATTTTCCTAAAATTTTTTTACTAAGATGAAAAGGAAAATTGTTAATAATTCAATAAATAATTAGGATATAGAAAAATTATAAATCACACATTATAGTTGAAATGCAAACCGAATTTGTTGCATTAACAGAATGTGTCTATAGTTTTTCTTTATGAGACAGCAAGCATTTAAATAATTTTTACACAAAACATTTTTTATCTCGGTTTAGACTTTATGCTACATGCGCCCTTCTTATTATCGGGGGCAGTATAGGGGTCAATATATAAGTATGTTTTTTAAACATATTTCTTATGTTTTTACTTTATAGGCAGACTAAACGGGGAGGAGGTAAAATATTGTGAATGTACCTATATTTTCCGAGATGAAGACGGATTTCCCGAGAAAATGGACGATTTCCAGACTGAAGTCGGTATGCCTGTGTGTGTTTGTATTCCTCCACAATAGCGTCCAAAAGCTTCCTCCGATTGTGCTAAAATTTGGCATGCAGGCATCATTTGGTGATGGTAAGAGTTGAAAAGAATGTGATTGAAATCGGGCCACCATAGAGCGCACTAATCTTACTTCAATCTCGAAATATTGCAGGTAGACTTAAAATTCAGTACACAGGTGCGTTGTTGGACCTAAATTACATTGTTTTAGTAGAAATATCTCATATAATATTTAAAGTACGCCATATATTACCGCACAAAGGCTCACGGCGACCTGCGTTTGCAATTTGATTTTTAAATTGAATGAGTTCACGCGGTTCGAGATTCAATTTTTCACTGCGTTGCGTCGCATATTAACAGGAATTTCCGCCAACGGTTCATCGACTATATTGATGAAATGAGCATTCAGATTAAATAAGTCTTGGTATGAGACAACCGTTGTTTTTTAAAACTTTTCTAGAACGGCAACTTCATAGGCAGAGAACTAATTTTAGTTTTACATTGAGAGATATTTTGATTACAATCTCGTTGCTACCACACAGCGCCTTACGCGACTTCTGCGTTATATTTCCCCCTATAAGTGTAGTAAGTGAAGTACGTACAAAACCGCTTACCGATGAAGCACAACCCCAAGTTGTAGATAGGTGTTCGCGACGCGTTATTGTGACGCGTCGCAACGCGGAGCGGGTGCGTCAATGAGTACTCGACGCCGTATCCCCCTGGGGTATACGGCTAGAAAGGGAGGGGTTGTAGAAAGGGTAGAAGGGTGGGGGGAGGTAGGCGGGTATTCAATCATTGTTTCCCTCGACGTGAATAAATAGAAGTCGGCTGGTATACCGTCAAGTGGCCGCACTTGTTCGATAAATAGAAGAAAGAAGAGAACTGGCAAACATATATCATTTAGTATGTATGCATACTGTACTCTTTGCTCTACTCATCCTACCAAATTACCTCACAGGTGAGACTTTTTTCACAACAACGGTAATACCGTCACCCTGTCTATTTATTTATTTATTTATTTAGTATAATAGGTACGCAAACAATACTCTAATAATAGATGGTTATCGCTAATATTTTTACATTATTACTAACTAGCTGACCCGTGCCCACTTCGTTGGGCGGTAAACATTTTTACTCGTGATGAAATTATGAGTGTGGTTCGGTTAGTACTGAGTGCTATGATTTATTTCCTGACTGCCAAAAGGAGGGTTATATTTTTACTGAATATGTATGTATGTATTTGCATGCGAATTTGGCTATATAACCGGGTTTCAAATGAGGAATGAAATGATTATGATTGAATAAATTATGTTTATTTTTATTGTTCAAAACTTCTCTGTATACTATATTAGATGTAATGTTATTATTTGGTATCAAAATATATTGTCTTTCAAGAGTTCCAACCCGAGATACGGTCGCGGTTCCATACGTATGTCGTAGTATCTCTTTAACCATTTATGCAGCAAAAGGAAAATTATATGCAGTAAAAGGAAAAAGACTTTTGTTTTAAACACTTGAGACCATAAATTTACTTATTTTGATAAGAATTCATAATTGTTGATAATATAACCAATAAACTTGACCTAACGATTTAAATTATTTTTTTAGTATAAAAAACTACTATTTGTGACAAATATAAAAGATAGACATATTCTGTCACTGATTTTTTTGTAGGCATTATCAAGCTCTACAACTTTTCTCTAGAACTCAATCATATATCTCTCATCGTTAAGGCAGCGTTCGTAAGAAACGTTTTCATTCGACTGTTTTATCTCCGACTTATTTTGCAAATCCGACTACCACGAAAAAGTCTTTTTATTTTTCAGATTTATATATAGTCTATAACACTCACACATAAAGTGGCTTTCTATTGCTAAAATAATTTTCAAAATCGGTTCGGTAGATCCAGATATTACTCCCTACAACCTCACAAACTCACAAACTTTACCTCTTTATAATATAAGTATAAATTAGTGGTTGCGCGCAAGGTATCTTTTGCATCAGCATTTAATTAGTATATGTGGATGTTCGATTTCACTGACAGATGTTGACTCCGAAGAAGAAGAACAACTACTTCAACGCCGCCAGTACTGCATTCGCTCAAAATGCCTACCCGCCGCTAGTTTACAATTATCCGCCGCGCCGTCACGACGACTGCACATATATATTTATCAGAGGTTTTGCATACTTTCGCGACTCTGAACCGCTTTATTTACCGCTTTATTTATTGAACCGCTCCGCAAAAGCATAGTTAAAAACTCCGCGAAGGAACTAATCTGCGTCGAGTGAGTTTTGTGTGAAGCATTGTCGAAGAGACTTGCGTGCAAAATCCACCAGCAGGAACCTCGAGGGTCCGTAGCAGTGCCGGAACTTCAGCTAGGCGAGGAGCCATCACAGGTCAGTCGGTGTTTTACAGCCATATATCTGATTACGTGTTGATGTTTTAAAAGGATTTGCGCGCATCGATCTTGTCTCATTTTGTGAAGTACCCGCATATTAAAATCTATTTATTTATTTTATTATTATTTATTTACGGTTACGATCCCGCCGGTTGTTCGACTATTTATTTATTTTATTTATTTATTTATTAATATTTCACATACATTTATAATACTAGATTAATAAGATTAAAATCTACCTTGCTGGAGTAATGCCCGTACTAAGGTAGACTTTTATGTATTCTTTTTTTCCTTTTTTTTTTTTAGTTGGTAAGTGTTACATAATGTAGCATTGCTTTACGTGGTAGCTCTATATTTACACAAATTTTACATATACCTACTTATAATTTAGTAACATAATATACATAATAATATTAAATAATCATATATACACATACACATATAAACATATACATCTACACATATACATACACATATATACATATACATTTATACATATAATCTATACATATACATAAAAGTAGTAATTTTATGTAGTTTGGTATTCTTATACAGCACTATAATTAACTAATTTCTCCGTTTCGTTTCTTCCTAGCTCAATCAACCATTCCGTCATAATTTTTCTTCCTCGTATGGTATCTAACTTCACTTTTAATTCCGAATGTATTCTATTGTGTAGTCGGACAGCTAGAAAAGAAAAATGTCGTTGGGCGAATTTAGTTTTCATAAGGGGAACATCATGTTGCATGGCTGTAACTGCGCGTGTTCTAATAGTATGAGATTTAATCATATGCCGTTCTGTGTGGGTGTAATAAAATATTGTCGATACTTTTACATATAATTGGCGTATGTCTAGGACTCGGAACTCTTTAAATAAGTGGTCGCTGGAGAACCTAAAAGGCTTTTTATTTATTACCCTAATTATTGACTTTTGAACCTTAATTAAGGGATCTAGAGCTGAAAGTGACGCGCCACCCCATCCAAGGATCCCATATGATAGTATACTATTGACTAAAGCGTAATAGATTGTTTTGATTAAGGGTTTTGAGATTACCTTCCTTAGTACCTTAAATATGTGAATAAGTTGGCGGACTTTTGATGCAGTACCCTGTATGTGGTCCTTCCAGTTGAGCTTATCATCTACAATAACTCCAAGGTACTTGATTTTACTCACTTTCTCGATAGTCGTATATGGACAATAAGGGCAATTGTAGTCAGCATGTACACAGTCGAGTAAGTGAAGGTTTGGCATACTACCTTGGAGGCGATTGATGTTACTGATGGCGAATGTCATATGTTTTGTTTTAGCTATATTCAAAGTAAGTAGGTTGTGATCGAGCCAGTGCTTTACTCGGCAAAGACCGCGTTCAGCCTTAATATATGCCTCTTGCCATGATTTGCCTTTAAAGATAATCACAGTATCATCTGCAAACATCAAAGCTTCGCCCCCTTCTAAGTCGACGTTAGGTAAGTCATTGATATATAGCAGAAACAGCAACGGACCGAGTACGCTTCCTTGTGGAACGCCAAATTTAATTGTGGCTTGAGAACTTAACGTCTCTCCTAGTCTAGTCTTCTGAGTCCTGCCAGTAAGGTAACTAATCAACCATTTTTTGGACAAATTGCGAATTCCAGCGTTTTCGAGTTTAGCAAATAAAATACGATGGGAGACGGTGTCAAATGCTTTCGCAAGATCTAGAAACACAGCTAAGCATTTTTCTCCCTCGTCAAGCGCTTTCACCACTTTTTCCGTGAGAAATGCAATTGCGTCCTGAGTACCCATACCTGATCTGAAGCCGTATTGCGCTGGTGAAAAAATATTGTTTTCGTCAATAAACGCAACGATGCGTTTCTTTACTACCGTTTCCACAATTTTCGATATTGTACTCAAGAGACTGATCGGTCGGTAGCAGCTTACATCGTGCTTCGCTCCGTGCATTTACACGTTGAACAACCAATTAGAGTATAATATTTTATGCGTACTCCGCATGCCTAATTAATAATTGCGTTTGCGCTGTTTAGCTTATGATTTACAAAGTATCAGTACAAAAAATAATATCCTTAAAAATTATCGAAACAAAAATTAAAAATTTTAGGAAAAGGTATACAGTAAATTCTGAAAAACAATTAAATGGAAAAAAAATCAAATATTGTCTGGAATAAAATAATGAAAATATACGGTAAATTATCGATTTGTCTCATAATACGATATTTATAATGGACATAACTGCTAATGGTCCCAGGTTAAAGAAATCAATATTATCGGTTAGAGTGTTGTATAACCGGTAAGAAATAAGAAATAAGAAATAAGAAAAATTTATTTTCATAAACCCGATCTGGGTATAGAAATTACTTTACAAAAAATTATTATATATATAATAACATTACGAAATTACAACAAATAGTATTTCTACAAATGAAATTACATTTTAAATTATAAAAAAAGTGTATAAAAAGTTCTGCGATCTAAGCTAACACGGTATGCACGTGAGATAGAATTGTGGAAAGATTGATTTGTCTGCGAAGTTGAAAGGTGAAATGTTAGGTGCTTCCTCAGTCGCCTGGATGGTAGGTACGTTGAAATTTAACTCTTCAATAAATCTGGGGAGTCTATCCCGCCGTTAAGAAGTTTGTGCAGAAACATTAGGCTTCCGCACTCTCTCCTCTGTCTAAGAGTAAAAATCTTAAAATTATTTAAACGCTCTTTATATGAGTAGAGAGCGCGTGATAGACCGATTTTACAGGTTAACATAAGCGTATACTTCCTCTGCACAGACTCTATCGTTTCCGAATGGACCTCATAGTATGGATTCCAAATTATGGAACCAAACTCCAGTTGGCTGCGTACTAGAGAATTATAGAGCAAGTTTAAAGAGTTAATATTTTTGAACGGTTTAGTAACCCTATATAAAAACCCAGTGATCGCTCGCTCTTACTTACTACGTATATACATATTTATGTGAGGCTATATAGTACACTGAGAAAATTCCTTCCCGTAATGTCGTTTTTTTATTACGGTTTTATACATAACTAGCTGACCCGGCGAACTTCGTACCGCCTAACAGTCAATGAATGTCGTGTTACAGATTAGCTGAACTTAATTTATGATTTTATGAAAGTAATAAAATGAATACAAAATAAATATTAAGTCAACTACTTTATACACAAGATAATAAAACAAAAAGAAATATAAAAGTACAAAAATTAAGTAAATCAATCGCGTGTCAGCAAGACATGATGGAATTAAACTATTTAGGTACATATTGTGCAGCATGGGACGCACTCGGTTTAATTCTCTTCATTGAAGCACCTTGTGATATACGACAATTTTGTGTTTTTATTAGGCGCAAGAAAAAATAAAGCGGATGATTTGTTGACACGTGAACATACCACGTACAACTGACCATGAGAAAAACACGGATTTACATTTTGTTTAAGAAAATGTTTTTTCTTTTATTTTAATTTTTCATCAATTTTCCAATTTTTGGTTTTAATAGTTATTCTGCTATTCACGACGGAGACAAATACAACAAATTCAAAACCATGAAAATCGGTCCATCCGTTCTCGAGTTATAAGTGTTCGCACAAACCCGACTTTGTTTTATATATATATATATATATATAGATATGTTTCAATGGGCCCATTAGAGGGCACTACCTATCAGCGTTACTAACTTTCACGCCATGTTCGTTATAACATCTGTCTCGTTTTCATTTAATGGCCCCTAATATAATCCAAAAATTAAAAAGTAATAGTTAGGTGAGTTATTCTATGCAATTATTTTTATTTACAAGTAATTTAAGGTAGGTACATCAAATAAGGAACCTACATAAGTACTGATAGTAGGTAATAGAAATCAGAAAACGATTGTCATTTGCTGTCATTAACCGTCAATGCGTAGCACATCATTCAAATTTTTTATCATTTGCTGTCAATGCCGTAGTCACTTATTGACATTCACTTCATTTGCCTAAAGTAAATGTTATTTTTTCGCATCAATGAGTGTCAATCCCGTAAGCATTGACAGTCGCAATTGAACGTCTCGGGGATTGTTTAGAAACAAATTTTAAAACCTTTGTTGTGGGTACACAGTTAGTAATTAATTTGGAAGAGTAATTATTACATTACAATTTATATAATGGATTTCGAAAACACTTGCACTTGTATTATTATGTAGTAAATATCCACCACTATTAGGATATTTACGCTTGAGATATAGAATATGATACTTATTAAGAGTTTAACAAAAACTAAACCGTAATCTATTTTTTAATAATTAGAAAAGAAAATTTTTGGTATTATATTGTGACAAAAGTATTTTGGCGATGGAAGAAATATAATATCTTCTATCGCTGCTTTTACCTTGGATATTGTTTGTTTGTTTATACTCTTTGTTTAAACTGTTTATGTTCGGTTGACACCGAATCAAGCTTCATAAGGGGGAGGACCGCGCAAGCGACCTCGATCCTGTAACCAGTCAGGAGGTAGAAGGTATCCTGAAGGTTAATTTCAGACGGAGATATCCTTCCAAACAGGTAGTCAGGGGGCGAGGCTGCGCTCTGGTTACCTTTTCCGGCGCCTCGCCGTAAGGCGTTGTCCTCTGACGGGCTTGTAGTTGTTGGCGGAGCTACACAGTAGATTATCTTGTGTCTAAGTCGTCTACGTTCATCCCACGGCTGAAAAAACGATCACATATCGTTATACCAGCCTGTGGTAACCGGAGCTAATGGGCCAATGATGGGTTGGCCACGAAGACCCATGTGTTCAGGGTCGGTCACACTCACGGGTCAATACCCATCCGACGGCCTCCACGCACGGGGTGCGAACCTGGGTAGGACTCTGGCCTTGGTCAGTTTCCCCTGGGAATCAAACCTCTGGCGCTCCTGGACAGTCTGCGCACCGTGCGGCGCAAGCCAATCGATTGTGCACTCTGACTAACATATTGAGTTGTCAACGGGCGAGCCCGTCACCACAGGACGTTTTAAAGATTAGTCGTTCTATCGACCTGCGGTGAGCTCAGAAGACTTTGGACATAACAATCCGACGTCTAGCTACGCCACAACCACGCCAGGTAATCATTACTGGCTATCTCGCGGTAAGGCGTTGGTCTCTTACGGGTTGTGGCGTAGCTAGACGGCGGATTGTTTTTGTCCAAAGTCTTCTACGTTCACTCCAGGGAGATAGAACGACTAATCGTTAAAACTCCCTGTGGTGACGGGCTCGCCCGTTGTAGTCGACAACCCAAGTTGTGGTAACGGGTTTGACCGCTGTAGTAGACACTGCTCTAATGTCGATATAATGATATTGGGCGATATAATGATAAATATACAATAATAAATCTTAACACGGAAAATTATCAAAAAAGACAACCGCATTAAACTGCAAGTCGAATGTTCTAACAAACCACTTATATCGAGCAGTCTAATTGATATCTGCTTAGAGGGAAGCCCGTGTTTGCGGAATTCGCTCCTTGTGCTTTCTCTGAAGACGTGGTACGTATGCTAATGTACCATCGGGACTCCGGTAAATGTGATTTAAATCTTCCCCACGTGAGGGTAATGCGGGGCGAGTCGTTTCGGTAGCAGGCGCGTGCGTATCTCCTTGAGGCGACACTCGAGCCTGGGTAATTCACTTTTGCGGAAGGTAACGATATTACCCACCAACCTTTCGCTTCGGAAAACAAAAAAGATGGTGGGTTACGGTTCGTTGCGTGCAATATGTTTTTACTAAAACTCATTATTTAACCTGACTCCAAATGATCAAAACACCTAGGCTATATATTATATATAACAGATATACTATAACATAAATATACATATAACATATACTTATATAACATAAACATATAACATACAGTATAAACTACAACAGATACACTTTTAAAACATTGGAAAAAAATGAAAATTCTTTATTTCTAGTTTTATTATTAATTTATTATCCATCCCTGGTCATAGCAGCGACTTTTTTTCGTACTCCTTCTCCCTGGAAGCTGTACGACTCTGAAATGCTTTAATGAATGATGTTAGAACAGCCCCCAGCCCCCAGCCCCCGTTCAAGGTCAGGCTCAAGGCTCAAGGCTCAAATTCTAAAGTCCATAAATTAACAAACCTTCCTCTCCTACTTTTATCTTCCTCCTTTTCCTTTTCGCTTCCCTTTCCTTCCATCATCCTTCCTTTTCTTTGCGTCTTGATTTAATTTTAGTCATTTGTTTTACTTTTTGTATTACCTGTTTCTTTCTAGTTTTCTATTTGTTTTTTTTAAAACGTTTTAATTTTATTGTTCTTTTGCGTAGCCAATGTAATAAATATGTTATAAACTTAAGCTATAGGTTAGCCGATAGACATTGCCGCAAGGCAATAAGCTCGCCGTTTTTATTTAAAACTAGCTGTACCCTGCTAGCTTTGCTACACCAAATCGGTCGCATTCGAAATTCAAATTCGCCGCTTTAAAATTCATTCGACTGTAAAAAAAAGAAGAAATCACTCAATTCAAATTCACAGCTTTAAAAAAAGACGAATTTTGGTTTTATTGAGGATACTAAATATTTTCCTTTGGTCCGATCGGCACAAAACTTTACAGGAACCATCTCCAAACTAATCTAAAGTTTCCGTCAAAATTTCATCAAAATCGGTCGAGCGGTTTAGTAGTCCATAGCGGACTTACAGACACACATTCATTTATATATATATATAGATAAAGTTTTATATTATTATTATTATTATTATATTGAATCATAGAGTTTTGTGATGATGAAAACATAAGTGAAGACATTAAAAATATAACAGAAATAAAGGGTAGAGGAATTTTCAGTATTTATTGTCAAATATAGTCCCATCCCCATTATATCATCAATAGTTTGTTTGTTTGTACTCTTTATTGTGACATTTCACAATGGGCGGATTTATTGTCATAAGACAATTTCTTACAACCAACCCTACTATGAAGTGTTTATATGAATGTGTGCTTGTAACATGTGTGTGTGTCTTGTTATTGCATTCGATCGACATAATTCAAATGCAATGCCGTTAATTTTATCCCAACGGAAAATGGTAACCCAGCCGGAAATCAGACCCGGAATCTTACAAAGTTAGATCAGGTGATCTAACCACTGTGCCTCCGAGCGAAACAAACAAACAATGATCAATAGTGATATAATTTGCATGGCATATAGTGAGGTTTCACTGAGGTAACACGGACAACCTGATACCTATCCAAACCTAAAATCTTTCACCTGATTTACAGCGCAATGTGTCAAACAGGTGAGAAAAATGTAACCGCTGCCTTGATTGATTTTAAATAACTTTTAGTCTTGGCACAAGTTAATGTATACCCATAAATCTATACCGTTAACTTCACAATTTTAAAGGACAACGCAATATAGAAGTCTAACATTTTATAACAGTATAAAATCTGGCACTATCGCGCTTGTTTGACATTATAAATAAGATCAAAAACAAATTTACCGCATGGAGTTTGTAACACCCGACGTTTAAGCGACGTGAACCGAGCACGCGATCTATGCGACGCTGAGCGTTTTCCGCACGAGATGGAACAACGTTCCCGATAACTGGAGCTGTCAACGGCGAACCCGACATCTCAGGAAGTTATAACGGTACTTGATTGTTCTGTCTCCCGTGAGGTGAGCGTAAAAGACTTGGGGCAAAACAGTCGACTGTCTAGTTACGCCACTCGCCTCTAAGAAACCAACGCCTTACCGCGAGATAACCAGGTTAATAACCCAGCGGGCCAACACCCGCGCCCTTACTTCCAGTCACAGCCAGATTTCTCCGACCTCCCCAATGGTTACGGGTCCGAGGTCGCTTGCGCGGTCATCTCCCTTGTGTAGCGGCGATTCGGTGTCTACCGAATCTACGCGGATCACGGCGTCCTTTGCCGGGCTGTTCATCCGATATCGGGTAGCAGGATTGCATTGCAATTCGCTCGAGATAAATTATTATTTCATCATGTCCCTTATTCATACTGGCGATTCGATATAGAGTCTGTTGCAGCTTCGATGGCTATTGTCGTTTATTAATTAAAATAACGAAAAAATAAATATTTCTCCAATGAGTTTGTAAAATTAAACACTCCCTAAACATTGCAATAAAAATATATTTTTTCAGGCTTTTCTAAGAATTCGAAAATACTCTATTTAACTATATACAATTGTTCGATTTTATTACTTTGATTGATTACTATGTACTATTGTTAAGTTTAGTTACTAATCATATTAAGTTGATTGTACTATGCGGTTCCGAGGTTGCAACGAGGAGAGGGTCGTTATTAGTTGCCCCGCTGGCAGCATACTTTATTACCATATAAACCA
This sequence comes from Micropterix aruncella, assembly GCA_944548615.1. NCBI lineage: Eukaryota > Metazoa > Arthropoda > Insecta > Lepidoptera > Micropterigidae > Micropterix > Micropterix aruncella. The sequence goes on along the minus strand of OX155970.1, from coordinate 20,140,113 downwards.
AACGATGGAGGAATCATTGGAAACACCAGACTCGGCTCCTAGTGTCCTTTATCATCGCTGTAGAGACGTGCTCCATCGACTATGAATAGGTGTTTGATAAAGTATCTAATGAGGTTTATGAAAGCCACTAACATGTTGATCAAGGGTCGAATTTGGGTCCTCTTTTTTTCAATATCTTCGTCGATGGTATCAGTACTAGTATAGAATCAGTATAAGTGTAGTATCAGTACTAGTGTAACTGAAAATCTTAACGTTATGCTGATTTACTTGTTGGAATGATACGTATAGGTTATGTTGTGTTTATATACAGGTGGTTACATTTTTACTTTGTATAATGTTTAAAGCTGAGAATCGATATCTATCGGCTAAATGTGAAAGGCCGTGAGGTTCTTTGTTGAGGAGATCCGTAAAAAGCTTGAGATCAAATCAGATTGAATTGAGTTACCATCCCACATTCCTACACGCACTCACATGCACATATACACCGATACACACACACATACACCGTCCATTACACTTACTTGCACCAACAGACATAAACCAACACTCACATACATATATAGCGTTCTTACTTATACATTTAAAATTCTTCTATATTTTCTTTGTATTTTGTATTCCTCATTGAATTTCTTAGCCGTATTGTATTCCTTGGCATATGTTGTATTCCTTTTATATTGTCGAAACTTAAAAACTCATTCGATGTGCTATCGTTACATATTCACGGCCCGAGTGAAAGTTTTGTGAACGCGCTATAAGAAATCGAGATGAAGACGTAAATATCCATTTTGACCACCCCTAAGACGATTAAGACGCAGTAGCCATAATCAAGGATGGGTAAAATGAGAATGTTCATTGCAAGAGAATTCCGAAGCTCTATTAAGTTTTTCCTACATAATATCGATCCACCACGACAGCCTTCGATTTCATATGATTAAACTGTTGCCCATCAACTTCTAATATGCTTATCGTTGTATCAACTCGGAATACATTGGATTATACCAGCTATTATGTCTGTTTTAGCTACATTACATCCAACAGCCTTACATCACGCATATCTATCGATTTATGAAAGAAACACGACATTCATTTTTGTTTAATATAGTTTTTCGCAAATTCTTTCGACATTGGAATGGAATTGGAATTATACATGAACTTTTAGCGAGTTGGAAGGTATATTATTTTTGCGGGATTTTAATCAGGCAAATGTGTTTTAATAATAATTGCAGAAAAAATATAGCATGCTATCTGAATCTACTTTGGGTGGCCTGGCTAACATATATAATTATAATTAGTAATTTAATAATTTTGAGTCATACATCTATCAAGTCATAAACCTATTTATATTATAAATTTATACTATTTAATTTATTTTAATATAATTATTTCTACGGCTGCTATTATAAAATGTACCTATGTATCTAACTTTTTAGTTTAATTTAGTAACTGTATAACTTTTATTATTAAAAAGTGTTAGTCGTATGATTACGCTGTTAAAAACCGCCTGCTGCGAGCCCCTGAAGTCTTTAATCACTAGACAATCAGTTCAGTTGCGTTCAATACGAAACTATCTGCCTACCTGCATTATGGATAGCAATATTTACCGTGAAACGAGCGGAACTCATATGAATACGATGCGACAGTCACCTCTATACCGCAAAAGAGGGGATTCGCACTTGCAGATTTTATCCTGCGGTTTAGACGATTGTTTAAAATACTGAAAAACGGAATAAAAAATAATAAAATATATATATATTTTAAAATAATAACAATAATAATAATAATAATAATGATTATAAATTAAAATTAAAATTAAAATAATTGAAAAAAAAATTATCTTAGATCTTTCCTTGACACAATCGTGGCACTGTAGTGTGACTCCCGAAGTGAGCTCGCCTCAACACAGGGTTGCCTAGCAAGGCGGGCTCGGCTGCTCTTTGCTTAACACAATTGAAAGGTAATCATTTGCGTTTAATGTATGCGCTATGTAATCTGGGCTCAGACAGATATGTATATAACTTTAAAAGCATACAACGGCATTGTCTAAATTGTCATTTCAATTTCTGTTGTGCTGATGCATTTAAATGTATATGTATATGTAAACAAACAAAAAAATAAAAAATAAAAAATGCTGAACGGTAGGTTTGTGCCGTCCCAAAATCATCTACGCTCATCCCACGGCTTTTTTTTTCTTTAACGTGTCCGAGTTTTTTTAGGATATATCTCTCCAAAAATATTCGGCTTTAATGGCCTTATCGTTTGCCTCTTGTAGATCCTGGTTTGTGATACAGGTTGACAGTTGTGGGCAGGATACTGCAGCGTTCCAAATATGCATGTAAGGTTCTCTGCGTAGCCCCAGTGAACAAGATGAGCCCGGCATCTTGTCACACCCACCCTCAGTCTGTTGAGACTGCTCTATGTGGTGTAGAGGAGATGAGACCTCGGTGTTATCTATCCCTTAACGTCCTCGCCAAGTGAAGGCCTCCATTGAGTTATGCGATTTGATGATTGACTTCCATGGAGCGAATGTGTTCGGCTCATGAACGAGTTTCGCGATTTGAGGCGATTGTGATGTGACTTCTGTCCGCGTAGTGGGTATCTTGGGTCATGTGTCACTTTTAGGCGTTCTGAATCAGCCAGGACATCGCGGCGTATTGCAGGGAAAGCGACACCGATGATTGGATGTAGTTTTTCGACGGGAGTAGGTTTGAGACAGCTGGAGACAATTATTGCAGCATCGTTCGCAGCAGTATCGACCATTTTTGCGTCTGTTGATGCACTCTCACAATAAATAGAGTTGTCAACTACAACGGACGAACCCGTCACCTCAGCCGAAGCAGAACAGTCGGGGGAGTCTGGAAGCAGTACTGTTTTCTATAGAGCGGGGGTGGTTGCGGACCTTACGGCGACTGCTCTTGAAATGACCATCGGCCATCCGATTCTGGGTGAACAGCCGGGCAAAGGACGCTGTGGTCCGCGATAGATTCGGTAAACACCGTTTCACCGCTTCGTAAGGGAGAGGACCGCGCAAGCGACCTCGAACTCGTAACCAATCGAGAGACCGGAGTGAAGTAAGGGCGCGAGTGTCGGCCCGCCGAATAACATTCCTGGCTATCTCGCGGTTAAGGCGTTGGTCTTAAACGGGCTCGTGGCGTAGCTAGACGGTGGGTTGTTTTGTCCCCAAGTCTTCTGCGCTCACTTCCAGGGAGATAGAACGACGAATCGTTAAATCTTCCTGAGGTGACGGGCTCGCCCGCTGTAGTCGACAACCCAAGTTGCCAAATCAGATCAGCTTAGGACCAATCCGGATAATAGGCATAGAAACGCTAGTTTTGAATGGCAACAATATAATGCCAAAAATATAAACAGAGGTAAACTGATAAAGCCCTGTCTGGAATCCACTCCATTGATTATTGCTTGGGTATTTGGAAACAGACAGCCTTTATGAACGGTAATTTTGTGTAACTCGCTACAATTGAACCGCTGCCAAACAATACGGGAATATTCATAATATGACAGTATAGTCGTAGTAATACAGTACGAGGGCTGGGGCATGCGATAAATTAGGCTGCTCGTGGGGTCGCCTGATATAACTACGAATCGTTCATTCGACCGCTAATCCGAAATCATGTGGTTGTAGAGAACTGTGTGTTATGTATTGTTGACCGAGTTGGGAGAATATATCTTGCTAAACTAGAATATATCTTGACAATTTACATATGCATGTATTATTGTTTTGTATTTATTTAGGTATTTATTTATTTATGTATGTATTAATACATGTATTTTATTGACACATATATTTATGAAAGGAAAGTTCTGTCGTATATTAAATACGCCAAAAATGTTATGTGTAAATAACAATAATAATAACAAAACTGTAATGTATGAATAAAGGGGGGGGGGGGGGGGGGTAACAATGTAACATAATTATCAATCATACATTTAGACGCTACATAATTATCAAGATATCATTGTCAATTATATGATTTCACGCTACATAATTATCAATTTATAATTATCAATGATAAATTTTCACGAAATACCCTAATAAATTGGGCATTTGGGAACATATTAAATATCGCCTTCATTGACACCGAACCTATAGTTGTTCCGAACCTATTTTAAACATATGGTGCGATCAAGCACGAAGATAATTAGACACGAAAAGATCCACCATCGCTAGTAATCTAGGCTATCATTTACCTCGAATCAGATTAAACATATAGGACATGATCAGCATTTTTATTCTTTGACAAAGAAAATTATAGCCAACCTAGTCATAAATGAATTATCCCAAAGAAATACGCATGTGATAAATGAAGTCGGATAAAAAAAATCAGTTGTGTCACCCCAAGACTTTCCCGGCAAGCGCCCCCCCCCCCCCCGCGCCAAACCGCTCAAATTCCACTCCCCCAACCCCGCCAACCCCCCCATCCAATGAACACTAAGAAATGTTATGCATTAAAAGCATCAAATCAAAACTTGCCGTGCCATAACATCATCTTCGCTTTTAATTTTTGCCTCCAGAATACATTGGGAACGGAATACGGCGTTTGGCAGCTCGGATCTCTTTTTGCCGTCTTCTCTCTGCAATAAAGTACTAAAATACTTCCAACCGAAACTATTCTTCGACGTTGAATTCTAACCATAAAATGTTTTATTTCGATTCTCTCTCTCGCTTTACGATCTTTATTATTTTCTGACATGGCGTCACGATTCGGGTAACAGACACAGAACGTAAGTACGCCTCGTGCCAAATAGGATGAAGCAAATGCAGCCGCAGCTCGCTTCATCGCTGTATTGCACTGACACACATGCTCATAAAACATGCTTGCGAATGTGCTTAAGCAAACATGCTCTTTACCGATAACTGCTAGCATGATATAAGCGAGATACTGAATCGGAGCGCTATCTTTCAAAGTTCGCGGCTCAAGCGCAGCAGATAGAATAGAGAACTTTTAGTACGTTTAACAATATTCCTCAATGAAGATCTGTGTCAAGTTTCAAAATATTATCAGTTATTTCCGTCAAACGTCGAACTTTTTCCTATTTGACTGGGCTAATAGTCTGATCAGACTATCTCATCCGACTATCGTATAGAGAAATCTGACATGTATAGCCAGCCTAAATGCCATGTTTTTATTCTTTTCATTCATCAATTTAGTGTTATAATGTAAACGTAAGCGCAGTCACGTGTTTAAGAGATGAGCCTTATTAAAAAAAACGACTGTGTAACCCTGATCCTTTCCAGGCAAGTAGACAACCCCCTCCCACCCAAACAGTTTTTACACAGATTTTGTTGGGCCGAATTTAGATTGAAATATCTCTTATACAAGCTGCGTTAATAATATTTAAATTCCTCCATACATCTTGAGGTGTCGACTACAACGGGCGAGCCCGTCACCACAGCAAGTTTTAACGATTAGTCGTTCTATCGACCTGCAGTGAGCGTAGAAGACTTTGGACAAAACAATCCGACGTCTAGCTACGCCACAACCCGTAAGAGACCAACGCCTTACCGCGAGATAGCCAAGAATAGTACCCGGCGGCTCGAGACACTCGCGCCCTTACTTCCAATTGTGACCAGATTTCTCCGGTCTCTCGATTGGTTCCGAGTTCGAGGTCGCTTGCGCGGTCCTCTCCCTTACGAAGCGGTGAAACGGTGTATACCGAATCTATCGCTGACCAAGGCGTCCTTTGCCTGGCTCTGAACCGGGATCGGATGGCCAATGGTCATTTCAAGAGCAGTCGCCGTAAGGTACGCAACCACCCCCGCTCTATAGGAAACAATACAGCTTCCAGACTCCCCCGACTGTTAGTCGGAGTGCACAATCTATTGGCTTGCGCCGCACGGTGCGCAGACCGTCCAGGAGCGCCAGAGGTTTGATTCCCAGGGGAAACTGGTTTGCTGGCCAGAGTCCTACCCAAGTTCGCACCCCGTGCGTGGAGGCCGTCGGATGGGTGTTGACCCGTGAGTGTGACCGACCCTGAACACACGGGGCATCGTGGCCAACTCATCATGGGCCCGTTAGCTCCCATTCCTCCATACAATTAAATCAAATATTAGGGCCAAACCGCCCGAGGCTAGCCGAGAAACGAACCGCGACGCCCAAGGAGAGCCGAAAAACAAACCGAGCCGCCCGCGGCTAGCCGAGAGACGAACTGCGCCGCCCGATGCAAGCCAAAAACGAACTGCGCCGCTTAAGGCCAGCCGGTAAACGAACTGCGCCGCCCAATGCCAGATAAGAAACGAACCGCGCCGCCCAAGGCTAGCCGAGAAACAAACCGTGCCGCCCGAAGCTAGCCGAGAAATGAACCGCCTGACCGAGGCAAGCCGAGAAACGAACAGCGCCGCCAAAGCATTTATCCATATAAATATATCGAAAGTAATCAACTGACAATTGACAATCGCCCGCCCGCCGGTGGAACAGGTTATGACTCGCGTACGGTTCATGCAACGGCTGGGCGATCGGTTACCTCAGCATTCCGGAGTATTTTGATAATAATTATAGATGACATGAAAAAAATGTTTATAACATTTTTGGTAGACAATTTTAGAAGCTTTGTTTTTTAAATCAAGCACAATTCCGATATCGCGTACAGTTAGCGAGGTATAAGCGAAATACTGAATCGGAGCGCCATTTTTAACACGCTTTTATTAGGTCGACCTGTATGTAACTAACTATGTAGGTATGTAATGGAATCTAAGGTAACTAATTTAACCATCTTCCAAGGATCGTAGCGTCATGAAAATTGGCAGCTGTATGTAGTTCTGATGACAATACAATAATATGGTACTGTCCAACTGATCTGATGATGGAGTCGGAAGATATGAACTGGAACTTCATGATGGAACATCGTATCATAGCTGTGTTTGGACTTGTTAGAAAAGCCTTGGAATGAACTTTGACCACGATTAGGTTTCAAGGTCTGATGATGAAGCCGGAAGATCCATGATGGCACTGACATTCCATGATGGAATATCGTATCATAGCCGTGTGTATGTGAATATCGTATCATAGCCCAAAAGCGTGACATAGGGCAGAGGACATGTTTCTCAGTACGTCTCAATAAACATATATGCTAAGTTTCAAAACATTATCACTTATTTCCGTCAATCGTCGAACTTTGTCGCTATTTGAATGGGTTAATAGGCTGATTAGACTAATCGTCCCTGGGTGGCGTTTCCCAGTGCCTCGCGGCAAGGAATTTGACTAACGGTCTGTCGGGGTAGTTTGACTATGGATTGTGTTGTCTACATAGTCTTTTTATTTACTCGCCCAATAAAGGTAGACAGTATGGCACGCTATCGTCATAACTTCCTAGGGTGAGCGGTTCGCCAGTAGCAATTGTCACCCCTCAATAAGCTTCTATACAACGCTGTGTGCATACACGTGCACACGTGCACTTTTCCATATAGATAACTAAAGGTTAAGACGCCTTTATTTTGGCAACTCCATAGGCACTCGGATTGCCACTACGTCTGTTATTCTGTGACAATATTATAATTATTTCCAAATGATTTTTTACGAATCGTTGGTGACCCTATTTAAATTTGTGAAATCATAGTCAGATTGAATGGTGCGTATCAGTGGTCGCATACCATTGGTATCACAACGAACTCTATTGTTCTACAAAATGGCTTTCATCCGGGCACAATATTGCCGCGAGGTCGCTGGCGGCTGCTGTTAAATTTACTTCAATGGCTGTTGAAGCCTTTGTGAAGCCTTTTTACAAATTCACCGCCATTATGGTACTTTTGAGACCGATACTTAATGGTGCGTGAGAAAATTCGGGGGCTATTCTGTAAGGAAATATAATTACGGCTTTATTCCTATCGATAATATTTTCTATGATAGCGCCAAATCTATTTGGAACTTGAATATCGGCAGATTGAAAGCGTACGAATACACTTTCTTCAATCCTTTAAACTATCTATTAAACTAGATAGTTTAAAGGATTTCTGATAGATATTGATTTTTAGATTGATAATTAGAAATCCATTAAAAAATTATCTATTAGAATTAAACTATCTTGCAGTAATGAAATATCTATCTGTAGATATGTTGCTAAAAAAATAGATATTCCCCGAATGATGACCTCTTTTGGTCAAAGGCATTTTACTGTTTTGGGCCCCAGGACATATAACCTTTTAGAAGATGGAATTAAAACAATTCAGTCTAAAGATTGCTTTAAGAAACAGAGCCATATGTGGCTAATAAATGAAGGCCGTGAAAAGAGCCACAAATTATTTGACTATCTCGTATGATTTTTATTTTTATTCTTATTTTATTTTTATTTGTTTATTTTACTGAGTAGGTATCTATCTATCTATTTACTATTATTATAATTTCGATTTTTATTTATTTACTCGATAATTTTATGATTATAATTTGAAATACTTCTTGATGATATTTTAATTTATTTTTTTAACATGTTTAATTTTTAAGTTTAGTTGTTAATTTTTAATTTTTTTTGTGTGCACAGGTAAAATATTTCCTGGTACACCTGCCTTAGTACAGGCCTAGGCTTAGTTAGGCGGTGTTGACGCAGTGACCAAGATACTGCAGTGTGCTCTATTTTTCGCTACTGGTCCAAACACATTTTTTTTTTGTAATGCTGCAGTAAATTATATTTTGTGCTTTACCTTTAATAAATAAATAAATAAAATAAATAAATGAAATCAATATAGATTTATCTACCTAACAAAATGTATTAAAATTAAACTATCGATATAAGAAAACTATCTAACAAACTATTAAATAAACTAAGAATTAAACTACTTTCAGAAAACAGGTAGGTAGCCGCAAAAAAATGGAATTAAGGGGAAACTTTAACATTTAAAGAAATTTGAAAAATGACCTAAATTTATGGAAAACTTATATCGATATATTCAGTTTAAAGTTAAGCGACTTGTTTTGAATAATTCTAATAAGGGCATTTACTCTTGAGGAATTATTAAAACCACTCATATAAAAAAACAGCAACTTTTGAGTATTCCAACTTTTAATGACGAAACGTCGTCTTTACATTTATCTAATTAAGCTCCACAACTTTTCTTCTAAATTGAAAAAAAAGTTTTTTCCATAAAACATTTTAAAAGATACTCGGACTAAAAGTTTTTTAATAACACATGATTTAATTACTCTTCTATATATATTATGTAAATGGAGGTCTCTGGCTCTTTGTGCAAAGCGTGATAATCTAACCGATGATATCACCAAAATTGTTTTTCTTTGTTGAAAGATGATAAGGCCAGATTATAGGATTAAAAGATCAAAATAGACAGTTAGTTTTCGAGTTATGGAAATATATAACTCGAGGACCGCTAATGATCAAATTTTTAACAAATTCCAATCGATTGATCGTTACCGCTTTTTTGACACAAATTGAAAATAGAGATTATGAAAATTATAACCCTATGTAAAGGTTTTTACACGACTGCCCAGCAATAAATAATTTAATGTATTCAGGGTTCGTCTAAGGTTGTTTTCCGTGTATTTCATCAATGTATGTTTATTCCTACTTCTACACACTTGAACCGATTTAAAAGTATGTGGTATAGTTAGAATTATTATGTCCTACCGAGTATCATAGGGTACCTTAACCGTCTAAATATTATGTAAATAATTGTCTAAATGTCAAAATCTTCAAATGTTAATAAATTAACTTAAATATTTTTAGTGTCTGATTGAGTACATTCTGAAAATGTATATGTATATGGATAAATACATAAAGCACAAATATTTCATAAAAAAACCGCAATAAAAATATTCATAAGTACAGAAGTTCGCTTTTTATAACAGCAGTTGTGTTTTTCATTCCTTTTAATATATTTTACTTGGAGACGATTGTGGTTTCCTGGATCTAGCGAATGCACAGAACGGGCTCATATAATTGAATGCGTATACAAGATTCTGTGCGTGTGCTGTTGGCCGCTGAGGGGTCCCTCATTGGAAGCCAACCCTGGGTGCCGCAGTCCTGTCTTGGTGAGACTTAGAACAGGCTATCATAACTGAATGAGTATACATTTTTTTTGTCTGGGCTGTTGACGGTTGAAGAGTTCCCGTGTTGGGAGCTAACCCAGGGTGTAGAATAAGGTCATGCTTAACATAAAAAAAAATACGCTGTCATCGGAATTGAATCAACATGTACATTTTCTACTTCATATGATAGTATTTGAGTAGTTCCTCCAATGCCTCATGGATCCTATCTTCAGAACAGGATTTTGATAAAAATGGAACCAATATGCAAGTATATCCTTTCAAATAAAAAATAATCAAAACGGTTGATAAATGGCAGAGTTCAAAGTTAGCAAACATAAAAACAAGATACAACGGAATTGATAAAATCCTTTTTTTGAAGTTAGTTAAAAGTAGTCGATATTTATTTCAAATCGGGTAATACTAAATATACAAGGACACAATGATTATTTTATTTACGTAATATTTTATATAGATAATATTTGTAGCGTCCGTAGCCCCGTTGACACCGGTTCTCCTCGTTGTTACCGAAGTTAAGCAGCGGCGGGCGCGGTCAATACTGGGATGGTTGACCGCCTGAGTGTTTGGCTGCGTGATGCTACAAATGCCCACCTAGAAGATGGTGCCAATAGGCAACAAGGTGGGTTCCACAAAAAGCCATAATATGCTTTATGGGTTAAAAAAAATATATATTTATTTTATATTTATTTAGTACTTTAATTATTATTGATTGATTATTTTGAATTTTGAATTATTTATTAACTTGTTTGTTTTATTTCAGCATAACAATTTCGTAACCTCGTTTGCTCTTAGCGTTTTCAATAGCGAAAGCATTTTTTCTTAAAATTAAATTTAATATTACTATCATACAAATGATGTCTTATCGAGAGAAGAAGGTCTTACCGAAAAAGTGAAAAAACGTGATTCATTGAACCCTTTTAGAGGTTTCTTGCGACTCACGCGGGAACGCCGATCAGACACGGCTCGTCTAATCGGCGTTCACCATATGGAACCAATGTTTGCGGCGTTTGTTGCAGTTACTGATGGCGGTTCAACCGGAAGCGTCACGGAGGAGAAAAACACCGAGTTGTTACAGATACCAACTCTTTGTTTTCCTCCTCCACGGTGAGGAAAACATCATCAGAATAAAAGGTTTCATCAGAATGGAAGGTTTACTCTAGACTGGTGAGCGGCTGGGCTTGTTTAGGCCCGCTCGCGTTTACAACGATGTTCGTCCGTAAAAGCGATGTAACAATTGTCTCCGACTCCATATATTTCGCTCGGGTGGCAATACCGCAGGCTGCAAATTCGAATTGCTCTCTGCCGAAGCAAATGAATTATACCATGTGACGAATTATATACAGAAGTTTCATGAATTTACTTGGAAATTGTAACAAAGATATTATTAGGTTATTTTAAAAATCATATTTTTAAAATATTTAAACTATTTTGGCTCGTTTAAAGCGATATTTCTCCGTACTTGTGAGATATAGAATATTACTAGATAAAACTATATCTAACTAAATATAAAACATTTCGATGACAATTTTAATTACATATAATATTAGTTATTAGTTTTTTTTTTGTATAATAATACAGGTTTTTTTTTTTTTTTATTAATAAATTTATTCATAGAAAAAAATACATTAAAAAAAAAATTACAATCTTGCCAAACTGGTATACAGTTTGTTAGCGAGACAAACTTTTTTTTTTCTAGTCTTACACTTCTAATTTTGTGATACAAAAATACATTATTAAAATATGAAAAAACAATGCACAGCAGTATTACTATTGGTCTTACTACAGGCTTAAATTAGGCCAGTATTACCACAAGCTTAAATAATAGAAACGTATAACAAATTTACTTATTACCACTAATTTCACTATAAACATCCAACAGGTAGCTTTTTAATCTATTTTTAAACATCTGTTTGCTCACGCTTACACAGTCTTCCTCAGATAAAATAGTATTAAAGATTCTTGGAATGAGGTACTTTAACGTCCTTTCACCATAGTAGTTGTTCGCTCTTGGTTCTTCAAATCTTTTACGGACTTTTTCTCTAACATTCCTATTATACTGTATTGGTATTTTAAATTCTGAATTTCTAAAATGCTCCATTGCTAGTAAGAATGTATTTTTTTCATGTATAGGTAATATATCGCATCGCTTAAACAACAAGTTTGATCCACCAGTAACCCAATTGATATCCCCGTCAGACGGCATAGTTACGAGGCGGGATATCGCACATTTTGGTAGCAGAGCGGAACAATATTTTTCGGCCAGTCGGCATCAGGTTTTGACAGCCATAACGGTGACCACCACAAGTCGTGATCAAGTAGCTCTTCGGGCGAAATGCCCCTGGATGCACAGTCCACCGGGTTAAGCTTGGTAGGAACGTACCTCCATACCTCTGGGTCGACCAGAGAAATGATTTGCGAAACACGATTTGACTCGAATACCTGTAATAGGTGCGGAGGGGTTTTCAGCCAAGAAAGAGCGACCGTAGAGTCCGACCAACAAGTTAGTTCCAGATGACCTACTTGAGAGGTCAGGGAAGCTCGAATATGAGAAGCGGTTCTAGCTAGAAGCAACGCCGCACACAATTCAAGTTTGGGAATAGTCAGTTTAGTTTTGATTGGGGCAACCTTAGTTTTCCCTATTAGAAGGTGAATAGAAATTAACCCATCGTGATGAATCACCCGGAGATAAACGGCGCAAGCATATCCAGACGAGGATGCATCACAAAAACCGTGAAGTGAGTATCCTTCCGAGTTTGGAGTTAAAATAAAGCGATTGATTTTGACCGAACACAAACTGGGTAAGCCCTGCAAGAATGAGTCCCATTCACGGACAATATGTTCTGGAGGAGGTTCATCCCACTCAGCACCTAGAAGCCAGAGTTGTTGCAGAAGAAGTTTAGCCCGAAAGACGACTGGAGAGAGCCAGCCACAGGGGTCGAAAATACGCGCCACTGTTGATAGAATGGAACGCTTCGTACAAGGGCCTGAACTCACATTTTGAAATGCGTAAGAAAAGGTATCATCCTTGGGGCTCCACTGAACCCCAAGAACTTTGAGAAACAACTGATCATCTGAAGTATCAAAGTCAAGAGGGACTTCACAATGATCATAAGGGAGGTCATACAGCAACTCTGGAGAATTTGAGGACCATTTCCTTAAATCGAACCCACCGAGGGACAATAACGAAATTATATCGGATTTCAGTGTCTGAGCAGCATCGATGGTGTCAGAACCCGTTAAAATATCGTCGACGAAAATGTCGTGAAGAATAGCGCGCGACGCCTGTGGGAATCGCTCTTCGTTCTCGTACGCGAGTTGATGTAAGCAACGCATAGCAAGGAACGGCGAACAGGTCTCACCATAGGTAACAGTATTCAGGAAATACTCCTGAATCGGAAGATCTGGGGAATCACGCCAGAGGATCATTTGGAAACGGCGATCCTCAGGATGAACTAGAATCCGTCTGAACATCATTTTGATGTCAGTGGTGAAAACATACCGGTGAGTTCGGAATTGGAGTAGGATATCACGAATATCCTGTTGCAACTTTGGACCTGCCGCCAGGCACTGATTTAACGAAGCGCCTGAGGTAGTTGGCATGGATGCATCGAAGACGGTACGAATTTTGGGTTTACCGTACTTGTACTTGATGATCCCGTGGTGCGGTATATAATACATTTCCTGATCGTCAGGAGGAGGCTGAGGGACCAGGGTCATGTCACCGAGCTCACGGTATTCCTGCATGAACTGAACGTACAGTTCCTTCAGGAGTGGATCTCTTTCAAATTTCCTCTCAATCGCTATGAAACGCTTGAGAGCTTGGTACCTCGAATCACCGAGCGCGGGCCTGTCCTTAATAAACGGAAGTCGTACGACGAATCTTCCATCGTCATGTCGAGTATGCGCGTCGACAAAACACTTCTCGACCAGGACGTCGGATTGGTCAGGCACGGCCTGAGGAGGCTCTTCTATTTTCCAGAATAGCTCCAGAGTTTTCTCCAAGCTAGGCGTCTGGGCGAGAAATGACGACATGTGCAGGACATTACGGTCTTTTGTGTTTGCGATATTGGCACGGCCAATAAGGAAATACCCAAAAATTGATGAAAAGGCAGAAGGCAGATTTGGACCTAACTTGATGACTTCGCCAGTAACAATGTCTGGATATAAGTCTGCCCCCACAAGTATGTCCACCTCGCGTGGCTTGTGGAGTTGGTCGTCAGCCAGTGGGAGGTTGAAACCGGACAGAACGTCTGCTGGTAATGGAACTGATGGTAGTTTATTAGATATTTTGTCCAATAACAGTGCCTCCGTGGACAAGACTGGGCTGGAATAGTGAATAGGTTTTATAAACAGTTGGACAATTCGACCCGGATGAGATACGTGCCCCCCAGCGATGCCGCGTATGTTTATATTCGACGAGTGGTAGTGAAGTCCTAAAGATTTCGCACAACGTGACGTGATAAAGGAACTTTGGCTGCCTGGATCAATGAGAACGCGTACCTTCTGATACGATCCACTCGAATCCATAACCATGGCCATAGCGGTCCCAAGCAGCACCGTAGACTTGACACCGGATCGGAACTCGCAAGTATCAGCATGAGCGGCATTAGTAACAGTCACGTGATCTTCGTCCGAGGGACGATCACGTGACCGCGCTGCGTTTGTGTTGGGAGAAGATTGCCCACCGAAACGATTGACAGGGGAGTTCATAAACTGCGGAGAAGAGGGTCCAACTCCACCGTCACGATGTAGTAAAGTATGGTGTTTGGCCGATCCGCAAAGTTTGCAACAAAAGGTTGAGTTGCATCGATTCAACTGATGCGGCTTTAAACAATTTACGCATAGTTTTTTTGCACGAATAAAGTTTAATTTTTTGTCATGAGACAAGTTTGAGAAACTTGGACACTTGTAAATATAGTGCTGAGGGTCAGAGCAATGAGGGCAGCGAGCACGCGAATAAGTCTCAGGGGGGCTAGCCGCACCCTCGACGTGAAATGAAACGCGTTTCGAGCCTGAAGCCTTCATTTGATCCTGCTTGATCTGAGGTTCACCCTTAACTGACTCCAGAGCACGGCACTGGGCATTCAGGAATGAAAGGAATTCATTAAAGGTCGGGATTTCCTTTTCCTCACCGACGCACTCGATTTCGAATCGAGTACGTGTATCCGCATCAATCTTTTTAAGAAAAAGATGTAGAAGCAAAAAAGACCATTCCTCCGTGGGAAAACCTAGGGCTGTTAAAGCCTTAACCGACTCGTTAATTGTAGTAAGAAAATTACGCAATTGTTCTGCCTTTCGTATGACATTCGGTAAATTAAACATATTTTGAAGATACTTATCTGCTATGAGTCGCTTATTTTCATATCGCGATTTTAACAAATTAAGGCATACTTCGTAATTACCATCTGAAAGTTCGAGATGGTTTACTATTCGTAATGGCTCTCCAGAAAGCGTAGACAGCAAATAATAAAGTCGCTGGACGTCTGACAGATTTGAATCACTGTGTACGAGACTCGAAAAAAGACTAAAGAAGCATGGCCATTGGTCGAGTTCTCCGGAAAAATGTGGTAATTTGACTGGTGGCAATCGGACTGTCCCACTGTTTGAATTGGTCGCGCACACTGACGTATTTCGGTTGTCAGCGTTGCGTTGGTATTCGATTAAAATTGCGTATTTTGCTTTAATTGTTTGGATTTTAGCTTGAAACTCCTGAAAGCAAGCATCATGCGCATCCTGGTCAAATCCGTCTGCATCGTCAGCTTCTACCGATACATGATATTCTAATAAGTCATTCTCTAATGAGTCAATTGTTTCGGCGCCAACTCGAAACTCAAATAAGTGTTGTTTTGATACGTCGATTTCGTGAGAGCTTTTGTATATAAATTCCAAGCGTTTTAGGAGCAATTTATATTTTATAACTGCATGTTTTTGTTTTAGAGCCATGTTCGCGGCGTGAAACACAGCAAGGTATTAAATTCGTAAACAATACGTCAAAACGTATTTGATGTGATCGAAATGTCACACTGCATTCATACGCGAATGGTGGCGAAAAACACAAAGTGTTAAATTCGAAAAATGGAATGATTTGAAATGTCGCGGCAACGGCCGTCCGTCACGGACGAAACGGCTTCGTTACGAACGTCACGTCGTATGGGTCAGTTCTACCAACAGTCCGGTTTGACAGAATACATAAATATGAAAAGATAAATATGAAAACCACGCTCTGCTACCAAAATGTGCGATATCCCGCCTCGTAACTATGCCGTCTGACGGGGATATCAATTGGGTTACTGGTGGATCATTCGGTTGCTTGTGCAAAGTTTAGTTGACAGTGGAAGCGTTGATGAGTATTGAGGTGATTTATCGATATGGCGATCGCTAATCAAAACCCACGTACCTTGACGGTCATGTAGCTGCAGCAGTGGGATGCGCGCTGCTGTGTCCGCGTTTTCGTAGCGCGCACGGCACGATCGAGGGATTCGTGCGGCGTGTTCGGCGCGGCACGTGCGCTGCTCCAAGTGTATGTCGCGGGCGACGCGCTGTTTCCTGTGGGGTGCAGTCGTAACACTCCCGTAGAATCGCTTGTGCCTTTTACAACGAATCCGAGTCCGCGATTCCGAGACAACAAACGAGGTTTTTGTCTAAGTCGGCGAGGCCGAGACAGCGGTCGAAAATCGTCGCTACCGTTCGAATTGACAGACTGACCCGCCGCCCGTTCGAAAGCGGGCGATGTTGCCAACTGTCAGGTTTTTGTGAGTTGACAGCTCTCACCAATCGATAATTGAATTATGCAAAATATAATATTAAAATGAATTCGAATTTATCAATAACAATATCGAACAAAGTTATAGTTATTTTTACATTGTGTTAACACATTTTTATTTACTAAAAGTTTTATCATTCTACGTTGCAAATTAAATATTTTATCTATATATGTGCGAAAAGTACGACCGAATAAAGTGAGAGCATAGCTCAGTACTGCATCAGCGAGGGCATGATATACTAAGCGTAATGTTGGTTTATCTACAATATACTGAAGGTGATTAAACTTATATAGCATCCATCTCAATTTATTACATATATTATTCACGTGCAAGCCCCAATTCATGTTACAATCTATCGTTAGACCCAGATATTTATACTCTTTTACAAATTCAATTTTTTTACAGTCAGTACAATTTATTTTAAAATTATGCAGACATTCATATGAGTGACCAGTTATATTAATGCTATTCCTTGGTTTTTGGATATACGGTAAATGTACAAGCATACATTTTGTTTTGCTTATATTTAGTATTATGCCGTTGTCGTGGGACCATTTGAACACATTTTCAAAATCATTCTGAATTTTATTTTGAATATTATCCATATCCCTATCCGCGTACATCATACACGTATCATCAGCATACATATAGCATGTACAGTCTTTCACAACATTTGTCATACTGTTCACGTGCATTATGTACCCGACAGGTCCAAACACCGAGCCAGTTGGGACACCAGTTCTCACTTTTGCCTCTGTTCCGACCGTGCCATTCACCATGGTACACAGTGATCTACCAAGCAAATAACTTTGAAGCCAATCGTTCACCGGACCACGGATACCACATTCATGCATAGCTTGAACAAGCTGTCCGTGGTCCAGCGTATCAAACGCTTTTTTAAAATCAATAAACAAGATAACTACATATTTTTTATCATTTAAATGCTGATTAATGTCACCGTTGCTGTACTGCGAGCTTTACGAAAACCATATTGCGTATCAGATATTATTTGATTCTTTTCCAAAAAGATGCTTATCCTATGAACTATTATTTTTTCAGTAATTTTATTGATAGCTGACAGTATGGCTATAGGCCTATAATTTGAATACTCTAAGTGGTTACCATGCTTATAAATCGGTCGTATGATTGCCTGTTTTAGATTGCTCGGATAAACCCCTTTTTTCACACACATATTAACAAATGTTGCTATAATAGGACTTATTTCATCACAAATATATTTTAAATCCTGAATTCTTATTTTGTCTATTTCAGGAGCTTTTTTACATTTCATTTCAGTGATAATTTTATCTATGTCATTTCCTGTTACTCTTTGAAAATAAAAAGATATATCACACGGCGTTACATAGGAAAATCTATCCAAAAATTTAACGTTACAATGATGTTTAATTTTTTCAATTTCCTCTGTAAACGTTTTTGAAAAAATTGTACATATGTTATTAATAGTGTCAGTTTTTCCAAGATGTCTCATCACGACCTCGTCTATATTAGCTTTGCAATTGCCTAACCAGCTATTTACAACACTCCAAACCTTTCTCAGATCCCCCTCACAATTTTTTAGTTCTTCTTGACGATGTTTATTTTTAGCTTTAAGTAAAAGTTTATTTAATCTATTTCTGTACCTCGTATACTCAAGTCTATATGTCATATTTCCAGGACTAGCTTTCCATTTCCTAAAGAGCTCATCCCTGCCTTCTATCAATTTTAGTAACTTACTAGCGACCCGCCCCGGCTTCGCACGGGTGCAATGCTGATACTAAATACAGTACAGAAAAACTGTGAACGTTGTATATAAAAACATAGCGGCCCGCTCTGGCTTCGCACGGGTATAAAATATATAGCCTATGTGATTAAAATTAATCCAGTAGTTTTGATTTATTCATTACTGCCCGTGGCCCGCACGCGTTAAATTTGGAGTAAAACAATCCCCCTTTCCCTATACCATGAAGATTTCCTGCTATCTTTGGAATACCAAAATTCATACACTACATTTTTACTTATTTACTTTTTACATTTTTAACTATTTATTTTATTTTTACAACATATTACAGAATGTCTTTATAAACAACGTTCACAGCTTTCTTGTCATTAGACAATACAAACATGTTTTCTCTGGAGGTCACTCTTGAAAGAGCGACATACAGTTGTCCATGTGAAAAACAGTCAACGCTCAAATCTAAGCCTGCAACGTTGAAGGTTTGACCCTGCGATTTATTAATGGTCATTGCAAAAGATGTCTTTACCGGAAACTGTAAACGTTTAAATTGGAAGGGTAAATCCGATGGTATCAGAGGGATTCGGGGAATCAATACATCTTCTCCGGTACCACATCCTGTGAGTATTGTGCACTCTATTATGAAAGTTTTCAATGATTTTACCAGCAAACGCGTGCCATTGCAAAGTTTAGGTGGATTCAGGTTTCTTAATAAAATAACAGGACAACCTACTTTCAACACCATTTTGTGAGGAGGGAGTCCAGACGGGTTCAAAGAGTTTAGAAATTCTGTAGGAAAATGAACAGCTTCTTCCAAATCGAGGACAGTATCGACCGAGTAGTATATTTTCGTCGGCGCATCAATCTTTGAAAGAATCAAGTTATTTACTTTATCTACTTGTTCGTTAGTTGGTGACAGAATCGCTCTTTCTTTAAACCAAGATATTGTCTTATAACTTATGTTATCAATGTCAGGATAGACATTGTTGACTAACTCTTGGATGTTGTCTATCAAAACGCAAAGGTTTTCTAGGTCAATCCTTCCCTCACTTTGTGTTAACTCTCCATTGCCAACTTTTAGCAGCATCTCTGGAAATAGCCTGTTCTCACGTGAAGATGACGAATCCCTCATATTAGTTTTAAGCTTTAATTTATTGACATGTGGCCAAAGGTTGGATCTTTTTAGGCAAGCATTTATTTCGTCAGCACGTGTTCCTCGAGTCACAACTGGTAGGATTTGACGGAAATGTCCTGAGAACAGAATTGTACATCCACCCATAGGTGAATTTTTGTTGCGCAAATCGCGCATTGTTCTATCCAGTGCTTCCACAGACGTCTTGTTTGACATGGTAGCTTCGTCCCAGACTATTAATGAGCAGTCACGCATCAATTTTCCTGTATTGCTCTGTTTAGAAACACTACAGACGCTGTTATTATCATCGGTGGCGATTTTCAGCGGGAGCTTGAATGTGGAGTGTGCGGTTCGGCCTCCTTCCAAAAGCGTAGCGGCAATGCCGGATGACGCAACAGCTAACGCAATTTTTCCGATAGATCTCACTTTTTTAAAAAGCAGATTGATTAAAAATGTTTTTCCTGCACCTCCTGGGGCATCAAGGAAAAACAATTTCCCTTCATTGTTATCAATTGTTGATAGTAATGCAGTGAATACTTTTTTCTGATCGATGTTTAATCGTGGCTCATCTTGAGCTATATTTTGTAAAAGTCTCGTTTGATCGTATGATGTTTCTCTTGTGTATTCGCACTGTTAGTTAAATCTGAGTTAGTAGTATTAGCTGGCATCGGCAGCCCAAAATCCTTGATCGATTTACCCGAAAGTAATTGCACTACTTTGTTCAATTCCAATAATGCTTCGTCAAATATGTTTTGATCATATTGTACATCATCTGAGTTTAACTCTCGCCGTCGCCGAATCAGAATATCACTGGCCATATTTTCTTGAAATTTATTCCATAGATTAACAGAATCAGTTACTTGACAAAACACTACTATGGCGGCAAATAAATATCTTAATGATGTAGCTGAACTACAAACAGCTGCTTCTGATAATGTGTTTTCCCAGTGAGAATCGTCTTCCAAGAGCCCCATAGCTTTGCATGCTGCTTGATAAGTATTGTAAACATCACCTTGTACAGTTCTTAGGTGTGCAAAGGATGTCGGGCCTTTTACAATATGCAATAACATTCTCAGATAAAAGCATTCGCTGTTGTTGGGATGAACCACGTAGACTCTGCCAAGAGCATCCGTTTTTTTTACTCCGGGGAAACCATCAACCGCAGTACCTTGTTTTCGCCGTTGAAAAGTTTTAGAACTCTGGTTCCATGTATAGTAACCTGGAACTCTGTCATACGTCAGTGTTTTCGCGAAATCATCTTGAGCACATAACTTGAAGAATGCTGTCAATGTTGTATCCCGCGGGTTATTAACAACTTCTTGTATATTGTTCTCTGTGAAATATATATACTCTTTGTCCATTTTCTAAATGAACTGCAAGGTGGACAATTGTGGGAGCCCGGTCGTGCACTTCGAATGATAAAATCCTCCATACAGCTTCAGAGCTGCAGATGTAACGTCCAGACTGATATTTTTCCACTTCATTTGGTGATTGTATGCTGAAAGTGGCTTGATCACTGCCTTGATCACTTGGCTGTGGCTTGATCACTTGATGTGGGCATCAAAATTTTTCAAAAGGAGCGGATTATAGGGAACGATCCATCGGTTATCAATATCATGGTTTCGGACGGTAGCATTTTGCCCACCCTGTTCTGGCGATCGTCGACGATATTTGGGATATCCGTCATCGCTAGTACTTGTTTGAGTTTGGAACGACTTCGGAAATTTTTTGCTGCATTTAGAATCTCGCATACATGGAGAATTCGGGTTTAAAGTCCCGCAAGGGCCGTGTGCCATATGTTTCTTTACGATTTCGTACAGGATAGGATCTTCATCTTTATCCGGTAATTCAGCTGAAATAACCCTGTCAATTTGGTTTGGTCTAATTTTGTTCACTAACCACACCAACAGGTGTACATGTGGCAAGCCACGTTTCAGCCATTCTATTGTGTACATATGACAGCGCGGCGGACCGAATATATGAGACTTGTTAATGAGGTGCAGGAGTTTCTGTACTTTTAAATGGAAGACTCTGTTAACTATATCGTATCTGTCTTGTGGAGTTAAATTGGTGTTAATATTTTCTTTGATTTCCGGCCAATTTGGGTTACATGTTGCAGTTATAAATAAATCAGGTTTGCCGTAATTTCTTACGTAAGTCATGGCGTCTTGCGATTTTTCGTGTAAATATCGAGGTCCACCTGTGAATGATGAAGGTAGTATAACCAACTGCCCAATGCCGTTGCGGTGTTCATTCGCCTGTAAAGCATCCTGAAGATGAACGTAATTTTCAGCTCTCAATTTAGTTTGATTATTACGGATGTAGGCCAATCTCTCAGATTCAATTTTCGCATATTGATCTACCAAGTATTGGTTTGTTAACATTCCATATCTAAGCAAAGTATTGAAATTGTTACGTCTTGTCATTATACGGTAGCAATAGTAGTTCATACATGACACTGTTTTACGCAGAGGTGTACCACCGATTGGGTCAACTTGAGAAATATTAATGGCATAACCATTTTCTCCACGACATAGCATCAAAGGATATTGTAAGCTGTCATAAGATCTGTGTAACTCTGAAATTTTTTGCAAATTATCATCACGACTATGCAATACAATATCTCTTTTGTCAAATTGCTGTCCAGCTATCACCACTGCTACTTCACTCGTGGAAGGCGCATTGTATCGTCCTCTGTGTTCTCCAACAGGAACTTTATTTGCATGGATTACGACATTAAAGTCAGGAGTATCTGCTGGAACACTCTCAATCGCAGTTTTGAAAGACTGTATGTAGCAATTATGAGAATGTAACATATCTTGGAGAGATCTAATCAAATCTCTATCAATTGGCTGTGCAACACTTGTACACCGCGTAGATGCTTGTGTATCTGGATCTGCAATAAAATATATTTGCAGAAATTTGTGATCATCGGGTCGAAGTGGTAGCAAGCTCCCAGCTAAGTGGTACACTTGCCCTTGAATTTTAAATGTAGGCATGAACCCACGCTCAACGACTTGCTTACTCTTAAAAGAGGTCATTTGAAATGCGTTATTATAACGGCGTATATTGCGCATGAATTGCTTGGATTTCTGATGATCACCCGTAAGAAGAGAGTAAGTTGGTTCAGGTGGAGGGAGAACTTCTTCTAATTTGACTTTTCCTTGTAAGCAACACATGCCTTTCGATTCGTCCTTGAATTTCAATGCCAAGCAATGTTCACACACTACTGACATAGTACCTATTGATACTATACGATCGTCCTTGTAAGAAATCGAAGGATCGTAATTCATGGCAGAATTTTCTTTATTCACCCATGAATTAGTAACTCGTGCTGATGATTCTCTGGCTCTCTGTATTCGATGTCTTTCCCTATCTCGGCTGCGGAGAACCTCACGCTCTACTGAAGATTCTCTCTCTCTCTCAGCTCTATATCTATCCCGAAGCTGACTGAGGCGAGCCTCACGCTCTACTGACGATTCTCTGTCCCTCTGAACCGTATGCCTATCTCGATCCCGGCTGCGGCGAATCTCACGCTCTACTGAAGATTCTCTCTCTCTCTCAGCTCTATATCTATCCCGAGCCTGACTGAGGCGAGCCTCACGTTCCGTTGACGATTCTTCATCTCTTGCTGAACGTACTGTTCTGGCATTCACTGTACTACGACCTATGTTCGAACGACGACGTCTTCCAGACATGACTTTATAATTTCTGTACAAAATTTACTCAGTTCTATATGTATGATTACCTATGTACAAATTGCCATATTATTAGTATGTGCCGCAGTAAAAAATATCTAAATTCTTACCATTTAGAAACAAAAGATAATCAGCAATCTTAAAAAACAAACGATACCTATTCTATTCAGTTCTTTTTTTTTACTGAAATACCTCAATGCTATTCGTGCGACTAAAAACAAAAGATAATCAACAATCATCAACAACAAAAGATACCTATTCTATTAAGTACTTTTTCTGACCTTACATATCTCACCTTAAATCACGATTTTTGAAAATAATTTCCCTAATATTAAATTGATCTAACTGTAAATTTTAATCAAGATCTTAATAGAAAATTGCAATCCATAAATTATGGTTTTATTTAATCTAATCTTATCTCACCTTATGTAGGTACTTATAATTGCTATAAGTGCGATTTAAAAATTAACCTTAGAATAGAATATAATTTATATTTTAAAACTACTATCATACAATTATTTATCGTAACTTACTTATAATTACTGATACGTTGTCGCGCTGAAAAGCACGTTTTTATTACCTAAGTATTGCTATTTTCCTCGCTGGAGAGGACGATCGCTCAGCGTCCGATCGCTGCTAAATTCAAAGCGGCCTCAGACGCGCTATTTATAGGCACGCTCTTGCCGCACCGGGCGGCCGGCCGGTACCGCCGCAAACGCTACGTCCCGCAATTTTTAAATCTGTAATATCTTCGAAAATATTCACTTAAATCATACGGTGTAAAGGGCCATATAGATCTATATTAAATGAACAATGTATTCAAGGTATTTAATTGGTTAAGGATTAATGCTGTATTGGTTAAAATCGCTTCGAAAATTAGCCATTATTTGTCGTAAAAAGTAAATGACAAAAAAAAGTTATTGTGGGTTATCCATAAGAGATAGACATATACCATCACGGACTTTTCTGTAGACCTTTTCAATGTGTACAATACTTAGTACATTATTTTGATAAAACTCGTAGGGTTCAGCCTGCGTTTGCAATGTAAGCGGAAAAAATGTAATTATTTACGACATCACATTAGAAACCTCAAAAATAGCAGTACTTCTCCACTATTTAATGGATGTTATTATACATATAAACCTTCCTCTTGAATCACTCTATCTATTAAAAAAAACCGCATCAAAATCCGTTGCGTAGTTTCAAAGATTTAAGCATACAAAGGGACATAGGGACAGAGAAAGCGACTTTGTTTTATACTATGTAGTGATTATCGACCCATGGCTGTGTTTTTCTTTTTTTCTTACAATTAACAGAGATTTTTGATTTCTCATAGATACCTCCAAAAAGACAACATAGTTGCTCGTACAATAGCATAGGACAGTTAATATTTAATAGATCAGACCAGTCCACTTTTTTCAGCTCTTGACGTACTATTTTATCACTAAGAACGCACACTTGCTTATGTTGTTGCACATCACCGCACCGCGTATCGGATCCGCAATGTATAGTCACTCCTATCAGATAGTGGTCTGACAGCGTACATGTGAGGATGTGTGCAGCGACTGGACATCGGCTACTCAACCAGATGTGATCAATGCACGATTGGACTAGCCGCCCCTTCACAATAGCTTCACGCGTGCAGTTATTGATAACGCTCCGCAAGCCGCGCTCACACAGGTCGTTTTTATATTTCTCGACAGTTTTATCTGTTGAGTCTAATAAGTTCAAATTCAGATCTCCTATGATTATTAAATCCTGTCGGTCTGGTATTCGATTAATTATTTCATTGATTTCTTGTATGCAGCGCCTTTTATTTGTATTCGGCGGCCTGTAGCAAACTACGATATGGGTCGTGAAATCATCAGTTGAATGTCCTTGTATATTTATTGTATCTATGTGTAAATTATTTATGGCGTATATTAATAAACCTCCTCCTTTCCGGTGTTTTCTTGTAAATCCATACATGGCGTATCCCTCTATTCGATACAATGGTAATTCTTCTTCATAAATATTTATTTCACTCAATATATTAATATCTATGTGGTTTTCGCTTTGTTTCAACAATGCCAATAGCTCATTAAAATGCTTGCGCAGTGAGTTTATATTGAGGTGAACTATTTTTAAATTATTTCTGTACTTTTTTAGATGGTTACTCCATTTATCTATTTTTGTGAAAGTGCTGAAATCAGAATCTTCATTGATGCTGAACAGTATGCTATCGAATTTTAAATAAAAAAGAATCATCGGGTGTGAACACGCACGACTTTAGTCAGTAGTGCCTTGTTTAGTTGTAACTTCGACTGCTTTCTGGCCATTTTCATTGCACAGCAGTAATTTTTCGATATCGGCATCAGATCGAATGTTGCGAATTTTTGCGTTCTCATCCTTCTTTATCAAAACTTTGAGATTTTGTACCCAAATATATGCATATTTATCCTTGAGCAGTTTTTTTGCGTTCCAGAAAACCTGTTTCATCTGCTTAGTAAGGCATTCATTGATATAGATTCGCGTATTGTTATTATTCGTAAATATGTCGTTGTTAGTAAGAAACACTTTCTTCTGTTTGATCCACTCATCGCGAGCCGGTTTTGAGCGCAAGGTAACAATGATCGGACGTGGTCGTGGTCGATTTTCACCAGACTTCTCTCGCCCC
Organism: Micropterix aruncella; assembly: GCA_944548615.1. Classification (NCBI taxonomy): domain Eukaryota; kingdom Metazoa; phylum Arthropoda; class Insecta; order Lepidoptera; family Micropterigidae; genus Micropterix; species Micropterix aruncella. The sequence continues at coordinate 20,114,127 of OX155970.1, read as the reverse complement.
ACCCGCTTAATTTCAGCGATGTTGTTCTTATCTAAATTAAATTTTTCAGCTAACTTTTCTACAATGACACATGTGTTTTCGTTGTTTTTCTCTTCTATGCCAATTATTTCAATGTTCTTTTCAACTTCCTTCTGCTCCAGCTGTGTGAGCCTTTCTTCCAGTGATCCGTTAATCTTTTGCAAATAGGTGTTTTTGTTTTCAAGAGAAGCCAATTTTTTCTCTGCGCTTTCCTTAAAGCTTAGCTTGTTTTGGTACTGCTCTGCATAGATTTTTTTTAATAATTAGGTTATTTTATAATTGAAGTTTTTTATTTATAATATTTTTTTATGTTTTTTTTATTTTTATGTTTTTTATTTTTAATATTTTATAATTATAGGGAAAGGTTATTTTATAATTATAGTTTAACGCCACCTGAGACGCTTCCAATCAATGCCTTTCGAAAGTTTCTTTATCAATGCTGAACCAGTTCTTCACAAATACGCACCAATATTGTAATACTATTGTAATACTAGGTCGAACACGTCCATGATGTCCTAGCTGGTCACAACCCTTTGCGCAGCAGCCACATTATCACACTGCTTGCAAAACGCTCCACAGCGTAATACGATGCATAATACGTCCCGCATCACTCCAATGCTCCATGATAATGGCAACGCGTTCATAACAATTACACATCGGTTCAGAACAAACTGCGGATCTACAGTCTTGAAAATAACGTTCAAAACATCCTATTTCCCTGCGCAAGCCTCTTTATTCATTAGTATTTGTAGTCTTAGGTCTTCTTAACAAGGGGATCGTTAATTTAAAAAACGGCGCATGTACTTTTTTTCTTAAATTATCTTTTTAACGGAATCTGTTAGCCGGAACTTATATTCTGAGCAAACCAACTAAGCTGCCGCTAGCTTTAAAAGTCTTGATAAATACTGACGAAAATACTTTGTTGTAAAAATACCACATATCCAGTAGTGATGTATTTCTAGATTAGAATTCTCAGACAAATTTTCACTTTTACCTATAGATTAGACTAGAAAATATCATACAAAACATATATAATAATAATAAAAAAGATTTAATTAAAAAAATGCCTTTTTAACTACATAAGTGTATTTTAAATAGTAATATTTGCGAATCACACTACCACGCGATATTGCGTGAACGGTCTTTTAGCGCGGCTCCACAACACGCGATATCACGTGAATGGCAATAAGAATGATGTCAATTATTTTTGGTAGTCTTACGAGCCGATTTATTATGTATAAAAGGGATTTTTTAAATGAAAATGAAATTAAATGGTAATATGTAATGTAATAAAATTAAAGGTCATACGTAATGAATTCGACCCTACCGCCTACACTTTTTAGATAACTAGAGTTGTCGACTACAGCGGGCGAGCCCGTCACCTCAGGAAGTTTTAACGAATAATCGTTCTATCTCGGAGTGAGCGCAGAAGACTTGGACAGAGCAGTCCACCGTCAAACTCCGCCACAAACCCGTAAGAGGCCAACGCCTTAACCGCGAGATAGCCAGGAGTGTTATCCAGCGGGCTTACACTCACGCCCTTACTTCCTATTGCGACCAGATTACTCCAGTCTCTCGATTGGTTGCGAGTTCGAGGTCGCTTGCGCGGTCCTCTCCTTACGAAGCGGTGAAACGGTGTATACCGAATCTATCGCGGACCATGGCATCCTTTACCCGGCTGTTCACCCAGGATCGGGTAGCCGATGGTCGTTTCAAGAGCAGTCGCCGTAAGGTCCGCAACCACCCCCGCTCTATAGGAAACAGTACTTTTCCAGACTACCCCGACTGTTAGAAAGCGCAATCGATTGGCAATGCCGCACGTAGCGCAGACCGTTGCCGCAGGAGCGCCAGAAGGTTGATTCCTAGGGAAAACTAACCATAAGGCCAGAGTCCTGCCCAGGCTCGCACTTTATGCGTTGAGGCCGTCGGATGGGTATTGATCCGTGAGTGTGACCAACCCTGAACAGAATGGGTCTTCGTGGCCAACTTACCAAGGTCCCATTAGCTCCCAAATGGATTATTTTAGCATACATTTTGTACAAATGGATTATTTTTTATCATATATGTTGTGAGTGAATTAAGGCCTTAGTAAAGATTTTTAATTATTTTTTATATATTAAATCATACCCATTAAAGTTATTAACTTATTATCTCTCCTGAAAAATCTCGAAAAGCTCACATATTTCCTTTCAGCAATTTGCGAATCAATTATGCATATACTGATATACTCGTATTCATCTCTTACTTTCTCATATAAATTTTCCCCGCTGAGAGACTTAAGTCATGTCTTTCCTCTTTGAAGCATCAAACCAGGCGAAGTATCAAATAATGAGTAAAAAGTTGGCTTTTCAAGGACCAGAAGCAACTTTAATAATAGTTATAAAGTCGCTGGAAGCGCTCTTCGGCGCTTTATATAAAGTCTCTGCGGCGAAGATCGAAGAGTAATAAGGGTGGGTGGTACAGTCTGGCCAGGCGATCGTGGCAGCGGGGCATAGAAAATATTGTAAAGGGCAGCGTTGAGGCAGCCCCACATGAACGGTCAGAACTGTTAGAACTGTCAGATGTTTTTGGAACTGTCAGATGTTTTGGGAGCTAACGGGCCCTTGTTGAGATAGCCACGATGACCCATTTGTTGAATCGGTCACACTCATCAACACTCATCCGGCGGCCACCACGCATGAAGTGCGAGCCCGAGTAGGACTCTGGCCTTAGGGCTAGCTTTCCCCAGGAGTCAACCTTCTGGCGCTCCTAGACGGTTTGCGCACCGTGCGGCGTAAGCTAATCGATTGTGCATTCTAACTAACAGTCGGGGGAGTCTGGAAACAGTACTGTTTCCTATAGAGCGGGGGTAGTTGTTGACCTTACGGCGACTGCTCCTGAAACGACCATCGGCTACCCGATTCCGGCTGACGAGTCGGACAAAGGATGCCGTTAATGCCGTAGTCCGCAATAGATTCGGTTGACACCGTTTGAAGACCGAAGAGGACCGCGCAAGCGACCTCGATGCTATAACCAGTCAAAAGGTAGGAGGTATCCTGAAGGTTAATTCCAGACGGAGATAACCTTCCAAACTGGTAGCCAGGGAGCTAGGCTGCCCGCTGGTGCCTCGTTGTAAGGCGTTGGGCTCTGACGGGCAGGTGGCGGAGTTTGACGGTGCGGTGCACTGTTTTGTCCTAAGTCTTCTGCGCTCACCTCACGGGAGACAGAACGATACATTTTGTTAAAACTTCCTGTTGTTGACAGCTCTAGTTGTCAGATGTTTTAGGGCGCTCCTGGACGGTTTGCGCACCGTGCGGCGTCAGCAAATCGATTGTGCACTCCGACTAACAGCCGGGGGGGGGGGGTCTGGGAACAGTAATGTTTCCTATAGAGCAGGGGTGGTTGTTAACCTTATGGCAACTGCTCTTGAAACGACCATTCGGCCACCAATCCCGGGTGAATAAGCCGGGCAAAATATGGCGTGGTCCGCGATATATTCGATACAAACCGTTTCACCGATACGTAAGAGAGAGGACCGCGCAAGCGACCTCAAACCTCTGGTTGCAACTGGTAGTAAGGGCGTGAGTATCGGCCCGCTGGGTGACTAACCTGGTTATCTCGCGGTTAGGCGTTGGCTTCTTACGGGCATGTGGCGGAATTTGATGTTGGACTGTTTTGTCCAAAGTCTTCTGCGCTCACCTCATGGGAGACAGAACGGTCAGAATCATTAAACCTTCCTGAGGTAACGGGTTCGCCCATTGTAGTCGACAGCTCTATTTGTCAGATATTTCTTATTTTTGTTGGTTTCTTAATTGATACACGAAATTCAGACGCGATCATTCTCTTCGCGGCACTTTGCACGCACGCCAATTTGGTTGGGCTCACCTCATATTAGTCGAATACTGCTATGTAATTGTATATAATAATTGTATAATAATGTATAATATTTGGTCGATTTCTGCTATGTTTCGGGGTCGCAGATGTAAATCCATGTATCGTCACTTGTTACTATATTCCACACCAAATTTGATGCCCCGCCGATGAATCCGGCAAGCTTGTTCGTTGAATATCAGTCAAATTTTGTAGGATCCGCTGCGAGCACAGATTTCTCACAGCCAAATGTTAGTATAGGATTGATTGCTCGTCTAAACCTGTCAACGTTTTTGTGACTTATTGATTGTTGAACTTCAGCATTCTTGATTGATTCATCGTCTAATCCTGTCAGTATTTTTGTGACATATCGAAGGCTATCGACTCTTTTGAGTCTCTTGATGAGTAAACCACTTCTCATCAAGAAATTAGAATGTTATGAAATATCAGGTAACGTTTCGTAACTTATATACTCATACCTAGAAAACAGACAACAACTAGTTTAACGGCGAGGAGTCTGGTCACAGACGACATATAACTTGTGGAGTACCACAGGGGTCTTCTTAAGGACCGCTATTGATATTACTCTTTATAAATTATGTTATCGAAGCAGTGGTGTCAGTAAAAACAATCCTTTTGAAGACTATACTATCTTCTTAGAAAAAAAAGGAATATAAATGCCCCTCCCGATAAAACTGAACACTGTTTACAAACAGCTAAGTGATTCTGAGATAACAAGTTAGTAATAAATGTCGTCTGATCCTGTTAGCATTTATGTGACCTATAGTCTTGATTGATTCATCGTCTAATCCTGTCAGTATTTTTGTGACCTATCGAAGGCGATCGACTCTTTTGAGTGTCTTGATGAGATTAGAATGTTATGGAATAGCAGGAAACGTTTCGTAACTTATATAATCATACCTAGAAAACAGACAACAACTAGTTTAAGGCCGAGGAGTCTGGTCATAGACGACATATAACTTGTGGAGTACCTCAGGGGTCTTCTTAAGGACTGCTATTGATATTACTCTTTATAAATGATGTTACTGAAGCAGTGGTACCAGTAAAAACAATCCTTTATAAAGACTGTACTACCTTCATTGATTAAAAAAAATATATAATTACTCCCCTCGATAAAATTGAATACCGTTTACAAACAGCTAAATGGTTTCGAGATAACAAGTTAGTAATAAATGCTTCGAAAATCGTTGGATTCGGATGTCGAGGTAAGCTCGTCAAATATTTATCAAGTCTCGGCAAATATTAACTATACAGCCATTGATTTTGTCACGGAAACAAAGTTTCTAAGTATATAATCTAAATTGGGAAGCAAACATCAATAATTTATGTAAAAGTCTATCTTCTGCCATATTTGCCATCCGTAAAATTATTTTTTTCAGCAGGGATAAACTAGAGCTGTCGACTACAACGGGCGAACCCAACGCTCAGAGCCCGGTCCGAATTGAGCATACGCCGCTCACTGCTAAAACAGGATCAGTCAAGTCAACCCTTCCATAACTCCTTGGTTACTGGCCGGGAATGTTTTGGGTTGATACAACCGTTTTTTAATAAATAAATACATATTGTTTTCTAATTTATTATTGAAAAACAATGTCGAAACGCTATTTCTCAAAACGTAGCATGATGAATTCAAAATCATCATAAATGAGACGTGATTATTCTAATTCTTGTCATAGTGTAAATATTAAAAAATGACTATAATATAATTTTGATCAACTTTTAATTTTAATATCTCTATTCGCGCCATTAGACTTGTTCATACTTCAACCCGTGCTAAGTCGAGTCGAAAACGGAGTCTCTTGACTCGAGCTGTCGATCGTGAGACGACAGGCAGACAAGCGGCCATTTTCGCCCGTTCATCAGCCGCCGACAGAATAGAAGCGTCGCGAACGGCGAGAATAGAAGAAAAGACGCGTGATTGACGTATCCCAAATTGACATCCGCTTTTTCCCTTACTTAATTTCTGAGGTCGAACTCTTACAGACTAACGCTCTGGGGCGATTTCAATCAATTCATACAAGTAGGTACTATTGTAGGAAAATATTTGCAAAATTGCATGTATACGATGTATATGTACATGCAATTTTGTATATGATGATTCAAATGTCTTTTAAAAAGATAATAAATTAGTAATATTATTGAAAACCGCTTTATTAATAAGAAAAGGAAAGCTTATTTCCTGAAGGCAATATTTCAGAGCTACCCTATACTATTGTATGAGCATTATCTACGAGTAGGCTAACTTAACCTATATTAAAAGTATGACAACAAAAAGAAAGCGAAAATAAAATAATAGAATATATTTAACTCTTTGTGGGCAAAAAAATGTGCCACACCAATATAAACTAACAACTATAAGGACGCAAAGGCTTAAAAGGGAGAATGGAAAGGGAAAAGGAATTTATGTGGAAGATTTGAAATGTTCTCTGCGTCTATGTTAAAATATGTTATGCTTGGCGCGGTTCTTACATTTTTTGGCAAAGCATTCCAAAGACGTGCTCTATGCACGGCGAAAGAGAATGATAAGTAGTCAGTGCTGTGGCCAGGGATAGAGAGTAGCAGGTTATTTTTTGATCTCAGAGGGCGTCCATGAGCCGATAGTGCAGTACCTAAATCTGCTGGTGATATAATTAGGAGCGTCGCCCTACAAGATCTTGACGGTTGTGTCACGCCAAGACTTTCCCGGTAAGTACACGAGCCTCCCCCCAACTCCCGCGCGCCAATTTGTAGTATATTTGTAGTATTTTCCGTTGTATTAAAATTGTATTTTTCCAAAAATTATGTAGTATTTTATTTATTATAGCGGATTTCTATCGATATATATGAGATATTCAAACCAAAATTTCACAACCTCATTTCGATCCAACAAGGCATCTGTTTACCAAATTTCAAGTCTTTAAGTCCAATATTTTGAGATTGATAATTACTGGCGCGCCCTCTGGTAAACCGATTTCAAACACTTGTTTTTGCGTCGCTTTTATACGAGATGTCTTAACCAAAACTTCACAGCGTGATTTCGGATCAACAAGGCATTTACAGTCCCGAATTTTAAATCTTGAATTGAAATATTAGTGCGCACTCTGGTTAACCTCTTTCAATTCATGCCACGACAGCATACACAAACAGACTTTGGTGTGGAAATGGTCAATCGTCTCGCAGTGGTGGTGGTGGGGGGGGGGGGGGTGGTGAAGGTTAAATGTATATACCTGTCTTCATCTCGATTAGCGCGATCACAATACTTTACCTTCTCGTCGGTTAGTAGGCCGGTGAAATAATAGAATCAGAAAAAAATGGCCTATCCGTCGCTTTAAAAATATATATAACCTACTAATTTGATAGTTCGTTATATTAAATTATACGATGATGCATATTCTATATTAATATACACGATATCCTGGGGTAACCCCAGTTCATACCAATTTACATTAATCATGCGAGCGTACGTCATAATAATGTTAACGTGACGCCAACGTAGCTGAATGGCTTTTAGACTGACACATGACACTGCTGTGTATGTCTTATTCTAAGAAAGCTCGTAGGTATAAGCATTAACCATTTAAGCTTCGTATGGTGAGTTTATACATACATATTGAGGATATTGTACAAACATATTAGGATAATGGTTATAGAATACTAAAATGTATAATTTGCCGATGGAGCTTACTTGATTATATAGGCTATTAGATCAGCGTTGCCATAATAGTTTAGGTACTGACTGTCCAAGTAGCACACATTTGCTATATAACGGTCACTGAAACGTTATCGCTACAGTTTTTAGTCACAAGAACTGGTCATATAACGTTTATATGACTGCTATATGACCGGATTAAGCGCATTTTATACGACGTTTAGCTGAAAAGTGGCTGAATAGCTGTCATAATGGCTGCCTTTGGTGGTATAAGCCATCCTTATATAACCAGCGGTTAAAAAAGAGTCTCCATTTGATACTTTATTACAACTTCTAGTCGGGTAATGACTTAAAATGAAATAGAATGGCAACAAAAGGAAGCTGCATGATCATTTGCCGTCATAAACATAGAATTCCTAATGGCTACTAATATATTGCATTTTATTGGCTTTAAAATAATGGTATTGTAGTTTAATACATCAAATTCTTTGCGGACATCGACAATATTAAGTAACATGTCTAACAAAATTTCAACGCGCCTTTAAAATATAAATATTTTACCTCAATTTTAATTCATAATTGTGGTTAAAAGTTTTTTATAAATTAATTTTATTTTTCGACTTAAAAAGTCGAAAAAAAAAGTCACAATAAAATTATAATACCAGTAGGTACCTAATAGTAAAGTTTCTAAAAAAGTAAGATATGAAAAGCGATTTTGACTTATTGAAATCTATCTTATAAATCTCAAACTGGCAAAATATCCAACAAGTGAAGAGTTTGATCAAGTTGGTCGACGTGCCAGAACTTTTGGGTTTCGTCATTTATAGCCGATGCCTGACACAGCAGACGGCGGCAGAAGCCAGACGTAATTTTTCTTCAAATCGTTTCAGCCAAGGTTAAAGGTTTCCCTCAGAATTCGCCGCACGATTTGGCTCTTACCAAATTCCCGATAAATAATCGCCTTCAAATATATACCCGCAGCCGGCGAATTATTTGGCCGACTTGCCTGACGAATATTTGGCACGTGATCCGAGAGCCGAATTTCAAATAATCGCTATCGGCCAAAATGCCATCGATCTATGGGACGTTTATGTAGAAACCTTTTTCAATAAATATTAAATACAAGCTGCGGCTTTACTCCATTTTTTCAACAATATACTCAACAATATATTTCAACTTCTGGAATCAGCGCGTTTTTTCAGACTTAGTTGATTTTTTGTAGCTATTTTATCCAAAGGGCAGTGGACCAAGGAATTGTTGCGCTCTCTCTCAATACAGATAAATGCACTGTTTTTTTTAAATAAAAATAAAAATTGAAGAAATATATTTATTGTCTGAATTATGGTGTTACATTTATGTTGATAATGCAGCAGATTATGTCCCTCATAATTCCTTGTTATCGCAACAGATTGACAATTTTACTTATTTATTAAGTTTTGTAATAACTAATTATTTAATAGCATTATTCATTATATTGAATTATGCCTTATTATAATTCAAAATGCGTAATTTTCATAATCTAATTATTGTATTATTGAGTCTGCAAATCAACGACTAGGAAATACCTCGTCATCACTATGTGCTGGGACCTCAAATAGGAGACCCACATAATCAATATAGTTATAGTTACTTACAATATAGTTAAGAGAGCAAACTCACTTCCATACCTGATAAGAAAAGGTTTTTCTATTATCACCAGCGATCTTTTCCCCAAAATATATAAAACATACGTTCGTCCACACCTCGAATACTACGAAGTATGGAGTCCATAATGTATGAAGTATATAGAGCACATGGAGCACGAAATCGGTACTACTACTGAGAAACAAACCGAATAAAGTACAGCTGAAGGAGCTCCGTCTGACGACATCAGAGGAACAGAGGCAGCGAGGAAATCTAATAGAAACGTACAAAATGCTTCACGGTTACTATATTGTGCTCAACCTCAAAAACATGTCTACTATGAACACTAACAAGCAACTGCATGGACACTGGTTAAAGTTAAATATGGAAATTGCAGCATCGAATCCCAGGAAACACTTTTTAACAAATCGTGTAGTGGAAACTTGGAATGCATTTCGAGATGAAGTAATAAGTGCTGACTCTCTCAATAGCTTTAGAAACAAACTGGACATATTCCTTATTGCAAAACAGTTGTATAAAAAACAGACGCTTGTTATATTCAACCCTACGTTGCTATTGTTAACAAGCATTAACCAAACTAATGTTATGTATCTCAGCCTTAGGACCTACTATAACCGAAATACATGTGACCGTCAATAACAAAGAATTAACTCAAGTATCCTAAACAAAGTTCTTGGGATTCGTAATCGATAATGAGCTACGATGGCACCTACATATTGATGCTCTATGTGATAAATAGGGAAGAGCGTGCTATGCACCCTATCGCATCGCTTCATTTCTCGATTTATCTTCGCTGCGCGTGTGTTACTTTGTATATGTTCATTTACTGCTAACGTACGACGCGGAGTTATGGGGGCGAGCAGCCGACAGGCAAAGGGCCTTTGTTATGCCGAAGTGTGCAGTCCGCACAATAGCACGTGTGGCGCTTGATACGCCAGTTAGGCCTCTGTTTAGAGATCTCTGCATCATGACGCTGCCGTCCATTTATATAATCAAAGTAGCGCTGTTCGTTCGCAGAAATCTAGCCGATTTTGACGTGAATGGTGCGCATCACCACTATCCAACAAGATCCCATAGCATGCTACGTTCGGTAAGTCATGCATTATACAAGTCGGAGAGGCTAGCCTAAATCGCTGGCCCAGCGATTTACAACAAACTCAGCGAGCATATTAGGCAGGCGCAATCTCTTGACGTATTTAAGAGACGCCTTAAGATTTACCTCACGGATAAGGCGTTTTACTCACTACAGGAATATTACTCGAGTGAAGTCTAAAATGCTTTGGTGGCTAAAGTGTTTAATGATCTCTTTGCATTTTGTCCTGTATTTCCTCTTTTTACATTATTATTGTGTTTTTCTGTCGTTTTTATGTTTATTTTTATTTTCTCTTTATGATAAAAAAATATGTTTGTCTGCTAATCTGTATGGATGTTCGCTAATCTGTATCTGACTTGTATACCAGTATACTAATAAATGAATATGAATATAATATAATAATAATAATAATATTTCCATAACAAACATGTCGATGGTCCCTACGTATACCGCCGAAAGTGAAAAAAATGCTTTTTTGTTTTTTTATTTAGAATGCATTTTAATTTTGCGTTAAATAGAATGCATCAAGAAAAAAAAATCTATGTTATCAAATGGCGTTTTTTCTTAACGTATACTATCGAAAGTGCAAACGCCGTCCCTAGTAAAATGACGAAACGGCAGTTTCGACTTCGTGAAGAGTATGCGCCATCACGTGACTCGGTTGAATCTGCCAGTTACGTTTCGCTTCGTCGGAGTCTACAAGTACGATAATAATCTCGAATGTATAATGTTTAAATAGTGCCTATGTTTATGTGATTTTGTTAATTTATGTGGTAGTAGTTTTATTATTGAACAAAGACAAGCAGTAAAATGAGCAGATCGCGAACCATGCTAAAAATGGCTTTAACTACATGTGGTGATAAGTGGAATAAAGTTGATGAAGGGACAGACAGTAATAATGGCAACGCCAACTTGAACTTGGAGGCTCAAGAAAATGAATCATGGAATAATACATATGAAAATATCATTGACAAACCAGGTATGTACACTTTACTTAAATGTTTGAGGTTATTTTTTTGTTTCCGGCGTATAACGTCGAATGTGGAAGTTTCGGCTGTGTTCTTTGTACTCTTGTTGGATCGAAAGACACAATGGGATCGAAACAGACAGTTTCGTCTCTTTACGTCGCAACATATATCACACTTTAAGACGAAAGTGGTAATTTCGTTTGTTTACGACGGACTTTAATTTATTATTTCGTAGATTCGACATTTGCGATAACTATAATATTCAGTTAAAAAAATTAATTGAAAAATTTATTTAATTTCTTCTTGTGATATGAAACTCATGCCGATTTTCAACATATTATGTAGATACTATAATGTAAGAATACAACTATAATAAGGACACATTGACGGTTATTTCATTTTTGTGTTTATGGAAGCGCGAGATAGGCTCGTGCGCGATGCTAATGAGTAACTGTAGCCTTTGCGCCATAGAAGTAGGTAGTTATATTTTTTCTATAAAACCTATTTGAGTTTTTTTTGTTTTGTTTTCAGAGACTCCGCTTCCGACCAATGATATCAACGCAGAGGAGTGGGAACTTTTGAATGAACTACTCGAAGACTCTCCTGTCACTCATGTCACTCCTATGCCATCACCAATACAAGACTTCCTGGAATCGCACAAGCCTGGTGACAAACCCATTCCCACTCCACTCCACCACTCACCAGTACCAGACGCGTCTAGAAACGACATTCCAAACGAAGATGCATGTCAAAATTATCATCCTGAAAACTTACCTCCAGACAAGCGTGGAAGCGACTTACCGGTGGGGGCCCACCAAGAAAATGTACACGTGTTACAGATATCTGAATCAAGTCCACAAATTTCACACACACCAAACACACCGTTTGATTCTATTTCAAGTGTGAATTCTCTAACATCTTCACATAGTACTCCTGTCAATATAAAAAGAAAATCTACATTTAAAAGTGACGAAGGAGTAAAAAGAAAAAGGCATGAGGATAAATGGATAGATGTCAAAAGAAAACAGCTTAAGAATAGCGGACAGGAGTATCAAACTCGCAAAGGTATAACAGTGCCAGAAAAAAAAATGGGTCCGATTTGCCAAAACACGTGCAAATTTAAATGTCACGAAATGTTCACTCAAGAAGTATGTCAGAACATATTTGTCAACTTCTGGAAAGTAGGTGATCATAGCAAGCAATGGGAATATATTGACAAATTCACAGAGCGAAAGTGTAAAAAAAGAATTACAACAGAAGGGCCTTCTCGGAGGACTTATACCACAACATATTACTTACCTCTGCCTGGTGTAAACGCAATTAACACATATGAGAAAGCACAAGTGTGCTTAAAGACATTTTGTAATACCTTATCTATTTCTGATCGATTTATTCGTACAGCAATCAACAAAACCAACCAGGAAGGAAGTGTAGTTTCTGACGATAGAGGTAAACACTTTAATCATCCTACGAAAATTTCTGCAATGAAAAAAAGCGTATGTGACCATGTTCTGTCTTTCCAACCCGTCGAATCTCATTATACTCGCAAAGACAGCAGCAAACTCTACTTAGACGGAAGTTTGTCATTCGCAAAAATGTTTGCATTGTACAAAACATGGCATCAGCTTGATAGGTACGAGACTAAAGCTGAAACCCTACGGCAGTACCGGGACATAGTCAATGAAAATATGAATATATCATTCTTCGTACCTAAAAAAGACATTTGCGATAAATGCCACTCCTTCGATAATGAAAATAACCCAACAGAAGATCAAGTGCGAGCCCATGGTATACACATCGCCAATAAAAATTCTGCTCGAGAAATGAAAACTAAAGACAAACTATCTACTCAAAGTACTTCGCCTAAAATAGTGTGTGCTACATTTGATTTTCAAAAAATTCTGAACATACCACATGGCGACGTTGGCTTATTTTATTATAAACGCAAATTGTCTATGTACAACTTTACTGTGTTTGATGTGGCTGTGAAAGAAGGAATTTGCTACATGTGGGCAGAATACACTGCAAAACGAGGAGCAAACGAAGTAAGCAGTTGCCTCATGATGTTTATCATAGAAAGAGTCAATTCGGGTGCCTCTGAATTTAAGTTTTGGTCAGACAATTGTCCTGGCCAAAACAGAAACAGGATAGTATACACGGCGTACATGTACCTTTCAAAAAAACTAAAAATCGACATAACTCACCGCTTCCTCGAGCAAGGCCATACACAGTCGGAAGGCGACAGTGTTCATGCACTGATTGAAAGAGAGTCAAAAGGCAAAATGATATATACACCAGACCAGTGGTATGCCCTTGTGAGGTGGGCTAAGACATTAGGGAAACCTTATAAGGTTCAAGAAGTTTCTCAAGACGAAGTGTTCGACTTCAAACCGCTGATGGAAAATAGAAACGCTTTGTTTTTGCTGTCCTGTAAACCTTGCGAAATGCACTTTCGACAGTATACGTAGGGCCCATCGATGTATTATAACAGAATCAACATTTATAATCTATCTCTATCCAAATAACCTTATTAACAACTAATTTAATTATTACTTTTGTTACCTTTATATTATTATTAGCTTTATGATATTTTTTCTGCTATCAAATTGTTCATGTTATTTTTATGTTAATTTGTAATGCAAGCATTGCAAACTATTCATAGGATAGTAAATTTGTTTCGTTTTAATATGTTTTTAAAATATTAGTATCATATATTTACTATCTATATAGTTGCTATAAAATAAAATAAATAAATAAATAAATAATTATAAGAGGTAATGTTCTCACTGATTCACTGACTGATTAGCTTATCTAGCACGCCATCTATGAAAGACGGAGATGTACATATCTTCAGTCGATTTAAAGATCATTTTATATCGAATTTGCTAAGCATAGCATTTATTAGACCTGTCGCACCTTTAGCATATAGAAAGAATGCTCGTTATCTGCTTTGTTTCTGGGTTTCTTCCATTATGCGTATGCGTCTCATGATAATTTCATAATGAGCTTTCATAAGTACATCAATGACGTGTTCCGCCTCCTGCGGAAAATACTCAGCGTCGCATAGCGTACTCGATTCATAAGCGACGTTTGACCCAGACGTAGATGGTATCCCGACGGTGTAAGCTGGCATACAAATGTAGTACGCAAATATCTGTCTGCATGCCAACTCACGCTATCATCTCTACCATCTACGTTCAGTGCAAACGCAGTGACGGTTGGGATTCTACCCGCAGAACAACAACAACTGAAACGTCGAGTGCTTCAAACTTTACGCGATGGAATCCGTTTTTGTTTTATTTATCATTGTTTCAAGTAGTAATAAAATCGGTCGCTCTGAATTTCTTTTCGGGTGTCGCACAAATCTTCAACTCATATTGTCTCATACATATATATATTAACCTATACGATTTTGAGACGCCACAATCACGGCCTCACGGGAAATAGCGGGTCTCCTACTTCTCCTACTCTGCAAACATTGTTAGAGCACAGAAGATTGATTTCTTGATCAGTACAGAAGCGACATGAGACGACACCATGGCGCGATGAACACACAACGCGATAAGCTACTATTATTGATGTTATCCTTTCAATATTTCACGCACTTGAATTCTTTTTAAACTTTCCGGTAGCCTGTTAAAATAATATGGCCCGGAGTATTTTGTGTCTTACCTTGCTATGTTTAGTTTAGTAAATAGTATAAAAAAAAAGAATTTATTTCTAGTATTTTTAGTATGTGTATCTGAAAACTTTTTATAATGTGTTTCTTTATTCTTAAAAAACTCAGTCAATAACTTAAAGAGATAGTGTGAGGTTAAAGTGAGGATTCTTAGCCTTTAAAAAATTGGTCGACACGACTCTTCCCTTTTCATCTTTGCAATTATTCGCACTGCTCTCTTTTGTAGTATAAATATGGGTTCCCTATGACAAGCATAACAATTTCCCCAGATTCTAATGGCATAACTTAGGATAGCTTCAATATAGCTGAAATAAACATTTCTTTTTTGTAATTCATCCAACCTTTATACAATACTCAAAGCATAACATGCCCGACTTAACCTACTTTCGAGGTTTTCACAGTGAAAGTTCCATATTAAAAGTTCGTCGACATGAACACCTAAAAATCTAGTCCAAGGAGTTAGAGGAATGGCAGTGTTATTTATTGAACGTATTATTGGCGAATCTTTATTCCGATTTCGATGATTTGTAAAATGTATGGTTACTTTTAAATGCATTTAGTGTAAGATTGTTGCTCTCAAACGAACTATTAAGTTTACATAGATAATTTTAAAGTTCATCAATAATTCTTCCATATCTTTACCGGCAAAAATAAAACTAGTGTCGCGGCAAACATCGTTACATTTGAGGTAACGGATAGAATAAGAAAGGATAGATAATCATTAGATGTGTAATCGTTTCATATTCAGTTCTAAAGTATTGTTTTGTCTCATTCGCTAAAGTCTAAAATAATAGTCGATAGTCTTTAGTAGAATAATAATAATATAGTATAATAATAATAATAGTCTATAGCAGGATAATAGCTATAACCTAGAATAATAATTAACGATTTCTAATTATCTGTAATGTTAATTATGTTGTGAGAAATAAATAAATAAATTCGCAAAGCGTTCTGAAATTTTTGTAACCGCCAAAATTAGTAGTGTCATCCCTCACCCAGATCGGTTGTATACATATCTTTGATCTGTGTCTGGACTCACTGAAGCTTCCCCTCAGAACTCTTTCAAGGGCACCTGTGTGACTTTTCTCCCGCTCCTAGTTGCGACACTCCACCCTAGCGAACAATGTGACTTGCAGGATATACTCAGTCAAGTTATATTTTGGCCAGAAATACAGTGGCTAAATTATGTTCGATATCGTAACCTTATTTCAAAAACACCTTTAAAACTCTTCCTGCGCAAAGCCTTTCCTTTTTATTATTAGTTAACTTCTTCAATATTAAAATAATTAGCATGGAATAAAATTATTCAGCCAGATTGTAAAATTAAAAACATAATTGTTAAACGACATTAAATATTTTGTTGTTTCTGTCATAATAAAATAAATAATAATGTTTAAAAAACGCTTTATTCGTAGAAAAGATAGATAGATAGATAGAGATTCTTTATTGCACATTTTAAGGAACAAAAACATACAAAAGGCGGACTTATTTTCTAAAATACAATCTCTTACGGCCAACCTTCGTGGAACTGTAAGGATTTAGGTGCCAAGAGATAAAAATAATCAAAAAAAAAGAAAAAAAACCTATTATATAAAAAAACGAGTAACAAAAAATGCCATTTTTTTAAAGTAAGGGCGAGGTTTTGCCTGCAGACAATATTTTAGAGCTAACCTATACTATTGTGGAAACATTATTGGCGAGTAGATCCTAACTTAAACTATATAAAGAGTATTCAAAATAAAAAAAGGTATATATTTAACTCTTTGTGGGCACGGAATGTACCACACCAAAATAAACTAATAAGGACGCAAATGTTTAAAAATGAGGAGAATAGGAAGGGAAAGTGAATGTATGTGGAAGATTTGAAATATTTTCTGAGTCTGTTTTTAAAACATGTTATGCTTGGCGCAGTTCTTACCATTTTTGGCAAATCATTTCAACGACGGGCTCCATGCCCGGTGAAAGAGAATGAGAAGAAGTCCAGTTTGACCAGGGATAGAGAGTAACAGGTTAACTTTTGATCTCAGAAAACGTCCATGAACCCTATCATCTAATATATTAAAAGTATAATAAAGTTAAGCTGTATTTTTTCATTTTAAATAAATAAATATATAAATACAGAGTGGCAACACTTAATATTTTGAACAAATTACATAGCACACAAAGGACCCATTAAATTTACTGACCGTGTAGGAAACGGCGCGAAAACTTTCATTTATATGCCTCTCAGAGGACTTACTTGTAGATTAATTTACAGCCGCTTTAATTTCTTTCATAATAAAGTTTTCAGTCCCTTTCGTAAGCGCACTAAAACTGTTATAACAGGCCTGTCAATTTCCTCTGAATTTACTGCGCTGCCACAAACATGTTTATGAGTTTAATCCTTTACTTTTATGAGGTGTTACAGGCGTAGTTTCTTATGGCTACTGTTCATAACGAAGACGCTGATATTAACACCTTTCCTGGTTACCGCATAAAAAGACTACACTATACTGCCGAGAGAGAGGGAGTAATATGTTCGCTGGAAGCTACAAAACCCATAAACGACTGATTCACAAACAAGTAGACTTTTTAGTCAGGTCAATTTTTTTTTATTGATATGATTATTAGTGATACTTATGCACTTGTAAATGAATTGTTAAATTAAATAAATAAATAAATAAAATAAATAAATAGGGCATATAAAGTGGTTGCCAGTACTCCAAAGAAGAAATGTTTATATACTTGCTCTCCTATATCGTGTACTCTCCCAATTAACACCATCCTATATCCACGAGCTTTTTGAACCACTAAGTTCCCACGGTCTTGGACTTCGGTCAGCCTCTGACAGTTTACTAAAAATTCCGAGTCATAATAGTGATTTCTATTCCTATTCTTTCTGGTGCAAGACTCTGGAACGTTCTCCCAGCAAACATACGAAACTCGCCTTCTTTACCATCGTTTAAGACTAACCTTAACCCCTTGAGTATGATACGACCAAATCTGGTCGTGAAACAATTATCCGTTGAGTACGAGTCGACCAAATCTGGTCGCGCGTTTTTTTCACTTCTTTGACGTTCTCATATTTATTCATAATTATCTAATTGTTTTACAAAATGATATTTCAATATTCTATATTCGAAATTTCAATGCAATCATTGTGCAGTTGTTCTTTTTATGATTGGTGTAGTAGTTTCGTAGTTATAGTACTTTAAGGTCGATGTCGCCGAAAATCCTGCAAAAGAGACAGATGCATCCATGAAAATACCCATTTACTCCAAGGGTTAAGGATTACTACCTTTCTAAGAAGTAACCAGTTTTCCCTTTCTCTCCTCTTCCTCTCCCAATTCCTCTCCTCGGGCATTATTAGTTTTAAATTCTTCCAGTTGTCTGTATGTTATGCAGATGGTCTGTATATTATGTAATAATCTTTATTTTCACAATGCGCGCATGTACCACTGAGTTTAGGTTAGTTGTACGATATTGCCATGTGGCAATAAGCTTGCCTTTTTGTACAACAATTAAGTGCAAATAAAGAGTTTATTGTTATTATTATTACATTCGAGTCGACTTTGTTTCCTTTCAACAAATTTTTACATATTTTGTTATCAAATAAATATTGCTTGATGTTGGAGATGTTGAAATGTACCTACATGCTACTTTATAAAAAGAATTTATTTGATACAATGTTTCAATTAATTGAAATAATTGCAAAAGTCGAGATTTCTAGTCGGTTCGAAAATCGCGATTAAGTCGTCGCTATTTTTTGATTCGCGCAATACTACAATAAAGGCTCTATCATGTCGGCTGGACTCGAATCTCGCTCTTCGTTCCATTCATTTATGATTTTCCGTTTAAAATCTAAGTCGTCGATAATAAATGGATTAAATCGCGGTCGATAGATCTTCCGACGATGCACAAGCCTATTCGCCAAGGCCTCGTTGGCTAACAGCCTTTCCAAGACGTGCAAGCCTCCATATAAGTATTTTTTTTTCAGCGCATCGCGAAAACCTTCCATATCATTTGATTTTCACGAATTATTACGAAAATTTAAAAAAATGATCGATGGACATGATTATCTGACCAATAATTGACAGGTGACAACCAAGTGGCTTCGTTCGCTTTCAAATCCGAATGCATCCAAACAAAAACGTCAAAATATCAGCTGTTTGTTGAGCGTCAGCCATTTTACTTGTCTAAAATGCCCTTAAAATGCCCGTCTCTACCAGACGTGGGACGTATGTGTCCCAGGACACATATGTCCCATGGTCCTCAAAGGGTTAACTGGGCCAATATTTTTCTCATTTATCAAAGCTGTCACGCGCTCGCGGTCTACAGAAAGTATCTACCAACACCGGTCTTTATTAAGGTCTATTTTAGGAGGTAAAGTTTGTGTTGTGCGTTGACTCGACGATGATGGCCAATAATGCAGTCTTGCCAAGTGAATGCACAGTGTACACAGTATTACAAGCGAGGGGACCGGACGCGAGACTTGCGCTCCCGGCTTCTATTCCTGGCGCGGGTCATTGATTTATTGATCACCGGCAGCAGCGCGGCAGCGCACGAGTCTGGCTGCATTGTTTGCGGAACGTGAGCATATCGTAAGAATAAATAGCTACAGCCATTTTAGTTTTAGAAATAAATTATGACCATGATACTGTACATGTTAACCATATGCTGCTGGATTTTAATGCCAGAATGATTGGACAACACTTAAAGATATTTGCATTCCTCCTCCAATGAATCTATCGCGGACCACGGCATCCTTTGCCCGGCTGTTCACCCAGGATTGGGTAGCCGATGGTCGTTTTAAGAGTAGTCGCCGTAAGGTCTGCAACCACCCCCGCTCTATAGGAAACAGTACTGCTTCCAGACTCCCCCGACTGTTAGTCAGAGTGCACAATCGATTGGCTTATGCCGCACGGTGCCCAGACCGTCCAGGAGCGCCAGAAGTTTGATTGCTAGGGTAAACTAGCCCTAAGGCCGGAGTCCTGCCCAGGCTCGTACTTCATGCGTGGAGGCCGCCGGATGGGTGTTGACCCGTGAGTGTGACCAACCCTGAACAGAATGGGTCTTCGTGGCCAACTCAGCAAGGGCCCATTAGCTCCCAAAGGATGGACAGGTAGACATATTCTAGCTGGCTGGAAGGCGGCCTTAGATCAAGGGCGATACACTTACCGCCACAACAAAGTCTTTGCTGTTACTCGCGAGGATTATCCTCTCAGTGGCTCGGAGAAATTATCCTCCAGGAATTATCATACAGGAATTATCCCCTCAGTGGCTCGTGCAACAAGGATCTGACATTGCCCTCCAAACGCCCAATACAGTTCGTGCAGGATGCCTCTAAGGGAATAAAATCTCCCAATAAAAAAAACCTTTCTCAGTAATCGAGAAAGCATTAGATTGGATTCTGGAGGTCGATTCGGTCTCTAAGCAGTATCAATTCCCTAACAGTCTCGGATGCACTTCTCTTCGTCCAGATATAATTCTTTACTTCCTATCTCGGAAGATGGCACATTTTAGAATTACCTGTTCCATGGGAAAACAAATATCTTAAAATACCACGAGTAAAAATTAAATAAATAACATGCTTCAATATTCACTTTCAGGCGGCGAAAGTTCGCTACTAACTTCATACTTTCATTTAATCCAATTTACGATAGAAAATCATAAACAATAAATAAAAATGTTTGGTTTTCCCTCAAACCGGCTTAAAGAAGTTGCGGGGCTTCTCGGGCAATGTCACGTTTCAGGCTTACTGCTAAAAGCTGAAAGTGGCTGAAATGAGGCGGAATATAGGCCGATAGACCTTGCGCGACTTATAACTCGCTGCGACACATAACAGATTACTCCAGTACCCCGGCTATATCTAGACAGAGAAAAATGGGGAAAAATTATATATCTATCACTCGTCTGGCGATAGTTAGCAGTAGAGCTGTGTAGTAGACTATAACGGGAGAACCCGTCACCCCAGGCTGGTATAACGATATGTAATCATTCTTTCAGCCGTGGGATAAGCGTAGAAGACTAGAGACAAGACAATCTACTGTCTAGCTCGCCAGCAGCCCGTTAGAGACCGACGCCTTTCGGCGAGGCACCGGTAAAGGTAACAAGCGGGCAACCTCGCCCCCTAACTACTAGTTTTGGTAGGAAATCTCCGTCTGGAGTTAATATTCAAGATACCTCCCGGCTCCCTCCTTCCGACTGGTTACGGGTCCGAGGTCGCTTACGCGGCTTCTACCTGTCGTATTACAGCGGTAATTTAATTGAATTTATCGCGGACCTGGGCGTTCTTTGTCCGTAGTACCACACGGGATGGAATGGCCCATTCAAGAGTGGCATGTCAACAGGTCAACATCCACCCCCGCTGCTTAGGATACAGTATATTTCCATAGTCTCCAGTAAGAAATGGTTGACTGTAAGATATCGTTATAACGATAAGTCCATCATTTGTGCATAAATTGTATTTTTATATGTGTAACATTCATTAAGTAATATTTTTATAGCACGATAAAGTTATTCTATTCTATTCTATTCTATACTCCATCAGTAATTAGTTAGAATGAACAATCGATTGGCTTCGCCGAACGGTGCGAAAACCGTCCAGTAGGCGCCGGAATACAATCCCGCCGGGAGAAACCGGTCCAACAGCTTTGAGGCCTGAGACGCGAGAGTCTTACCCAGGGTAGCCTTCCATACGAGTAGGCTTCTGAATAGGAGCTGAATCGTGTGTTGAGCCGATCCGAGAACAAAGTGGATTTTGTGGCCCAAGCTGCACGAAATCGTTCGCTACCGCTAAGATAGTTAACAATAACGATAGTTAACAAAAACGATAGTTAACAAAAACGATAGTTAACAATAACGATAGTTAACAATAACGATAGTTAACAATAACGACAATTAACAATAACGATAACGATAGTAAACAATAACGGAATCCATTATCTAGGATTTCTTTACAACCTTTGAGGGTTTATATTGGGTCACAATGACCCGAGACAGTTTTGGAAACCGCGCCCCGATGAAAAGAAATTTTAGAAACATCGCCTCTATTTTGTACGAATAACTATAATTCGTGCTATGTTCAAGAAGTAAAAAATATATTTTTCTGGTAAGTTGTTTCTTAAATCGTATGCCAGATATTAGGCAACAGTATTGTTAGAAAATTGTTTTAATTTTCAATCGTGCTCAAGCAGACATTGTTCCCTGCTAAGAACACAATATCAGCGCAGGTACCACAATATACAGGTTGAGTTTTTAATTAGTGACATCCTTGAGGTAGGTAAATCAGTACGAGCAAAAAAAAAATTCTTTTCTTCATTGTAAATTGACTGATAAATAAATGTTTGACAAGCGTTGAGCGCGCTGCGCTATCTAGCCATAGGTTATAATATCGCGAATAACAATATTCGCGATATTTTACCTACTGCTAGATATCGCAACGCACTCAACTCTTTTTATATTATTTTTCAAAATATATATTTTTTTAAACTTTCAAAAAAAAATTGACAAAGATTTTTCTTTGTGTTTTTCCATTTTTTTAAATGAAAATTTGCCTTTTTGCTCTTACTGATTCAGTTACTTCAAGGATGCCACTAATTAAAATCTCACCCTGTTTATAATAGTGCCTAGTAGATCTACATCGTTTGGACAGCACCATTAACATTTCCTAGATTAATAAATATTTTAGGAAAACACCATATTTCACAATATCTAAAATATAACGATAACTGTCAAGTAAGTAGGAAAAAAATCTAAGAAATTGACATTCGAAATTTAAATTCTATCCTACTATCCTACTAAATTATAACCCGAAAGTTTGTATGTATGTAAGGATGTTTGTTACTCTTTCACGCAAAAACTACCGAATGGATTTTGATGAAACTTTACAATAATATAGCTTACACATCAGAATAACACATAGGCTATAATTTATAAAGATTTATGGTTTTCTATCATCATTATCACAATTTTCCATCACCACGCGGGTGAAACCGCTGGGCGCAGCTAGTACATTAATAATTTACACACACTGACATCTCTGAAAATATACATTATTTATATGTACTAAAGAGTAAGTTCAGATGTATTTTTATTATCATACACTAGCTGTACCCGGCCACGCGTTACTGTGGCTTAGTCTAGTTATATGGAAAGGAAATAAAAGAGACAGCACACTTTTCTTATATGTATGTTTAATTTGAAAATGCTTGTGGACATACAATATGTTATGTTGTTCCATTGTCTGCGCAGACATAGATATTCTTTGGTTTGCCGACTCTAGAACCCGCAACGTATACGTGTCCATGTGAGAAGCAATCCGAGTCTAGATTTCAACCGCACAATTCTAAAGATTGGACATGAGTTTTGTTAATGAAATTTGGAATTTGTAATTAAAATCTTTTAAATTGAAATAGCATATCCGTTGGAATCATAGGGATGCGAGTAATAGCTGAAGTCGGTTAAAAATGACTATGCAACCTCAATTTATTATCGAAGGTAAAATAATGGAAATGACAAAAAAATAATCCGACTTCGAAGGGCAAATAATAGAATGATAGTATTTGTCTAACCTATCAAGAGAGCGGTAGACTCACCAATCGGATACGAATATAAAATAAATAAATAAATAAATTACACCGGGTTTGACAGTTCAAAATATCTATATAAAATTATATTAAAAAAAATATGTTGGTATATCTGTCTGTCTGCGCTCAATAGACTTCGACGCCGTTTGACCTTTCACCATGAAAGTTGGCATATACCAGCTAATGAATTATTTATTTATAGACTGACAGTTCAATATTTCGAGACTGACGAGTTCCGAAATTATGTCCAACATAAACACAGCACTAGACAGATACAAAATTAACGGCTACTCGTCCCTCCTTTTCGTAACCTTTATGGCAAAAGAAGATTGAATTGGCTAATCCCTCATTTATTCAACAAAATTCCTTTAAATTAAAAAAAAATAAAAAAATGTACAAAAAAACAAAAAAAAGAATTAAAAATAGTTAGCTTTAAAATAAGTGAAAGTGAAACACAAGTGTGAATGATACGAATAATATTCATGTTTTTATTTTATTAGCATTAAGTACGTTATTTTTTTTAATGTAAATATTATCAAGGTGAAGGCTTTCTGTGCCGACTAATCCTTATCAATATAGCAGATAATGCAGCAGATATATTATTAAATGGTCAAAATGACCACTAAAGTTGCACTGAAAGTCACCCTATCATAATCTCCAGCAGGTTTGCCTTAGGCTTGGCTGGATTTTATACAAAGCTGTTTTTAAAAAATGGTTATTAAATTTAAAAAAAAATATATATATAACATATATGTATTTTTTCATGGAGAAGGTTTTATGCTATTCGCTTTGTTGTAACTCACCACTAGATGGCCCTGCAGCACATCAACTTCTATACCGCTCAACCGATCGCTATAAAAAATAGTATACATAGACATTCGAGCACGGATAATATTTTAGCGTATTAACTTTATTATAACTCAACCGATTACCATGAAAATCGGTATACATAGGCATTTGAGAATGCATATTTTTTCGCGTTATTCATATTGTTGTTACTCGCCACTATGTGGCGCTGCAGCACATCAACTTATATACCGTTCAACCGATCGCCATGAAAATTTATATACCTACACATGTGTTTGAGCGCGGATATAACATGGGAAACGTCGGGTATTACCACTAGTGTATATATAAAAAAATATGTTGGTATATATGTGTCTGTCTGTCTCAGCTTAATAGACTTTGATGCCGTTTGGCCGATCGCCATGAAAGTTGGCACATACATATACCTATGTATTTTTTTATGAAGAAGGTTTTTTGTTTTTCCGTTTTGTTGTAACTCTCCACTAGATGGCACTGCAGCATTTTAACTTATATTCTAGTCAACCGATCACCAACTAGGGTTGTCGACTACAGCGGGCGAACCCGTCACCTCAGGAAGTTTTAACGATTAGTCGTTCTATCTCCCTGGAGTGAGTGCAGAAGACTTGAGGACAAAAGAGTCCATCGTCTAGCTACATCACAAGCCCGTAAGAGACCAACGCCTTAACCGCGAGATAGCCAGGAGTGTTACCCGGCTGGCCAACACTCACTCCCTTACTTCTAATTGTGACCAGATTACTCCGGTCTCTCGATTGGTTACGAGTTCGAGGTCGCTTGCGCGGTCCTCTCCCTTACGCAGCGGTGAAACGGTGTGCACCGAATCTATCGCGGACCAAGGCGTCCTTTGCCCGACTCTGAACCGGGATCGGATGGCCAATGGTCATTTCAAGAGCAGTCGCCGTAAGGTAGGCAACCACCCCCGCTCTCGCGGTAAAGGCGTTGGCTTCTTGCGGGTTGTGACGTAGCTGGACGTTGGATTGTTCTGTCCAAGTCTTCTACGTTCACTGCACGGTGACGGGCTCGCCCGTTGTAGTTGACACCGCAAGTTGTTAGTCAGAGTGCACAGTCGATTGGCTTACGCCGCACTGTGCGCAGACCGTCCAGGAGCGCCAGAAGTTTGATTCCTAGGGGAAACTGACCATAAGGCCAGAGTCCTACCCAGGCTCGCACTTCATGCGTGGAGGCCGTCGGATAGGTGCTGACCCGTGAGTGTGACCAACCCTGAACAGAATGGGTCTTCGTGGCTATCTCAGCAAAGGCCCATTAACCCCCCCTGTGGCGCTGCAGCACATCAACTTATATACCGTTCAACCGATCGCCATGAAAATTGATATACCTACATAGGTGTTTGAGTACGTATATAACATGGGAAACGCCGGGTAATACCACTAGTGTACCTATATATAAAAATATATGTTGGTAGGTATATATGTGTCTGTCTGTCTCAGCTTAATAGACTTTGATGCCGTTTGACCGATCACCATGAAAGTTGGCACATATTATGTATTTTTTATGAAGAAGGTTTTTTGTTTTTCTGCTTTGTTGTAACTCTTCACTAGATGGCATAATTTCATAGCAGACCGCGGCAATTTATTGGAATATCTTGCAATATCGCCGCGCTCGACAAAAAGTACTATAACTATGGAACTACTATAGCAATCATAAAAAGAATAACTTTTCAATTATTGCATTGTAATTTCGTATATAGAATATTGGAAATTCATTTTGTAAAACAATTAGATAATTATGAATAAAGATGAGAAAGTCAAAAAAGTGAAAAAACTCGGCATTTTTAAATCCCTATTTAGAAATTGTAAATACTAACATGACCTTTATTAGATCGTTTTGCTTATTTACATACAAAAATATTAGCTCATAAAAACCAATAAAAATTTTGATGATTTCTCGAATAAAAAAACGATGATGTTTGACAATGGAATTTTACCAGAAATATCCGCGAAATGATGCGCGAAATTATTCTAGCGGCCGTCTATATATCTATAATGATATATTTGGTATGGATTTTAGAACGCGTTCGAATTATAAAATAATATTACTGTGCGCTCCGGGAACAAGCCGCCAATATTAGTCGTTACGTAGTCAACGGTGTTCTGATGTGCAACCAAATTTGGTCGTTACGTAGCCGAAGGGCCACTAGATGGCAATGCAGTTCCTCCACTTCTAATACGCTCAACCGATCGCCATGAACCTGCTATGAACGCCACCCCGGCAGAACCGTTTATTATTCCACTACTGTATTATACATCTGGTCCTCCTTAATAGAATAACATCATATCCTATTCACTTGTATATCAATAAATGTCGCTAACATTATAATAACTACGGACGTGACAACTCAAGTCCGTAAGAGATTTGGCATTTGACAATACGTCGCTCGTTTGAATAGACAGGAGTTTTCAATGCGCTTAGAGTGTTTCGATCTTGATATACGTGGGAGAATTATAGGAAGAGAGAGAGAGAGAGAGAGAGAGAGAGAGGGAGAGAGATAGAGAGGTGTCTGTCTCTCTCTCTCTCTCTCTCTCTCTTCCACCAGTTTTGGAAGGGTATCATAGTTTAAATTGTTATGAACAGAATTGAGTCTTGTGCTTAGATCATAGATATCTTGCATAGGCTTGCATCCGCTGCACAGATAGGAAGTTTTAATAAATAAAGTATTTATTAATTATTAATCATTAATTTATTAATTTATTAATATTTCACACACATTTATAATACTAGATTAATAAGATTAAAATCTACCTTGCTGGAGTAATGTCCGTACTAAGGTAGACTTTTATTTATTATTTTTTTCCTTTTTTTTTTAGTTGGTAAGTGTGACATAATGTAGCATTGCTTTACGTGGTAGCTCTATATTTACACAAATTTTACATATACTTATAATTTAGTAACATAATATACATAATAATATTAAATAATCTTATATACACATACACACATATGTAGATGTATATGAACATATACATCTACACATATACATACACATATATACATATATACATTTATACATATAATCTATACATATACATAAAAGTAGTAATTTTATGTAGTTTGGTATTCTTAAACAGCACTATAATTAACTAATTTCTCCGTTTCGTTCCTTCCTAGCTCAATCAACCATTCCGTCATAATTTTTCTTCCTCGTATGGTATCTAACTTCACTTTTAATGCCGAATGTATTCTATTGTGTAGTCGGACAGCTAGAAAAGAAAAATGCCGTTGGGCAAATTTAGTTTTCATAAGGGGAACATCATGTTGCATGGCTGTAACTGCGCGTGTTCTGATAGTGTGAGATTTAATCATATGCCGCTCTGTGTGGGTGTAATAAAATATTGTCGATACTTTCACATATAATTGGCGTATGTCTAGGACTCGGAACTCTTTAAATAAGTGGTCGCTGGAGAACCTAAAAGGCTTTTCATTTATTACCCTAATTATTGACTTTTGAGCCTTAATCAAGGGATCTAGAGCTGAAAGTGACGCGCCACCCCATCCAAGGATCCCATATGATAGTATACTATTGACTAAAGCGGAATAGATGGTTTTGATTAAGGGTTGTGAGATTACACTCCTTAGTACCTTAAATATCTGAATAAGTTGGCGGACTTTTGATGCAGTACCCTGTATGTGGTCCTTCCAGTTGAGCTTATCATCTACAATAACTCCAAGGTACTTTATTTTACTCACTTTCTCAATAGTCGTATATGGACTGTTAAGAGTTTCAAGGCGATAGGTGAGGGCAGCAAACCCCACCCACCGCCCGGGCAGTTATAACGACGAGGGTCGTCTTGTCTGCCCGTCTTGTCTGCACGTGCTACGACAACCCTGCGCGTACCAGAAGGGTAGAACGCGCAGGGGGTGAAATAGGGTAAACCACCCCCCCGTACCGCCCCGAGAACTCATTTATTTATAATAAAAGGTATTTACAAAAGAAAAATTTACAAAAATAATACTAAATTTACCATATTCACAAAAGGAAAAAAAAAACAACAAATATCATAAGTTTAGGGCCGGTAAGCGGGGTAGAGGACGCTCCAGAACGATGATGGTGGAGGCGCACGGTCCGTGGGCAGGTCTCGGAGCAGCCGCGGGGGGGGAGGAATCCCTGGATCCTGCAAAGAACGAAACGCCCCTCGGGGCGGTAAAGAGACGGACACAAAGACGGGCACTTCGGGCTGGAAGTAGCCACCAAGGAAGAGGGTACCCCCTGGGGGGTATCCCGAGGCCTCATGCTTTCCCAAGAAGCCACCGACTCACCAAACGACTGGAAGCAGTTCCTACAACTGACCAGATCCGGGTACCAAATCGGAGAGCGCCCAACGCACGCGCCCACTGCATCCATCAATTTCTCCCGTGCAGCCGCTAGAATTGGGCAAGACCAAATTACGTGTTCCGCAGTTTGGCGACCATACCCACAGTCGCACCGGGGGTCATCGGCAAGTCCAAAGTCAAATAGTTTGGCTCTGAACTCTCCGTGGCCCCCAACCAGCTGCGTGGTATGGTGGTCGAACCGCAGAAACGAATTTGCCATCCGCACTGCGACGGACGGGAAAAAGCAATGGGTGAGGCGGCCCGTACCCCCGGCGTCCCATCTAGCCTGCCAGACACGCAAGGACTCCACCCGAATCAGGCGGGCAAACTCCCCAGCTCGGTGTGCCACCGGGTCGATCGACAGGCCATGAAGGACTACCGGCTCGCCCCGGCGGTACCGCGACAACGCTGCACGCTCCAGAATCTCCAGGTCAATCGGCAGAATGCCAGCGATGACGGGTAACGCAAGAGTGGACGTCGTTCTGTACGTCCCGGTCAGGGCCACGAGAGGGATGCGCTGTCCGCGCAGCAGCGCGATATGCGTCGCCTCAGGAACAGCAGACTCAGTCCAAGCGCGTGCGGCATAAGTCGAACGCGGGACGAAGACGCCCTTATAGATATATAGTCGTATATGGACAATAAGGGCAATTGTAGTCAGCATGTACACAGTCGCGTAAGTGAAGGTTTGGCATACTACCTTGGAGGCGATTGATGTTACTGTTGGCGAATGTCATATGTTTCGTTTTAGCTATATTCAAAGTAAGTAGGTTATGATCGAGCCAGTGATTTATTCGGCAAAGACCGCGTTCAGCCTTAATATATGCCTCTTGCCATGATTTGCCTTTAAAGATAATCACAGTATCATCTGCAAAAATCAAAGCTTCGCCCCCTTCTAAGTCGACGTTAGGTAAGTCATTGATATATAGCAGAAACAGCAACGGACCGAGTACGCTTCCTTGTGGAACGCCAAATTTAATTGTGGCTTGAGAACTTAACGTCTCTCCTAGTCTAGTCTTCTGAGTCCTGCCAGTAAGGTAACTAATCAACCCTTTTTTGGACAAATTGCGAATTCCAGCGTTTTCGAGTTTAGCAAATAAAATACGATGGGAGACGGTGTCAAATGCTTTCGCAAGATCTAGAAAAACAGCTAAGCATTTTTCTCCCTCGTCAAGCGCTTTCACCACTTTTTCCGTAAGAAATGCAATTGCGTCCTGAGTACCCATACCTGATCTGAAGCCGTATTGCGCTGGTGAAAAAATATTGTTTTCGTCGATAAACGCAACGATGCGTTTCTTTACTACCGTTTCCACAATTTTCGATATTGTACTCAAGAGACTGATCGGTCGGTAGCAGCTTACATCGTGCTTCGCTCCGCCTTTGAATATAGGGAGACAATTGCAATTTTCAGATCGTTAGGGAATACTCCTGTTGACATGCTTAAGTTTACAATATAGGCAAGTGGCGAAGATAAGCTGTATTTGCTGTTTTTGAGAGTTTTGGATGTAATGCAATCAGTACCGGTAGAATTGTTTGGTTTCAGATTGTTGATAATATTGTCTATTTCCGTGGGGTTTGTAGGTGAAAACGTAAGAGATGGTTGCGTATTAGCCTTATTGTACGAATCTGCCAGCTCATCCTCAGACCTATTTAATTTGCGCATTGTTGCATTAGTCAAGTTATTACCAATGTCGGTGAAAAAAGTATTAAAATAATCAGAAATTTTATTTTTATTAGTATTGTCACAAGGTTTTACTTTATCATTAATAATAATTTCTTGGATATTTGAAGAGTGATCTTTTTTCCTATGAGTAATCTCGTTTATTAAATTCCATGTTTTTTTTTAAATCGTGTTGTGTATCTTTAATTTTTTGGCTATAATATTTGTTTTTAGTAATGTTTAAGACTTTTTTACAAATATTCCTGTATCTAATATAAGAGTCTTTAAGAATGGTATCGCACTGGTTGAGTTTAGATTGCCGATGAAGCCGGTCTCTTTTACGAATTGATTTTAATAGTCCATCAGTTAGCCATGGTTTTAATTTACGTTTGTTATGCGGGATAATATTTATGTTTGTATTTGTAGTAACTAACATTTCGATTGTATTTATAAAGAAATTAGTGGCCTCGTTTGTGTCCGTTAGTTCATATAGATCTTCCCAATTCACTAAATCGATTTCTCTTTGCAGTTTGTCGGAATCAATTTTTCCACTTCTTTATTAATTACAAAATCTGCCAAGCGCCATACAAAGGCTAATTTGATAATATAATCTCGAATGGTTCTTCTCGAGTCTCAAACTTGGACCCCGTATAATTAAACATACTGAAGTATTTGTCGTCAAAGATGTCTGCTTTACCGCGCGGTCGCCGAAGTTTGGCAGTTTCTCTTTAAACGCTGAAGTTTTGCTGCGGTCGCACTGAGCGCTGTGGTTAATTAGCCGACCAGGGCGTTCTTACCGACCGCAATTCGTATACTCTGTGCACTTTTTATAAAAAAGAGGGATACGCCCATCTGCACAGGCATGTGCCTGTGACGAGCCACCTCTCACTAGACTCCAAGTTATTCGATGTGATGTGGTGGTGTCAACTTGCAAGTTATCTCCGTATTAAAAGTGTCAATTTAAAGTGTATTAGAAGGTATTTATTGAGAGTTTGATATTGCCAGTTTGTAACGCTTCCCGAATAGGATATTGACGCGAATGTAGTGGCTATCTGCCTGAAGTTACGAGGTTATGTGGATGAGGATTGTACTTGTGCTCCGAGTATCTCGTACTGGGCACGGCTCGAGTCTGTGGGAGTACAGACTGATGCGTCTCGCCTCGATAAGGAAAGTAAGGAAAAAGGTTGATAAGGAAAGTAAGAGTGCCGGGTATGCCGTCGCTGTCTTGGGGGACGTGATCACTCGAGGAATGATACTTTGGTCGTATTTTCGCCGCTTTATATAGGCCGAAAAATTGTGCAATCAAAAATATTCCGAGTAAAAGTGTTGTTCTATGTATCTGATTTGACACAGTTAAAATCGTGCTAATTCATCGCTTCACGAGGTAGAACAATGGCTGAATTGGTGTCAGTGCATTTCACTGGAATTTAATGCATTTATTGACTGCATGTAACGATACTTAAGGATCGTTACATGCCCATCTGCACAGCATCTGCAGAGTGTTTCGTACTTAGTCAAAACTTTATAGTGTGGCAACCCGTGGCAAGTCGACAGCCGAACGCGACCAAACGGGTGAACAGAGGACTAGAGCCAAACGCCGCCACACACGTCAAACTGTCAATCGATCGGATCGGACGGACGATACCGCTGCCGCCATATTTCTGTTTTATTAATTTATACTTTGCTCGCGTGCACGTTAATTGTACCTATTAAAACGATCAATTAATCTGTGCAACCACTGGGACAAGGCGTTTATCTGGAATCCTGCAATCCTCACAAGGGACATTTAGAGGTTGTCCGAGTAGATCGCACCTCAACACAAAGAGGGTTCCCGAATGTAAACCGATGACAGTCACATTTACTTGGGGTCGGCCTTCCTTGTCCTTCTCCTCCACTGAGCAAGATCTTGTGCTGTGACGGCGTCGAGTTGAGATTCTTTCAGGTCTTTATCGGCCGTCGTCAAGCAGTGGCGGGTGGTCTCCCACCAGCACGTTTCGTCGTTGGCAGGTCTAGGGCAAGGTTCACTGTGTGATCATCTGGGTGTCGCTAGACGTAACTGTAGCATCGTCAGGGTCTTTCCTTTACTTTATCAATGTGTTTATTAAGATGTTGTTTATTAGTAGACCAAAATTTTAATCCATACAATACATCAGATCCAATGGCTGTTTTACACATTTGCCCTTTGATCTTAAGGGCAAATATTGCAGCCATCATTTCACAGATATACATTCTTTACTGCACATGTTAATATCAGAACATGCGAATTTTTCGCCTAAATTACAATCTCTTACAACAAACCTTCGTAGAAGTGAAAGACTATTAGTACCAGTAGAATAAAGGGCATTCACGTTTCACATCTTATAATATTGTAAGACTCAAAAACGGCTTTTATAAACAACCGATATTCAAATCGTTGTTTTATTGTTAAAGAAAATGATCGTCTTCGCTTTGTCTTTTACTTACTGGTTTGCTACTTATGCGATTTTTAATTGTTGATTATGCCCAAATTAGTGCACATAATATTCGGCATATAAAGTTTTATAAAGATAATTTCCGACATTAAATTTTTATCTAGCGTACATTTGTACTTTTTAACGGAATCGTTTACGCGTAATCATGCATTGAAAATATCACAAAACCCTTGCTTTTCGCATATTTACCATTGGGAATAGCTCCCAATATCTACGGCACATTTGGGAAAGATATTGTTACGGTGAATCAATATTGACAATTTTATTTTTGTAATTCAATTTTTAAGACTTACACAATTATATTTTAGCAAGGGTTTGAGCAAGGAGACAATATATTTTGTCTGTAAGCCAAGTATATTTGAGCTCCAAAAAAAATACATTTTACCTTACTTATATAAAAACAAAGGTTTCTAAGATTAAAAAAAATACATTTCACTTAAATTAAACCTTTGAAAAATTGAAAACGTGGAATTGTTATTGGCATTGATCAGTATTTCCTATCCCAGTTTTTCCTTAGCGTCAGTCAGAGGGTCATCGAGGTACCCTATCTCTGGACCTGACAGAAAAGAATGGTCAAAGTCCACCTTCACAGCGGGGCCCTTGATATTTTTTTCTATCACACGTTTCATTCTGCCTTCATTTAAGGACTTACTATGAACTTTTTTCGAAAGGCAATTTATGTTTTGATTCGTTTGACACATTTAACATTTTGACACACATCATGACCGTTTTCCCCGTAATCTTACATGTGGTACACTGAGAAAAATATTGGATTGATTCTAATATTACCATTTTGTAATTACGGTTTTATACAGAATAACGATGTTTCAATCGTAATTTTTATTGAACTACAAGGAATTTTGTTGAAACTCCATTACTCTATTATTTGTATAAACATTTTCCTTACGGTCAATACGGAAATGTCAGTTAACTGTGGTTTCAACACTATTAATGATTTCAACTATAACCGTACGTATACTATAATCGTACGTGCTGTCATATTAGAAACAAGATCCTAAGATCGCGACGTAATGAAATAATGGTATGTTTTAACATTACGACACGGTAACTACCGTCACGCCAACACTGCTACGCGTCATGTTAATTCATACGTATGGATTACAGTCCGAGTTACATGCGTAACCTTTGTTGAAATATGCGTATTTACGTGTATTACATCGTTATATATTTGTCAGTGTAACTGGTTCCATCACAATAGATATCTCCTGTGGTGCTGTTTTGAAAGGAGCGGTGTAACAATCGCGAAGATAGAAACTGTCCGAACAACGGGATTTGACAACTATCCATAAAGCAGAGTTCTTTACTATTCGTGTCTGTTAGTAGAGGTTTCACTGTATTTAACTTGCCTTTAATCGAATGCCACTCGTGCGCGGAGCTTCAAATCCTAAATCAAATTTCGTTCGGTGTTGCCTATCTAAAGCATTTATAGAAAGTTGGCCTTTCGTAGCTTATGAAGCCAACGGAGTAGATCATGAATTTTAAATATTTGTCGATGGAGATGGCCAGCACGAGCGACGATGTCGCGAATGGCAAAATTTGCACTTTTTAATCGTCCCTTGTTATGCCAGGGGTCGCTGTTTTTGCATGCAAAATTAATATCGTGATAATTTTAGGTCAATTAAAATACCGCTTGTAGCCGGTATTGAGAAGCTAGCTGCTATTTCCTTGTTGAATTTCAGGGGAAACTTCTCCTCTGCCAGACTGTAATGACCTAGGGTAAAATAACATTTGGTACATTTTATATTCATTAGGTACAAACAGGAGAATGGGAATTTTGGGCCATCTTTCACATTAGCTGTAAATAATATACCAATGGAAATATCTCATTATGTATAACATTTATTATTGGAACGACTGATCTGAAATATGAGCCGTTTCTAAGTTCAATCCTATTAAATATAGCTATAGAATTATAGTTTTTTTTTCAAGCCTTTGTTATCTAGGTTAAAAATACTGAATATTCGGAAGTTGGACATTAAGAGGGCTCCGAGCCTATGCCGTTACACAAATGTAGGTAATTTACGCTTGTCGGCGGCGGCCACGCACGTGTGAGTAACATACATTGATAACGCTGAACAGACGGTCACCCGCCAAAGCGAAGTAACCCGCATTTTATAATTTTATTGTTCATAGCAAATTGCAAATAACAAAAACTGCAAATTGTGATAAAAGCAAATCCTTTTGCACACGTATTTATTAGACCAAAATGGTCGATTTGACCCGCCGTTCCGACATATTTGGACCAGCGGACTCAAAATAGCGGCCGTTTTTCAAGATGGTCGCTAATAAACCAAAATGATTTTTCTCATGCTGATTTTAATGACCCATGGGCCTTTTCGGCTATTTTGGGGTCGTATATTTCAAATATGGCAATAAAAATAACTTTAGTTAATTTTGAACAGGATTATAAACATTTTTAACGAGTATTTACTTTCACGTTACCGTTATGTTATACGCGTCTTTTTCTAGTATTTGCACACTGGAAAAGACGAATCTAAAGTCAAAACTGTCAAAAAAGTCAAACGAGAGAATAATTTTGTGTATGCTGTAAGTAATTTCTGAAATTTGCTACCTAGAAAACATGGAAAATTTGAACTATATATAGAATATGTGAATGGGTCTTTGGCTTTGAATTTGTAGTCGCTGGCTCAAATATGACGACTACATGTCATTGTATTTTGAACAACCTTTGAACGTATTTTGAACCGATTTGAACATATTTGTACCTTTGGCCAGAAAACTTAAACTTTTGTACCTGGTATCATCAGAACTGGTCAAAATTAATGTACAGTGACCGTTTTATACTACACTATACTACACTATATATAAATGATTGTACACATTCTACCTTGTTTGTAAGGAATTATTTATTTATATTTATTTATGTTTATATTTTCAGCATCATATTTGAAATATACGACGCCAAAATAACCGAAAACGACCCATGGGTCTTTAAAATCAGCACAAGAATAATCATTTTGGTTTATTAGCGGCCATCTTGGAAAATTAACGCCATTTCGAGTCCGCTGGGCCAAATATGTCGGAGCGGCAGGTCAAATCGACTATTTTGGTCTAATGAACACACGTGTGGTTTTATCACAAATTACAGTATTCTTTCAAAATATGAGACGAACCGCTTCCACTATCAGGATAGCAGATACTTTTTGATTCTGAGTAAAGAAATAAAAATGGATAATGCTTAAAACAATTATAACATTGTTATTCTCATCAGTACGAGGATAAAATGTATGTCGAGAAGGATAAAAAAACAGTAATTATTATAGGTATAAATAGCTACACCAAAACTTTAATTATTTCAAAAAGCAGTTACCTTTAAAAATAAACTACTTCCGACGGAAAGAAGGTACAGATAGATTTCGCGGCTTAATGTGATTATATATTTTTGAACAACTTCAAATATGTAATTAAAATTAATAAAGAAATAAATTAATGAATGCCACTTTTCAACAGTCTCGAAGAGGAGTTTTGTGGATTTCACTCTGTGCTCCCCGGGATTCGCCCGTTGGATGAACAATTGGAAAGTTCACGAGCACCTTTCTTCTTCGGACCGCAGACTGGTGACATTTGGCATCGGCCGTCGCGTTCCCCCCACGCCACAATCCGAGTGGCGATACCGAACCGACGACATTAACTGGGACCGGTTTGGTGAAGTCCTCTGCGAGAATCTTGAGGCCTTTCCATCGCCTTCTAGTAGTACAGCAGAGGACTTGTGTGTCGCACTTAATGCGGCCATCGAGTCTTCCTGTGATGCCGTAGTAGATGGAAAGGCCTTCCTGTGATGCCGGGGCGGAAGAGGTGGTTTCGCAGCCCCGTGGTGGTCTTCCGAACTTTTTAATTAATTTTTTTTATTAACTAATTTTAAATTTAATATTTTAAATAATGTAACGTAGCGATTGAAAATTATAGTGATTGAAAATTGTTATTTTTGTGATGTGACGCAATGATGAGATGTAAATTTTCTACTGATCGATTAAGGTGAACAATGTAAGAGATGTAGTTAAAGTAAAAGAAAAATAAAAAATCTCAAGTTTCAATTTTTTACTCTCTCTATACTATTGAATATCTATGATATTGAACATTTTCAAAGCCTGTTTGATTTCAAAATAATTTTCAAATGATTTTATTTTTCTATTGTTTTAAGATATTTCTAAGTATTCTCTAGTTTTGAATATTTTCAAAAATTTTTTGATTTTTAAAATGATTTTCTATTTTTTTTTCTTTTTCTATGGTTTCAAAATATTTCAAGGTATTCTATAGTTTTGAATATTTTCAAAGACTAATTGATTTTAAAATGATTTTCAAATTATTTTATTTTTCTATGGTTTCAAAATATTTCTAAGTATTCTATAGTTTTGAATATTTTCAAAGACTATTTGATTTTAAAATGATTTTGAAATTATTTTATTTTTCTATAGTTTCAAAATATTTCTAAGTATTCTATAGTTTTGAATATTTTCAAACACTATTTGATTTTAAAATGATTTTCAAATTATTTTATTTTCTATGGTTTCAAAATATTTATAAGTATTCTATAGTTTTGAATATTTGCAAAGACTTTGATTTTAAAATTCCCGGGCTTTTTCTGGTTTAAATGACCTGTCGCAACCTTAAATAAGTGCATATACTATCAATGCTCTTTTTAAGCTAAATATCTTACAGCCAACCACTTATCACTTATCTCAGTGAGAGAGCGCTCAAATTACAATGGACGCCGTAACATTTACGCCCAAAATGCGTACATGTGTTTCCATACATTTCATATTTTATATTTCATGTTTTTATTTTGTTATAAAAAAAAACACAGCAACAATCACAAATAATATTTACACTAAAACCTATACTATAAAGATTTGCGAAAATTACAAATAGTGTACTCAAAATTGACAGTACCTATATATTAAATACTGAATAAATACCTGTTTTGTACACACTAAATGGGAAAAATATGTACTGAATGCACTGAATCTACCAAAACCAAAATAGTTTAGAATATGAAACTAACCTTTTTGTCAATAGTTTCCTTATCTTTGTTTTTTTCCTTTTCGTGTTTTCACGAAATATGTTTTCTTGCGCTTCCCCATAACTAAAATACATGTAGAGTATTATAATAAGTTATAACAAAGATGCCATAAACATCCATTAAAAAAAAAACAAATATAAAAAAAAATACTTACTGCTGTTTGCTTTTTTGTGACGACGCGTGACGACGCGGTATGCGGTGTAGAAGAATAAAATATTACGTGTCTATTTTATAGTGCGCCTGTGTATTTATTAACGCGGCTAGCCCATACAAAAAATGTATGGGGAATCTGATACCTGATTTTCTGGGATTTATTGTATAAAATCCTATTACAATAATTGAAATTTAAATATTTTATAGTAAAGATATGTCATTTAACTTTCTGTTATAATAATTTTTAATTCAAATTATTTATTATATTCCCAGTGAGGACTAAAACCCCGCGCCCATTTTTGTATATTTTCTCGGGTGTTTTTATAAAAAACTACGCAAACTATTGCCAAATTTATTATCTCACCTTTTAAATGACTTATTGATAAAAACGAGTGTTTTTTGTCACTGCTTTTATTAGCGTAGTTTTAGCGGAATAACTAAAACGCTAGACCCTAATTTGAGAAATTTCGTGCAGCACCCTCTTAAAAAAAATATTTTTAATGCAGTTTCTTGTGTAGAATAATCTTTTGTCGAAAAAAAGTAATTTAAATAACAAAATCCTTTATTTTTCTCCTGGAAAAACTTTTGTTTTTCACCCACTGGACGGTGCTCACTAATAAAACTAACTAATATAGGTGAGCTTAGGACACAACTGCCCTAAAAATAGGGCTAAGTGAGGGTGGTCATGTGATAGGCTATCCCCCATAGTATCATCATCATCATCATGACGTTTCGCCAGTGCTAAAGTCATTGGGGGTAGCGAATTTTAAATTTAACAGTAGGGAGGGGTGGGGGAGGGGTGTCGAGAGTAGGTTATAGACGAATACTCTTTATTTACAAGAAATTAATATTAACGCCCCACGGGCCAATTTCATCTTTTTGAAATGCCACGGTTTAAAACTAATTCATCCAGAAATGGAGTACTCACACGCTGCTTTGAGATTTACAACACCCACTTAAATAGTATTGATATATTTAATAATTCCATAACCACTTACATATACCTTGTAAATGAAATCCTATCCAATACAAAAACTGAGTATTTTTACCTATTTTATTCATGATAATTACTATTATTACAATTTGTATACGCTATTATTACTATTATATGCATTTTTTCACTCGACACTCACACACTCAACACACTCTCAAACACACATGCACATACACACAGACACACATCCTAAACGCAAGCCTCTTATGTAGTAATAACATTTTAGGTATTTTAGTTTCAATAAGTAATTCATCGTTAATTTCCGTAATTTCACTGAAATCCGTAATCGGCATTTTTTAAGTAATCTATAGTTTCATAATGTAATCTACTGTGTAATTAATACTGTGTGATTTCTAAATAACGAATAAAGAAAAAAAAGAAGGGATTAATTTGATCGATGGGGCATCTGTTAGGGTGGGAAGGATATTTGTATATTTAAAGGTATTTTCAGGTTTTTACCACCTGCTACCTATCTGCATCATTTTTTTTATTTTCTTTTCAGGTTGGTGTTTTATCACTTTACTAAATTCAACCAGATCAGGCCTGCTGTTTTGCCGTTCTAATTAGCTAACGAAATTGGAAAAGGTACGTGTTTATCCTACTGTAAACATAAACATAGCTATCAACGTTCAGGGCAAACACCAATTTCGCAGCCATTAGCAATTGGACTCCCCCTTAAGGTAATTACATATCATTGCGCCATTGCCAAGTTTACGTCGAGTATACTAATTAAAGCTAGTCTACGAAAACGAAAACGTTTCCGCGTTATACAGGCAGTCAATTTACAATTTCCTCAAATAACAACGTAAAATTAGTCAGGCCGCAAACCAAATTAACAGCCCTATCTCCTAATATACACCTGAGGAACCCTTGAGACCGCCACACGGATAATGCATGGCACACACTTAACGGAATTTGTAAAATAAATATTTGTATCGTTTGCTATCAGACAGCCTCTCCCAAAGTGGAAGATAACGCCCCCTTTTGGGCGCTGGAGGCTTTTAGGTAGGCGGTAAAAGGCTCAGAAAGTTAAGGGGCGTTAAGGTGGTCTTTGGCTTTTCTGATACGCATTTTGGCAAGTCTACGCCAAACCTCCAACTGCACTCAGAAAAATATTGAATTTCTTGATGCAATATCGTTTTGTTTTTACGGCTTTATATAGCACTAGCTGACCCGGCGAACTTCGTTCCGCCTAACAGTCAATGAATGTCGTGTTGCAGATTAGCTGAACTTAATTTATGATTTTATGAAAGTAATACAATGAATACAAAATAAATATTAAGTTCACTACTTTATTAAGATAATAACATAAAAAGAAATATAAAAGTACAAAATTAAGTATATCAATCGCGTTTCAGCAAGACATGATTAAATTATACTATTGTTAGCATGGTATGCACTCGGTTTAATTCTCTTCATTGAATCACCTTGTGATATATGTCATTTTTTGTTTTTTATCAGGCGCAAGGACAAATAAAGCGGATGATTTGCCGACACGTAAACATGACCATGAGAAAAACACGGATTTACATTTTGTATGGGAAACCGTTTTTTCTTTCATTTTAATTTTTCGTCAATTTTCCATTTTTTGTTTTTAATAGTTATTCTGATATTCGGGACGGAGACAAATACTACAAATCCAAAACCATGAAAATCGGTCCAGCCGTTCTCGAGTTATAAGTGTTCGAACAAACCCGACTTTGTTTTATATATAGGTATATAGATATAGAAGTTTCAATCGTAGGTTTGTTGAATTGCAAGGAATTTTGATTAAACTCTGTACGAATAATACGAAAATAACGGTATAATGTAGCTTCAATATGATTCTTGTAACTGACTATAACCTTACGTATGTAATAACATGTTGTCATGTTAAAAGCAAGATTTCGTTGTGCACTGTAATGAATGTGAGGTGTATTTACCATGCCCGTGACATGGTAAATACACCGTTACGATTAATGTTGATATATATGTACGTACGTACCATAGTACATGTTATATACGTAATCTCTTTTGAAACATGCGTATTTCCGTGTATTACAGAATTATATTTTTCTCAGTGTGTACCCTGGATTATGGTCGATTGATCAAGGATTTCTGATAGTATCCCATTGTCGTATTTGACTGAACGTGGATTTAGTGATGTAGAAACAGATTGTATGTTCGCAACAGATTGTATGTTGAACATTTTGGGGGCTTTACTTTTTTTCATGCTTAAAGTTGGCAGTGGCCGAAGTAATTTTGAGAACCAGTGCTTTTTTGGAGGATATAATAATATAATAATGGTGTCTTCTTGTACTCCACTAAACCAGAGAAAAAGACGAGATGAGAAGAAGAGAAACTACACGATCTACACGAGAAGGCCCTTCAAAGGAGGACACGGAGGCAGTATCTGGACCTTCAACAGATGTAGATATGACTCAAAAAAAGCGCCTTGCCGAAAATCCACAAAAATCAATGTATTTTTGATTTATATTTGGCGACATTAGCATGAAATACCGAATAGTAGAATCATAGGGACCGATTGAGTATGACGCGACGACGCTAGGGAGAGGCATCGCTATCACAGATAATATCCATTCAACATCCAGGATTCAAGATTAAATTGAAGCACTGGCTCAAAAATCAATACCATTACAACGTAAATGAAATTTTAACCGATTTAATGACCAATAAATATTCTTACTGCACTTATTAGATATTTTACCGTTATTTTCATTTCATTCTCGCTTATGTATTTTCTGATAAACCGCAGATACTGTCATCATTCCACGATGATACTTTAATTCAAATTCAAATTGGTATGTCACATAATATCTAGTAACGGAAATTAACTTTAATAATCTTTAGATTTACGTTTACTTAAATTTACTTTACTTTACTTAAATTACTTTACTTTACTTATATTATTTTATTACTTACTTAAAATATTTTACTTTACTTAAAATACTTTACTTTACTTAAATTTACTTTAATAATCTCTAGTTGTGATTATATTTATTATTCTTATTAAAATATGTTTAAACCTTTATCTTTTCCGAAATCGTTTTCCTTTTGCTTTGGATTTACTTCTTTTGTTCGGAGTACATTGTTATTTAATCATTAAATTATTATTATTTTCTCATTGTTAGATATTTATTGTTGATTTTTCATATTTTAAACCAACTCGGTGAGCACATTGTAAATTTCATTTATCAACTCTGATTACCTTATAATATTTTTGATTTTGTGATATTTATTTTTGCATTATGTTTTAGTGCCGGAGTTCTAATATGTCTATGTATAGGTTAATATTTACATACGCACACTACAAATTAATAACATTGTATTTAATGACTGAAAATATTGTACACCATTTATGTAGGTAAACTTATAGCATGTAATGTAGTATCCAAAGATGCTATAGCCAAAATAATAGCAACTAATTATGTAGGTCTTCTCTTGACTCTAACATTAATTCTATTATTAAAGTATTAAACTTTAGTACTAATGAGTTAATAATCTTTGGGTTATTATTCAAAAAGTAAGTAAAAAATCCTTGGTTTTTTTCATTAGATTTCTGAATAACAATACTTGTTTAAAATATATCAGACATTTTTTTTACCCAATAGACACTTCCGAGCCAATAGACCTTTCCGGAATTGTAGAAAGAATTTTATGTATCACGTACGCTTTTTTTGTACGCGAACGTACGTGATACGGCTTATTGCGTTCGGTTCGTATAGCTAGGGCGGTTAAGTGACTTAACATTAACAATTAACATTAATATTAACATTAACTTTACATTAAGAAACAACTAAGAATTAGCAACTCTAGTATTTAAAGATTTAAGAAAATCGCTTATATTTATTGTTATCGTGTGCGGTAGCCTTTACAGGATAGAATGTTTGCCGAGCAGAAAGACTTTAATCACCTACGGGCCCATTAAAAGAGGGGGTAGACACGCAAGCATCCAACCGATCCAGGCAATTTTCACGACGCGGACGCCTGCATTTTGTTATTTTAAGCAGGTGTGTGTGCGCCCTAAGCTGTACATAAGTAAATGTTGACCGCGGATGATGAAATCGAAAGCTGTTCGACATTGTTTGAGGCTTCGACGTAATTGACGGTTTTGAAGCCGTATTTTACAATAAAGTGGCTGAAATTGCTCCTTTTGATTGTATTAACCAAAAAGATTTTCCTTCATTTTTCCCAAATTGGAATATGGTGATTTTGTCAATGGCTTGTGTCAATATATAAGCCTCAACGGTTCTGTACAGGATGCGCCACTACCCCTAGTTTGTCTTGTTGGTCATCCCAATTAATGGTTCAGCTCCTATCCAGTAACCTTCTCGA
This sequence comes from Micropterix aruncella, assembly GCA_944548615.1. Lineage (NCBI taxonomy): Eukaryota > Metazoa > Arthropoda > Insecta > Lepidoptera > Micropterigidae > Micropterix > Micropterix aruncella. The sequence continues at coordinate 20,070,834 of OX155970.1, read as the reverse complement.
AGATATGAGATTCCACGGAAAGCCTTAGTAAACTCTGTCTGCACTTGTATCCAGCATGTGTAAGCAGTAGTGTATCTGCAGAGCGCTGGGGATATCCTCGGGGTGGCCCTGGGCAGACATGACTTCCCGCACTTATGTGAATGCACCCGTAAGGATGCAATCTTACGGGTGACATTCTTTTTATGAACCGTATAGTGGTTTACAAGTTATAGTCGTTTTACTCAAGGTCATTGACTTGCGCCGAATTTACGCGCGAAAATGTCGCCGGCGTAAGTGACAGCTGAATTTTTACTTCGCGATTGTAAGTGTTAAACACACATACATATATACAAAACGTATCTACCTATATTTAATATATACTTTACATATACGTACCTAATGATATATAAATAAACAAAAATAAGTAATTGCAAAAACTTTTCTTTATTTATTATTTTAAGGCAAAATTTCTACTTTTCTACTTTTTTGCACGAAACCATTTTGTGACTTCAGCTTTTGAAGCGGTACTGGTTCTCAGCTTCTGCCCGTCGGTGAGTGTCGCAAGGAATGGATCATACATCCGAGGGAAAAGTTTAATCTTTGAAAGTTTAATCTTTTTGCATTAGTGTGTAAATACTACTAAATATGTATAGGACGACCCTTTGCAATATAAATAAGAAAAATCTCCGTCCCAGCTCACTGTCCTCAGAAATCATCATTCCTAATTTTAAATTAATTCCATTCTTGTTATGCTGATAAGGGTCAATTGATAGTATACCCGTTCATTGACGGACATTGATCAATTTTAATCAGGGGACGTCTCGAATCAAGAAGGCAATAAACCGTATAAATACAATTAATCGTCTGAATTGAAATAACATTAATCATTGCATTAATAAAATTTACAAGTTTTGTGGAACGAAAACTATTAGTATTACTGAATTATTATAATTATATGTTCTAAAATTAATGGAAATCGTACAACATTTAAGTACCAAGTTTGATTAAACTTGGAACATGATATTATTATTATTTTTCTTTAGTCACTATATTCGAAACGTAAAGTACCTAACCGTTTTTAAAAAATCTCAATGATCTGGATATTCCTTTTAGACATCAGGTGATGTTTTCTGAACATATTTTATTCTCATTACTGTCTAAAAGAATTCCATTACTGTTAAGACTTTCCTTGAATAATACCCGATATGAAAATCGAAACATAGAAGTCCACGTTAATTTATCTAAATTATCTTTGTAAATATCTAGCGCGGTTTTTGCTAAAATACGGTTTCCGGGTTGAGAAAAAACTTCACTTGATTACCCTAAAATGTACAATCGAAGCAGATTTGTTCATTTTATTTCATTTATCAAAACTTACACTATAAGAAGTTTAGAAAATTATAATGTTAATTCGGATTTTAATACCCTACTAGATATGTATGTCTTGTCTGTGTTGAAGTGGTACTTGACATTAAATTTGAATTACAACTAGGATAAAATATAACTCATAGTAATTAAAAAATCGGCTGTGTCACCCCAAGACTTTCCCGGCAAGTAGACAGTGACTTATTTCATCTGAATATTGATTTCATAAATTATTTATTATATCGTATGGCGTGCAGAGCAATATATAAATTTCTTTAATAATCATAAATTGAATCGGTACAAAAATTATAATAAAATTTAAGCGGTACAAAAGGAAATAAAATATGATATTGAACAATACAGAAATTATTAAAAATAATAAACTGTATAAACTAAAACCTAAGGTACATATTTTAAAGATTTATATCCAGGGATGGTGGATGTCTGCGTAGCTGCCGTTGAAATCGCGTTTGGGACACTCCTGCACAATGTGCGGAATGAACTGAACGACAGCGCGCCCGCCGGCCACTCCACAGCAGCCAGCTGTGGAGAGGAAGAACCGGCGACGCCGCTCGAAGCCACTGCAGCAGCAGTCAACAGGGCCCCGTCCGCAGCAGGAGGAGGGGATGGAGGTCGAGGCGACCGCCCAGTCCACCAGCTCCCAAACGCCCACAGCAACCACAGCGTCCGCATGCACCCAAACGGACGAAGAAAGTGAGATTACTCCACCCCCACAACCCAGAAGTATGCCAGAGTATCCAGAAGACTACCTGGACGAGATGCGCTGCCTCGAGAACGACGAGCTGGTCTTGTTGACCGTAATTCAGCTGCTGGAACTCGTTCGCGCGTGCCAAATCGGCACGAAGGAGGAGAACACCAGGCTGCTGGATATGGTCCTTCAAACAGACCTGCCTCGTGCCTCGAGAGCAGCATACCTATTTAAGTCTGCCTCAGGGTGAACAGCCCTGAGACGCCATACCCATGAAAGCCGGGCCAGTGGGCCCGATTCAAGAGAAGCCCCACGAAAAGGCAAAATGCCTAGTGGTAGACGTCACAGGCCGTTATAAATGGCCTGTCGACCGATTTCGTTGATTGAACGACAGCGCGCCAGTCGCTCGCGGAGGAATCTCTCCAACCCCATTTATGCATCGATATATGATGCCTTCAAAACCACTACTGAAAGCCGGCACAATAGTAGTTTGGTCGCTGTCCGCTGGCAGACAGCGGAGCGTTTCCGGTGTGAGAGCTGCCGCGAAGAATATTGGCGTGCTATTCTCTCCCATACTGTTCAATTTATTGCTTTTTCTCTGTCAAACGTTTTACGAGCAAAGGGTATGGAGCCAACTTATTTGTATCTGAGGGCATATCTAGCTAATATATCGATGCATTTATGGATCATTTCGGCTCTTCTACCGTGGCCTGTGCCGTCACCCATTCGCGCCGGCACAAGTCGAATGCAGGCGGGCGGGTGTGCACGAAAGAGATGAGGCCATGTTTGTACACCGCGCAGTTAGTCCATTCTGTCTGTCAGGCGGCTCCATGATCGAACCTGTTGGCGAGAAGTAATTCGGCTGATCCGGCTCATAAATAAAATCGATGAGCAGTTGGTGAAAACTTCTGTTAAGCGACGAAGCGCAATACAAAGATGGATTTTGAACGCGCGTCATCTCATTCAATATAAAAATCCAACTGCAAAACGTGTGTCTTCGAATTCGAATTTCACACGGTCCACGCATAGCAAGCGTCCCGATTTTAAAGGCCGTACTTGGCCATAGCGTAAATGTATAACTACCCTGCTGTCGGCGCTGCTGGATCTCGTACTCCATTCACGATTCGCATCCATTCTTGACGATTTTTGGCGACGTCTCGAGCCGATAATCGTTGATTCTTAAGGTCGTCTTTGATGTTCTTTAGTCAGGTTTTCTTCAGTGCTGAACGCTGAATTCTCCATTCTGTCAAACGGTCTCGCCAAAGAACTTTACGTTGCAAGCGATTATCGTTCATTCGGCAAACATGGCCGAACCATCGTAGTCGACGTTTTTGTATTTCTTCTTCGATCGTTGTTAGTTGATCGCATCTTTCTCTAATAGTCTCGTTTCGAATTCGGTCGCGGAGTGAGACACCGAAAATCTGCCTCAAGCATCGCATTTGGAAGACTTCGAATTTGTTGATGCCCGATTGTAGTAACGTCCACGTTTCCGATCCATAAAGAAGAATGGGAAGGACCAACATTCCAACAAGAATAATATTAAAAAAGTAAATAATATTAATTATATGATAGTAGTAGTAGTGAACGGAGTGGGGGGCTCGTTTCCAGTCCTTGATATCATCTGGATCTATAAGATCTTTTGTAACTACCCGCTTTGTGGTTGTGTCAGTGGTCAGCTAGTAGCCCAGTACTTCTTATCAGTCCAAGTAGATCACTGACCTTCAAGTTGGCAGATCGCTGGGTTCGAGAAAGGCTCGTCCCAGTAAACTGTGTCTTTGCGGCGAGGCCTGGGCAGCGACCAACGATGTGTATGCTGTCTTCAGGTTCTTCGCCACATATTCGGCAGTCCTTGCTCCTGGTCAAGCCAAGGTTGAATAGATGTGCTCTAAGGGTTGAGGAGACCGATAGTGGTTCTAGGGTTCTTCTTGCTCATGTCAAGTAGGGCCTTGGTTTTCTTTTCTATGCGTTGCTCCATCATGGCTTTTGCCTGGTGACATCCCTGGCTCTGTTTCCAGGATGCCCGATGTTCCTGCTCCAAGCAGTCCCTGGTGATTTTTTTTACCTGTAGCGAAGGGGACCCCTACAACTGGCTCCACCGGGCATTCTAGTGTGCCCAGTTTTGCCAGTCTGTCGGCCTCTTCGTTGCCGGGTATGCCTTGATGACCCGGTATCCATATTAGGGTGTATATTGAAATATAATAATACCTAGTCAAAATAAGTAGATTTGTAGAGTAATACGCAGGTTGGTCCAACTCGTATTATATATTTTTTGTTACGATCAGTTAAGGGAAAATACACTTACGCTCGACTAAAGCCAAAATAGTATTTATTTTTATTATAAGATTGTTCAAATACTGGATGCTCCGTTCCGCCGAGCTAAAGTTTGCGATGTTATGTCCAATTTCCTGGAACCTTTTCTTTTGCTTTGAAGCCGCGTAGTTTCCGATTTATTTGTCATAGTATCGTTGCGAAACGTGGGGAGGCAACGCGTATATCAATATAAAAGAAAATAGTAAAGATGAGCCCTTGTATGAAATACAAGTTGTACATATTTTAGAAACACATTAAGCAAGAGAATAATAAATTCCAGACTTCTTTTTCTAACTATCTAAAGGTGGGCATCTGCATCTGCTCAAATGGAGACGGCGCGCGCATCATCTCAAAAACAACAAGTTCTCCACAGCTTTCATTCGAACGTTGAGCGAACATGTCGTCGCTAGAATAAATTTTAAATTTCTCATTCTTCGGATCCCACAGCATTGTATAATTTCGGTACTTCTCGATTAGAGTCTAGACAATTCTCTTCGGCGTGATCGGTGTGATGCGCGAGACGTACCCACCAACGTCTTACTTTGCTCGCGTCCACGAACACACTGCGCATCATTTTGTGTTCGCAGCATTTACCGCCACCGCGTGGAGCGCTCGCCGCGGAGCGTGCAACGTAGCACGTTCCATGAGAGCGAACGTATCCTTTACTGGAGCAGTTGCAGACGAGTTAATGCGCGAACCTAATGGTTACCCACCTTAAGAAGCGTATCTGATGTCCTATTGGCGTGATTTGCTAGATATAAATTTTTTTAAATAAATTTTGCGCGTTCACAATATTTTCCTTCTTCAGTTGGTGGGCCGGAAGAGTGAAAATTCTCTTATAAAATGAAATATGGAAGGGCATTGGCTATATTGGGCTAAGATAAAGTTGAAAATTTTGACGAATTGCCATATACACGATTAAAAACGATTGCTAGAAACATATTGTTTACCGAAACTGAATACGTTAAAAGTCTATGTTTATCAAATTTTATTTAATATATAAATTACTGCAATTTTGAGATCAAGCTGCATAAAACAGATTATTTCAGTTTTTGTTTTTTTAAATATATTTATTTATCTGGTAATTTACAATTTTCTACAGTAAATGGACATATAAAATCACAATGTCATAGCCGAGAATCCTGTAGCAAAAAACTAATAACATATTATGCCAGAAATTGTTGCCAGTGATCCTATTTTAATGTCACCTAACTAGGCAATAGCCTGTTACACGGACATTGGCACGGAGTTCTAATGCTGATTCATTTTACATATATTTTCACGAATTAATGTTGTCAGCTTCAACTAAAGCGCTAGTATCGTCTGCAAATTGGGTGCTTTCACATTTGGGTAAATCCTAAATCAGGCCATATATGTAAGTGATGAATAGCAATGGTCCAAGAATTGAGCCTTGGGGTACTCCAATATAGACAGAAAGTGTCTCGGAAGTTTCTTTGCCAATATTTGTTTTTTCGACTTTTTGCATTCTGTTTTTCAAATAAGTTTTGAGCAGGTTATTGATGTACCTCGGACGCCATAGAATATATTTAGGCTGCAAAGGCTACTTATTAGGTTTGCAGGTTGATCTTGGGAAGCGCCAATCTACGCCATTTCTCGATTCATAATACAATAGACGTCACCGCACCCACTCGCGACGCTAGACCGGAAATCGAAAACGTTGAGATCCAAACACTTGATTGGCCCACATTGGGACGTGTCCTCATGATTCTTTGATATTTGACGCTTACATTGTTTGTTTTCTATTGATTTATATGATAGAAGAGGAAATATTGGTGATAGTTTAGGAAATGTAATAGAAGTGGTTACAGCGGTCAACAGAATTTCAGACGGTATCCCGCAAGTTGCGTGCCCAGGTGTGGTATGCATACGGCTCATATTTAAAAAAAATGAAAAATATTCATTGACAAATGTATAAATAAGGTGAAATTAAACCGAATACATATTTTCACTACGAATTAATAAATTACAGTCGTAGTAAAAATAATGATAGGAGGAAGGAACGAGAGGAGAGTGGCGGTAGGAGATATAGGTACACTTGGAAAAAATATTGGATTTATTCTTACATAACCATTTTGTTACTACGATTTTATACAGAATAACGATGTTTTAATAATAATATGGTTGAATTACAAAGAATTTTGTTGTAACTACGTTACCCTATTATATGTAATCAAATTTTTCTGGTGGTTAATCAGGAAATATCAGATCATGCTCATCACAAAAATACATTGTCATCGAAACTGAACCACCTTGTAGCAAGATTTGACCTACACAAACATAAATACTTACATACTAACATGCCTTGCAAACCTAATGCTCAAAAAATATGTTTAGAACAATCCGCCAACCACTGAAACAACACGCCAGGGTTGATTCTTTCCAAAGCGCAAATCAAGGCTTACGACAGTAAGACTGCCCGTGAGGCTTTATCGCTAAATAAGAACAATTTACGCATACTGGTGAGGGCGCTCACGGGCATTGTGGCCTGAATAAATACATGTACAACCTCAAGCTCCAGGACACGAAAATGTGCAGGTTCTGCCAGGGGCTGAGGAAACTTCCCTGCACTTCATGTGCGAGTGTGGCCCGTTGATGCCTTAAAGATACACCCACTTGGGTGGTTTCAATCTGGCGCGAAAAGCCTGTTGAGGTTCTTAAATGACACGAGGCTTAGCGCAGAACTATAGTAGGTGACGAACACAATAGATCAGCAATGGTCGCAGTGTTACAAGGCTCATAAGATCTTAGAAAGCCCTACACAACAAATAAAATAAATACATACTAACATACATTGCAAGGTAAATAAAACCTTGTAATAAACTACTACTGGCTTTTTTAAAATCCGGTACTAAGTATTGGAGTTTTTATTATATTACCCGTAACACAAGTACCTATGCGTATTTCATGAATTTCTCTTAGGTGGTCTACCTAATTTTAACTGAAAACCGCGGACCACCGCCGAATTTCGTGTTGATTTTAATTTGCGCGATACGATGAAACTTTGACAGGTTACATGGCCACGTCACTCCCCCCCCCCCCCCTTCCAGGGCAAGCCACGGCCAGTCGGAAGAGCAGGAGAACTTTTGAGGGCAACTTTCGGCGCAATGCAGTGCTTTTAATGATAATATAGCAGAAACGTCGTTGGGTGAGTCAGCTGTCCGAATTAGGCTGTGGGTTAATTAGTTTTGAAATACGTGTTTCTGAATTATTTTCGAAAATAGGAGATGTCCTGTTACTTTTATTTGGTATTTTGGTAGAGAACGGTTCCGTGCAGCTTGGGCCACAAGATCTACTTTGTTCTCGGATCGGCTCAACTCACGATTCAGCTCCTATTCGGAGTAATCCTCGTGCGGAAGGCTAACGCGAGAGTCTTCCTCGTGCGGAAGACTCTCGCGTCTTAGGCCACACGGCTGGTGGACCGATTTCTCCTGGTGGGATTGCATCCCGGCGCTACAGGACGGTTTGCGCACCGTTCGGTGACGCCTATCGTTTGTGCACTTTGAGGAGTCTGGAGACCATGGAAATACACTGTCTCCTAATCAGCGGGGGGGTTGTTGACTTGTCGCCAACGACTCTTAAAATGACCGGACTAAGTCTGAGTTCGCGACACATGTAACTTTTACACGATATGGAATTAATAAAGACAATGAACTACGAACCATTCTCCTTGTTCCCTTTGGGCTATCTCCATTCTCCAACATAGCGAATACTTGCAGCATTTCTAAATTTATCACCGAACCTACTCCCAAATAGCAAGCATACAATATGAAAATTCCCGTATAGGGGAGTGCTTGCATAGGTATATGTATGGACGTGTAAGGTAGTTCCTACACGTCTTCTCATTACAATGCACACGTTAGCGTCACGTAAGAGACGCGGTATGCTTTGTCACGTAGCGGTTACGTTGTCTCCCCGATGCCGCTGCGGTGCCGACGAAATACGGCGTATCCCGGAACCACGGCAATTTCATAGCTAGGGATGTAGTAGCTCCTTTATCCTATATTATTATTATTTAATAATTACCTAACTAAAAAAACTATTCCAGACCCCATAGAAAGCTTAGCCTAACCCCGCGCCGTACGTTAGCAGGGAATGAACACTTGCGCAGCGCAGGTAAATCGAGAAATGCAGTTATGCGATATATTGCGAAGCACGCTTTTCGAAATACATCGCATAAAGCATCGCAATATATGTGCCATCGCATAAGCCTACCGTGCTTCAAATTAAATCAAATCACATTTATTGTCCTCAAAAACTTTTACATAGTTGTTTAGACACTTTATATAGCCGCTTAATGTTAAAATAACTTTTAAATTGATACTAAATATTTCATAAGAGACTCACCACACAATTGATAATAGTTGTATTAGATATTTAAAACTACAGTTAGTCATGAAATTATAATATTAAAATTAAATGGTCCTACAAATAAGAAATATAATTGATTATCGGAGACAACTAGACTTGAGGGCAAAACAGTCCACCGTCTAGCTACGCCACAAGCCCGTAAGAGGCCAACGCCGTAACCGCGAGATAGCCAGGAGTATTACCCGGCGGGCCTACCCTCACGCCCTTACTTCCAATTATTGTGACCAGATTACTCCAGTCTCTCGATTGGTTACGAGTTCGAGGTCGCTTGCGCGGTCCTCTCCCTTACTAAGCGGTGAAACGGTGTTTACCGAATCTATCGCGGACCACAGCGTCCTTTGCCCGGCTGTTCACCCAGGATCGGGTAGCCGATGGTCGTTTCAAGAGCAGTCGCCGTAAGGTCCGCAACCACCCCCGCTCTATAGGAAACAGTACTGCTTCCAGACTCCCCCGACTGTTAGTCAGAGTGCACAGTCGATTGGCTTACGCCGCACGGTGCGCAGACCGTCCAGGAGTGCCAGAAGGTTGACTCCTAGGGAAAACTAGCCAAGGCCAGAGTCCTACCCGGGCTCGCACTTCATGCGTGGAGGCTGCTGTTGACCCATGAGTGTGAGCAACCCTGAACAAATGGGTCTTCGTGGCCTACTCAGTAAGGGCCTATTAGCTCATTTGGGATGCAGAATATTCTGAATGGTGAGAGATGAATATGACACACGGCCCCAGTGGCATAGTGGTTTGTTCGCCTGCTCTATTGTAAAGTTTCGGGTTCGAATACTGGCTGGGTCACCTTTTTCCGTTGGGAAAAAAATAACGGAATCGCAAATTCAGTTCTGACGATCGAATGCAATAGCATGACATACATGTTACACGCATATATACATATAACACTTAATAATTGGGTTGACTGAAAGAGATTGTCGTATGATTATAAACCCGCCAATAGTGAAAGTTCACAATGAAGACTATAGAAACAAACAAACATACAAACAAACATATGGATATTCCATTCCACAAAAAACAGAGATAAAATATATATAAATTTTTAGACCTAAAATATATAGAGCGATCCTTAAAATCTCAAGTTATGCTTTAAAACATTTTAATTTTATTGAGACGTGCTTTTTGAAAATATTTAACATATTATACTAGAAAATCAATATTTATAAGAAACAGAGTACTGAAATGAAAACGTCGGCTATAATCTAACAGTCAGGTCATACCAGGTGTTTTTAAATATCAAAATGTATATGCAAAGGCTATTTTCTTTGTCTCTTACTTGCTATTCTTTATTTCAGAATCATAAAACTGATATAACTCGAATGCCATGACTTTTTCAATTAAGCTTAATTTAGGAAAAACTTTCTCTACTGCGATTCATTAAACCTCTTCACATAAAAGAAATCTCACGAATTCTTAAAAAAAACAATTCTGTCCTGGAATTCTAACCGACGTTACGATATACAATTATCGTCACTCGAAGCGGGAGTTAAGGACTTTTCTGTTATTTTTTGTCAAGCTTTAAATTATCACACTGCGTTTAGATGGCTAATCGACGTTAATCGTTAAATAGAGCGACACACTTCCGCGTCTGCATCAAACTTTTTCGGGGGTTTTTTTTAAGAGAGCTGCGTAATCATTTTCTTACACATCGCGTTAAAATTTTGCAATAAAATACGATATGCACGTACGATACAATAGAAAGGGAGAGGGCCGTGCACGCGACCTCGAACTCGTAACCAGTTGAGAGACTCTGGTAGCAATTGGAGGTAAGGGCGTGAGTGTAAGCCCGCTGGGTAACATACCTGGTTATCTCGCGGATAAGGCGTTGGCCTCTTACGGTCATATGGCGGAGCTTGACGGTAGACTGTTTTGTCCACGTCTTCTGCGTTCACTTCACGGGAGATAAAACGACCAATCGTTAAAACTTCCTGGGGTGACGGGTTCGCCCGTTGTTGATGACAGCTCTATATCCCAAATGAATCCTTGAAGGATAATAAAAGGGTAATAAAAAAGTATAAACACGAAGGATTAAGTTTAAGGCACTAAGTTTAGGGCTTCTTTTTAAAGTCCAACAATAAAATAAAAATATTATTTTCAGGAGTTCTCTATTGTTCTCGTATATGTAAATAATCATGATGCGCGAACCAGCCGTTTACGTATATGGAATTATTCAGCTGGTTATGATACAAATACGAGAGTCATTTGCATACGAGGCAAGAAGCAAAACGGGATTGATTGTTAAATTTGCATTTTCCAGCAAATTATCTATCCTGCAGTCAGGCACACTGTAGTCTGGGCGGACGACAGATGGTTCGCCGATCAAACCAACAGAGCTGCACTGCGACTAATAATGGCTTCCGGCTTTCGCACAACGCGCATTGACTTGGAAGTTAGCGAGTCTACTAATATATATACATTGAATTACCAAACAAAAGCCTTTGATATGTATCTAGACTGTATCTTAAAGAATATTAAATTTGTCGTCCCCCCTCTACCAGCTCACTCGCAACGTTCCTTTATTTGGCAAAGTCAACTCCAACTATGCATAAAATATTATAATATATAGTATAGTATAGAATAACTTTATTGTACTATAATAATATTTGTTAATGAATATTACACTGGTTTAAAAATAAAAATACAAAGTATGCATAAATGGCGAATTTATCGCTATAGCAATATCTTACAGTTTATAAACTAATTCTTATTTTTCACCATACAATACACACAGAAGTAACAAATTATAACAAATAAGCCATGCTAAGGTTACAATAAAGCATTTTTATAATTTTTTGCTCAGGAGAAGGTAATGGAGAAGATAGAGGTGTTTCGTTATTGGTTGTGAGAAAATAATTACTTTCAGTCTGTTTACTTAAAAGACAACCCGTCAAAAGGGCCCCTTTCCCAATCTACATATGATACGACACATGAACAGGTTATCCCTGGATGCATAAGCTCTATCGATTTCACTGAGGAATCAGTCTTCAAATGCATACGAGATTTGGACGTGTGCAAGAGTGCCGGAAGTGATTTAATTCCGCCAATATTCATAAGGAACTGTGCTGTCCAAATTAAGAGTCCCCTCTGCCTAATTTTTCGATCGTCTCTCTCCCAAGGTGTCTTCCCAGCGAAATGGAAGGAAGCACGTATTGTGCCAATACACAAGAAAGGCTGCAAAAACATCGTTGACAACTATAGGCCAGTCTCTATACTTTCAGTCCTGAGTAAGCTGTTTGAAAAGGTCGTCTATTCACAGCTATACTCTTACATCGCGCCATGTCTGCCTATACAGCAACATGGGTTCCTAAAGCAACGGTCGGTAGTTTCCAATCTGGCGGAATTTACCAATTTTACCTTAAGTGCGATGGACAAACGGAAGCAAGTGGACGCCATCTACACCGACTTTGCGAAGGCGTTCGACCGTGTTAACCATCCTATTCTCTTAAGTAAGCTAAAGAGACTAGGAGTCCACGGAGATCTATACAGGTGGATATCATCGTACGTAGCTAACCGTCACCAAGCTGTGGTTGTTGGAGGATTCAGGTCGAACTTTGCATCAATTCCGTCCGGGGTACCGCAGGGTTCACACTTGGGTCCTCTGCTCTTCAACGCCTATCTTTACGATATTAGTTCTTGTTTCATAGCTGGTCGTCACATTTTATACGCGGATGACATGAAAATCTATGCTGAGGTGACTGACGTGGCAGACTGCGTCCGGTTACAGGAGGATATCGACCGCCTGTCACACTACTGTGTACTTAATAAACTCTCTCTAAATGCTACTAAATGTAACAGTATAAGCTTCAGCCGTAAGAGAGACTTGGTGCAGTACAGTTATCACATTAATGGTGAAGTGATCCCTAATGTAAAATGTATTCGCGACCTCGGAGTACAAATTGATCATAAGTTGCTTTTCGATCAGCATATAGAAAGTATGGTTAGCCGAGCTTTGAGAACACTAGGATTTGTGACCCGTATCTCAAAACCTTTCCCCAATATAAATGTCCTGAAGATGTTATATTTCGCTTACGTTCGCATTACCGTGGAATTTGCGTCCTCAATTTGGAATTCGCAATATTCGGTCTACAGAAGCAGGATAGAATGTATCCAAAGGCGTTTTTTAAAACGCATCAATTATCGTGGACGCCTCGGTCTTCCTACGTACGAGAGCAGACTGGACCACTTCGGTATTCAAGCTCTAGAAGACCGACGCACTGTGGCTGATATGGTACTGTTACACAAAGTTATCCACAATACCAATAGATAGTCCATAACTTGTTGAAAACTTACGTTTTTTCGTTCCTCCGCGATTAATTCGTAATTCACGCACTTTTGAGGTCTCTCGTGCCAATACCAACTACGGGAAAAATTCCATCGCTTATAGGCTAATGTGCACGTACGACTCTCGTTTCTCCAACATCGACATTTTCAACCTCAACCAACCGACGTTCGTTAAAGAATTATTCAAATCAATTGCACCTAACGAGCTTGTTAACATCTATCTTTCTTAGTTATATAATTTTCATGCAACATATCAGTAGCTACTACAAATATTTATAAATATTTATTATATATCTAAAAATATCTATAAACATCAATAAATATCTGTATCTATATATCCACTATAAGACCTATTTATATCTTTATTTATATCTATATACATATACACATACCATCGTCTAACTCCTTCTTCCTAATCACTTCCAATTCCCTACCTCTCCCATCGGTTTTCTATTTTAATTTTCTATTTAACATGTACTTAGTTTATTTTACAATTAATTTTTAAGTGTAATATGCCGAAATCCAAATGTGTAATATACGGAAATCTGTTAATTTCATAGGAAACGATTATCGGCGTAATGTTTTTCTCTTTTTCTACATTATGTTTATGCACACGTATGTCAATTGTATGCGCTGTATGTTTCCAGAAATAAAATAAAATAAAAATAAAATAATGTTTCTTCAACAACTTTTTGAAAGTAAGCAACGAGGGTGCATGCCTGACAGAATATGGGAGCTGATACCGTAAACGAGCAGAATGCATTTCTTTATAGAGGTTGTCATCGTTACTATTCCGCATTTATTGTTATATTTGCTACACCCACATTATAACTAAAACTAAATGACAAATTTAAAAATCTCTCAATAAATATACTCTTTATTGTGACATTTCACAATGGGCGGGTTTATTTTCATACAATAATCTGTTATTTATATTAATATGTGCTTGTAACATGTGTGTAAATGTGTGTCTTGTTATTGCATTTACAACGATCGACAGCAATCAAATGCAATTCCGTTAATTTGATCGTTAATCGAACCCAGAACCTTACAATTTAAGATCAGACCTAACCACTGTGCCATCGGGTCGTGTAATATACTACAATTTACCTAAGTAATCAGTTTATTAGTTTCTTAATATTGGATACTAGCTGACCCGTGCCCACTTCGTTGGGCGGTAAACATTTTTACTCGTGATGAAATTATAAGTGTGGTTCGGTTAGTACTGAGAGCTATGATTTATTTCCCAACTGCCAAAAAGATGGTTATATTTTTACTGCATACGTATGTATGTATTTGCATGCCAATTTGGCTATATTACCGCGTTTCAAATGAGTGAATGAAATGATTAAGTGTATACTATATTAGTGATAATGATTCTCTGTATACTATATTAGATGTAATGTTTAGATGTATTGTATTAGATGTATTTGGTGCCAAAATATATTGTCTTTCAGGAGTTCCAATCCGAGATACGGTCGCGATTCCATACCTATATCGTATTATCTCTTTAACCATTGATGCAGTAAAAGGAAATTATATGCAGTAAAAGGGAAAAGTCTTTTGTTTTAAACACTTCAGACGATAAATTTACTTATTTTGATAAGTATTCATAATTGTTGATGATCAATAAACATGACCTAACGATTTAAATTATTTGTTTAATATAAAAAACTACTTTTTGAGACTTAAATATAAAAGTTAGATATATGCTGTCGTTGACTTTTTTGTAGGCATTATCAATCTCTACAATTTTTCTCTAGAACGCAATAATATATCTCTCATCCTTAAGGCAGCGTTCGTAAGAAACGTGTATCCATTGTGTATCGTGTATATAATGTGTATCAAACGTGTATGTAATGTGTATCCATTCAATCATGATTTCATGAAGTAATAACATACTCGTAGATCACGATACTATCGAAAATTGCAATCTTCCAAATGTACTTTGCCTAGTCCATTTATGCGGCCGACCGAGGCCCCTGTATCCGCCTCCGCAGGGTATTGAAACATCCGCGCTCTCCGGTATCAGGTGGGCGCATTCCTTTGAATTGAATTGAACGTGTCTTATTAGGCGCTGCAATGCAATAGGCGACCGCATTGCCAGCTCGCTCGTAAACCACTGACCACACATTGCCATCGACCGGCTGGGAGAACCCACTAACGGTGCCATTCAGATGGGTCGTGTATCTCAATTATGGCGAGATTCACTGAATATCAGTGTCGAGGATCTTTGTTGTTGGTTACACGTAGGAGCATTTCCAAATTAAGCCAGGAGTATTGAGCGAGCCTAAAGCCTAACCTTAATAACAGAAATAGAATATACTTAAATAACAGAAATAGGATATAGATTGGCCGGATTTCTCCGTCCTTTAGTCTAGTCGCTTATTTTGAATTCAATTGAGCGGATTTGCATTAGTGTTGAATTAAATTGAATTGAATTAAAGGCTTGCGCGGGCTCTACCTGCAGTTAGCGGTAATTCAGTTCGAATTTATCGCGGATCGTGACGCCTTTTGAACGTCAATATCACACGCGATGGTATGGCCAACGGGTCGTTTCAAGAGTAGCTGACATCAGGTCAACAACTACCACCGCTACTTATGAAACATATTACACGGTTTCCAGACCCACCACTCGGTTATTCGCCGGTGTATACAGTCGATTGGCCAACGGGGCACGTTGTGCAAACCACCCAGAAGCGCCAGAAGATCATCCCCCAGAGTAACTGATTCACGTCCCGTGACAAGGCAAACAGAGCACTTTCCAGGTTAGACCTTCCACGAGGAGGCTACCGCATGGAAACTGAACTGTGAGTTGAGTCGACCCAAGCTAACAAGCGAGTCTTAGTGGCCCAACTGCAAAGGAAACATTACCTGCCAACGTTAAGGCACTATATATTTCCTACTCACATTGTACAAGGTAATTTCAATGCAAACCCTTTCAAAAAATCTTCATCCAATTCAGTAACATTTGTATCAATTCAATCATGATTTATTGCAGTAATAACATACTCGTAGATCACGATGCTTTCAGAAATAGCAATTTTCCACATGTATTCTGCCCAGTCCATCAATGCGGCCGGCCAAGGCCCGTGTATCCGCCTCTGCAGGGTATTGAAACGTCCGCGATCTCCGGTATCAGGTGGGCGCAATCCTTTGAATTGAATTGAACATGTCTTATTAGGCGCTGCAATGCGATAGACGGCCGCATTGCCAGCTCGCTCGTAAACCACTGACCACACATTGCCATCGACCGGCTGGGATAACCCACTTATGGTACCAAGATGGATCGTGTGTCCCAATTATGGCGCGACTCAATGAGTATTAGTGTCGAGGATCTTTGTCGTTGGTTAAATGTAGTAAAAATCCCAAAATAAAACAGGAGTATTAACCCAGCTTAAAGCTATGTAAGTGAATAACAGAAACAGATTACAGAAAGTGTAACGGTGACTTTTGAACATGCTGCTCACAACTTAAAGATAGTGGAAGACATAGTTTTATTGTCAGTTAATAAATCAACTAATAAACACAAATGAAGACTGATTTGACCACACACTCATTCAAGATACTTAAGGCGACATGAGACTGTAACGGACATTAAGTCCATTACATGCGACCAACAAATGCATCGATTTCCAGTGAAAGCCACAGACACAATTCAGCTATTGTTTTGAATCGTGCAGCTATGAATCAGCACGATGAAACAATACTTTTACTTGGAATATTTTTTGATTGCATCATTTCACGGCCTATATAAACCGGCGAAAAACCAACCAAATTATCATTCCCCGAGTGATCATCTTCCCCCAAGGTTGCGATGGCATTCGGCACTCTCTCTCACGAGTTAGGTCAACGAATCCGGCTCCATGGTTTCCTTTCCTCATTCTCCCTGAGTGTCGAAGCACCAGTCTGTAATCCCACAGACTCGAGCCGTGCCCAGTACAAGATACTAGGAGCACACGCACGATCCTCATCCACTATTCCCACATAACCTCCGTCGCGCAACCCTCGCGTCTCGATAAAGTAATCCGGGCACTCGTTACTTCGGCAAGCGTTATAACTGGCAGCATTCAAACCTTCGATCAATAAATTCCTTCTACTTCACATCAAAACCGCCTTTCAATACGGAGATAACTCGTAAGTTGATAGAACCACCTCACACCGAACAATCTGGAGTCTTGTGAGGGGTGGTCCCTCACAAGACCTCCAGATATCCGAAATTGGCGGACACGCGAAGAAATATGCTGAGTCAATTGTGTAGCGTTTAACCAAAAAAAAATCCAGCGTTGACCAAGCGTTAGACACAGATTCTACGTCCACTCACGCCGACGTCCGGACAAATACCTACTAGACGTTCGATCGCAGCGCTAGCACATAATAACTGTCTTTGCGCAGTGGTGGTATAAGGGTATTATTAGTAAAGCATGTTTAGCATAACTCTCTGAGCGCTCTCCCGTTTTAATTAAATATATTTTATTTAGGGTCTAAATAAAAAATATGGCTAAGCGCGATGCCAGAGAATTAACCACTCAATATAATGAAATTAAAAAAGACACTGAACGCTTACATTGTAGGAGTAATCGCATCTGAAAGTTTTTGTAATCAGTTTAAAGCCCTAATGTCCAAGGCTATGAGCAACTTTTTTGTATCTACATTGTAAATTATTTCCTTATCAAGGGATTCGCCTAGAAACTTTTATAAATTATTGCTTATATTTAAAAAAAATCATAAAACTCAAGTTCTGCAGATTTGGTCGTTCCCAGGTATCATGTCACCTTAAATACCTGGTCATAATCAATACTAATTTAAGAAATCAAAGGTCAACTGATGATAGCATGCAGAAGAATATTAACATCAAGAAGAAAATGCGCAGATGTAGTATTTTTCCATAGGTTTGTAGTATTTTTCCAACAGACTGCATCGAATGCTTTGTTATGCTTGGAATGGCATCTTTTCGTGTACCACCGCGATTCACTCTTCAAACTGTTTTTTTTTAATTTGTTCTTTGGGGCTTTTCTAAGGTTTTTATAAGCCTTGTAACACTGCGACCATTGCTGATCTATTATGTTCGGCACCTACTATAGTTCTGAGCTTAGTTTGTGTCATTTAAGAACCTCAACAGGCTTTTGGCGCCAGATTGTTTTACCTCCTCGGGTTGGAGGTAATGACCACCTAAGTGGGTGTATCTTTTACTCATCGGAGGGCCACACTCGCACATGAGATGCAGGGGATTTTCCTCTGCCCCTTGGCAGAGAAAATTGACATTTTCGTGCCCCGGAGACTGCACATTTTCGTGTCCCGGAGCTTGAGGTTGTACATGTGTTTGTTCAGGCCCCAATGCCCCGTGAGCGCCCTCACCAGTATGCGTAGATTGTTCCTATTTTTCAAACTGAGTTACGGAGTTATTTCAACGTCCGCAGGTTGGCACTTTTACATTTATAGGGTAATTCAAATTTGTAAAACGCAGCTCGGCGATATTGACGTATTCAAAACGTCATGGAAGCAATAATGTAATCATGGTGTTGACATGCCATTGTAATTGCAATATAATAATAATAATATGTTGCCATGAATAAATTTAAATAAAATATTCAGTGTGTCTGTAGAGCGGTGTCGACTACAACGGGGGAACCCGTCACCCAAAGCTGGTATAATGATATATAATCGTTCTTTCAGCCGTGTAATGAGCGTAGAAGACGTGGGGACAAGACAATCTACTGTCTAGTTCACCAGCCACCTGTTAGAAACCGACGCCTTACGACGAGGTACCGGGAAAGGTAACCAGCTGGCAGCCTCGCCCCCTAACTACCAGTTTTGGCAGGATATCTCAGTCTGGAATTAACTTAGTAATAATATATACAGTGTGACTATATTATTACTAGCTTTATTAACTTGCAATGTTCGTATGTAAGTTGTCCGTTTCAAAATTTGGAAACCATTTTTAACCACTTGCTAGTATCCAATTGAGCTGAAGTTTGGCATACTTATGTAAGTTCTGTGACAGTGCAATATTATGGTACCATCGAGCTGATTTGATGACAGAGCAGGGATGTAGGGACTAGAGCTCTCTGATGGCGAATGGTAGGACAGACGAATCTGGGCTAGTATGTTTTGTTATCATGAGTACTTTCCTTTACACATAATGACGAGGGTTTGAAGATGGAGCCGGAAGATTGCCACTGGAATTCCCCGATGAAAAGTGCTAAGATAGTCGAGTTTGGTCTCGTTTGTTTTGTTGTCTTTAATACTTTCCACTAAACTTGATGACAAGGGCCTGTAGATGGCGGCGGAAGATTGCTACTCGAACTACCTATTGGAAAATGCTAAGATAGTCGAGCTTGGGCTCGTTTGTTTTGTTGTCTCGAGTACTTTTCACAACACATGAAGGCGAGGGCCTAAAGATTGCCACTCAAACTCTCTAATAGAAAATGCTAACATAGTCGACTTCGAGTTCATTTGTTTTGTTGTCTAAAGTATTTTCCATCGAACTTGATGACGAGGATCTGAAAAGGGAGCCGGAATGTTGCCACTGGAACTCCCTCATAAAAAGTGCTAAGATCGTCAAGTTTGGATTCGTTTGTTTTGATGGCCTGAGCACTTTTCACGATACATGATGAGTAGGGTCTGAAAATGCAGCCAGGAGATTTCCATTGGAAATCCCTGATGGAAAGTGCTAAGATAGTCGATTTTGGGCTCGTTTCTTTTGTTGTCATGAGTACTTTCCATCACACAAGAGGTGAGACGAGAGTCGGTAGTAAGTAATAAAGCTTATTATAAAAATAACTTTTTTACTTTTAATTTATATAATTAGGCTTTTATGAGGCCTAATGCTCTCAAGTCTCATGGTTTCTTGATATAACCCATTAGTTGCTTTGTTCTATTTAATTTTATTATTATTATTATTCATGAAACATACATCTGTTCCAATACATAACAAACAAAGTTATTAAAATCCATGTTTCTTCTGACAGAGGAGGGCTACTTTTGTACGTCCTCTCGCTCACTTCCTGGCAAATCCAGTACAATGCATTCATCCCTGCACTACAAACCGCAGGCTTTTGAGCTATTTCAACAATTCCGCAGAACTAAATAATTTCGCTTATTTGCATTTTAGCCCCGCCCACAACGCCACCGTGACTTCTACCTCCACCATCATACCGCTGGATGACACGCTGTCTCACACTGACGACTCTCGAGAGGCCGCATATCGTCATCCTTTGTTAGTTGAAATTTACTACCAATAATAGTCGGTTATCGAGAGGATTTTTCTCTATCACGATTTTTCGCTGATAACGTCTACCATTTACAAAAATCGTTAACTCAAAAAAGTAGTACTTTTGATTTAAAAAAATGCTTTCTTCCTATATCTGGATTACTGATCTTGCTTTAGTACCCAATGATGATTTTGAAATGGGAGCTTCACCACAATTTACTGGTACCACTATTACTGGTATATACATAGTATTAGATTGCTCAATGCCGTATCACATTTTGGCAACTGGGATTTTACCCAGCTGCCAAAAGGTAGTTAGGGTTGCCAAAACGTCCAATGGCATTTAACAATGTAATACCCTATATCACTAATGGTAATACCATCAATATAACTAAAAAGAAGGGCTGAACAATAACCTAAGTATTAAATGAATAAAAACAGCCTTGCGTGCGACTTTAAAAAATTTATTTTAAAAAAATAAACTATGATCTATATATCTTCCTGACTTTCTATCTAAAAATCCACATCGGTGAGTCGACTACGTATATTTTAATGTGGTGCTTTCGGTAATTCCATAATATGAGCAAACATCTTTAATGCTTCAAAACAACTTTTAAATTCAGTATATTTTATTATCATTGATGATAAAATACATTGCTATTAGCTATTGCCACCGGCGCACAACATGTGCCAAACCCTACTACGGCATTAATTAATCTAATATATAATTAATGATACCAATATCGAAACTAATCTTAATAGCTGGCGATTTCAACATCAATTTATAATTTTTGCCTGACCCTAATATACATTATACATAATTAACAAATACGAAAACAGATCGACCTCGCGTGTAATTTCTCCCCTTTAGCCAGGGGGATGAACGCGTTGTCATACATGGTATTCCCTTGACGTTGAATAAGCAACCGCATGTCCCACCCTTTCCCCCTTACATGCCACATTCAATGCGCCGTCGTTCTAATCAAGGAGTTGCGTATTACTCGTCGACCATATTGCCCCCGCTACGGGATCAAGGAGATTAAACATGAGGAGGATGTTACCTCAAATTTGCGTTTATTGCGTCTGCATAAATTAAGCATTTAATTCCATAATATTGTACACGCATATATTTAAACGATAACGTTTGACATGCACGTATCTGATATTTTTATATTTTATTTATTTTATAAATTGGCAATTCTACCTTTTAATGGTGTCCATCATCGATTGTCATTTTTTGCTAAATCAGCCTTTTTAAAAATGCGATAGATGTTTATGTTATTATTGTTATCATTGTTAAAGTAATGGGTTTTCATAATCATTATTTAAAAAAAAACCATTCATTATCATTTTTATTATAGATGGCCAAATAAATTGCTATTATTTTTGCCGGAAGGGATGCTATTAGTGCTTTCTGCATGTTGCTGGCTTGTTGTCGAAACGTGCTAAGGCATTAAGCAATTCAATAACCTATATTATCAATGGCAATACCATCAATATATCTAAAAGAGGGGCTGAGCGGCAAGCTGTTATGCAAGTGTTAAGTGGACTGATCCGTGGATGAAGTGTTGAATGAATGAACAGTAGCCCTGCGTGCAAATATAAAACATTTATAACAAAATTTAAGGCTATGACCTATATATATTCTTAACTTTCTATACCGAAAATCGATATTGGTGAGTCGACTACGTATATTTTAAAGTGGCGCTTTAGGTATTTATCTAGATATGAGCATAAACCATAAGTGCTCTAACTTTAAATTCAAAACGTTTTATTATAATAGATGGCCGTTTTACCCGACAACGATATCAACGCCGCCTACATGCCACCGACGTACAAGGTGTGCCAAAACGTACTACGCCATTAGGCAATCCAATACCTTATATAATCAATGTAGACTGAGCAAATTAATTAAATCAGACCAAAAAATTCGTGTAGTTTTGAAAATTGGTACATTTATTCCTTGAGATATCCTGATAAACATACTAAAAGTCCCCGATGATTGGGGGTGAGCTCGCGGGGGGGGGGGGGGGGAGGGGGGGAATGGTCCCTTTTTTCAGTTTTTTGCTCGTATCTCGAAAACCATTAATAATATCTTAGGATTAATTTTACAACATTTACCTACATTAAATTTTCTACAAATTATCTGTCATGCATTTTACTGTGGGATGAACACTTTAGAATCTACAATAGGTCAAACGCAAGAGAAATCCGCATAGTAACCGGCGCGTGACGCGGTGCCTGTCGGCGTCGCTTGTTCGACTCGCCCCTCTCCCAGCGTACCACGCGCTGCCTATCGGCGCCCGCGTCGCGACGTCCGGTGTCGTCTCGCCCGCCAGTACGCTCACAACGCTTATACGGTGTGGTGTGTCCACGCTGCTTCTGTTCGCAAACGATCTGCAACGATCTGCAGATCGCAAACGATCGCAAACGATCTGGTTACTGGAAGGCCCATCTTAGCTGTGTCCAGAGGATGATTCCATTTTTCCATGCCAGCGGTCACTTTCAGTACGCACGATGTGCCATCTGTATCTGCAGGATATGATTCAGCTTGAAACAAGAATGAACCCTCAAGAATTTCAGTTATTTGCACAGCAAGGATATTTTACAATAAGACGAGGCGATTCTTTTTGGTCTGGTGTTTAGTCCGACATGACTATAGAGCAGACCTTGATGCGCAGCATGAAGAGCTGTGGCGGAATGACCCGAGGAAGGGGAATTACGGATTCGACATTAGCAAAATGTTTGCAGGCGACGGTAGTAGGCAATGCCATTTGCTCTTCTCTGGAAGAATTTAGTGGAGCATTTTTTCTTCAGGAGATCAACATGTAGATTTGCTAATATCTCAATAGCGCAGGGATCAAGAGGACAGGAAGACGCTTTACGTTTGGTATATGGATCACTATCCATTTCCAAAGACAGAAAAACTAATGTCTTTATCAACAGGTATTGTTGGTAATACTAAAGTAAATTGCCATCTTGCAGAAGAAGTCGGTAAGCAGCTAATGGAAAAAACGCTGGGCAAAAACTTCGCAGATGTAAAACTACAGCGTAAAGAAAAAGTTCTATCATTAGGAGCTATGCATAGTGCTATCAAAATCAATGACGAGACTGCAGTCGTCGATCCATTGCTTCTGTTCCAAAGGATTGCGATTGCTAAAAATAATGATGAACATTTTCCATCACATTTGAAGTATGAATTAACTCCCTATCCATTGCCTCTATTCAATGAAGGCTCAATGAGAAAAACTAAAAAATCTGCTTTATATGACGTCTTATACAAAACCGACATTATTGTAAATTTAAAAACTAGTGTCACGGTTATAGATAGCGGGTCTCTTCTGCACCGTACCAAGTGGCAACTGGGCTCCACTTATTAAGAGATATGTGATCAGTATATTAACTATGTAAAATATCATTACGGAGCACATTCTACAGTCGTGTTTGATGGCTACGATGATGTAAGTAACAGTACGAAAACATCGGAACAAAGAAGAAGAAGAATGGCGAAATCGTCTGTTGATATAAATTTTAATCTGACTATGAAGGTTACTGTTCAACAAGAGCATTTTCTGTCAAATGAAAAAAACAAGTGCCAACTTATTCAACGTCTCTCAGAAAAAATGCAGGCTGAGAAAATTGAGACACGAATAGCTGCAAGTGATGCTGACTGTACAATTATACGCACTGCAATTGATAAAGTTGCAGATAATGTTGTAGTTGCAGTTGTTGGAGAAGATGTGGGTCTTGTAATCCTTCTAATGGCTTTGACTCCTCCAGCAAAGGAAATATTTTTTGTCAAGTCGGGAAGGGGAAAGTGGAAACCAGTACATATTGTTCCCAAGAACTTCAAAAACATTCATTTTGCTGTTCCATTCTTTTTCTCCATAGTTTCAGTGGTTGTGATACAACCACAGCCATTTTCAGGAAGAGCAAAGCATCACTTATCAAGCTTTTTGAACAAAATACGTTAATAAAGAATATCGCAACTGTTTTTTATGACCCAACATCAACTCAGGACGCCATCGCAGAATCGGGAGAAAAAATGTTTCTTTCAGTATACCGTGCGCTCTCTACCCAGACTGATCTGAACAACTACCGATACAAAGTTTTTTTGACATCTTGTTGCAAGCCCAAACCTGATCTTCCTTCCCTCCATCCTACAAAAGGGTCAGCGAAATATCACTCGTTTAGAGTATACCATCAAGTTCAGGAGTGGCTTGGGAACCAACTGCCACCTGAAATGTGGGGTTGGAAGCGAGGTGTCGATGGAAACCTAGAGTCAATCACGACCTTGGACCCTCCTGCTCCTGACACCTTGTTGAGTTCTATTTTCTGCCGATGCAAGAGTGGTTGTTCTGGAAAATGCAGTTGCCGAAAAGTGGGCATTAACTACAGTATTCTCTGTAAGGGCTGCTTAGGAGCATGTAGCAATGAAACCCCGTCGATTTCGGTGGTGGAAGACAATTTGATTGACAAGTTTGTTTAAGTCGGCATACCTATATAACGTTTTATTTTGTTCTTTTTTTTTAAAATAAAAGGCGTAACTATTTTTTTAATCAATTTTAATACCTTGTAGCTCCTAAATTAGTAATCCGACAGTAAAAATACATATCACATAATTTGTAGGAAATTTAATGTAGTTAATTAATGTAGAAGTAATTGTAAATATATTGCTAATAGTTTTCGAGATACAAGCAAAAAACTGGAAAAAGGGACTCTCCCCCCCCTCCCCCCGCGAGCTCACCCCCCACCCTCGGGGTCTTTTAGTATGTTTATCAGGACATCTTAAGGAATAACTGTACCAACTTTCAAAACTACACGAATTATTTGGTCTGATCGGCGATTTTTAGGCTAATTTGCTAAGCTAATGTTAGTAATATCGAAACTAATATTAATAGCTGGCGATTTCAACATAAATGTATGAATTAACAAATACGAAAACAGATCGACTTCGCGTGTAATTTCTCCCCTTTATCCAAGGGTATGAACGCGTTGGGTATCCAAGGGTATGGACATGGTCTTCCCTTGGCGTTGCGTAAGGAACCGCATGTTCCACCCTTTCCACCCCTACATGCCACATTCAATGCGCTGTCGTTCTAATCAAGGAGTTGCATATTACTCGTCGACCATATTGCCTTCGCTTGGGAGCTAATGGGCCCTTTCTGAGTTGGCCACGAAGACCTATTATGTTCAGTGTTGGTCACTTTCACGGGTCAACACCCATCCGGCGCCCTCCATGCATGAAGTGTGAGCCAGGGCAGGACTCTGGTCTTAGGCTAGTTTCCCCTAGTAGTCAACCTTCTGGCGCTCCTGGACGATCTGCGCACCGTGCGGCGTAAGCCAATCGATTGTGCACTCTGACTAACAGTCGGGGGAGTCTGGAAGCATTACTGTTTTCTATAGAGCGGGCCTGGTTGCTGACCTTATGGCGACTGCTCATGAATCGACCATCGGCTACCCGATCCCGGGTGAACAGCCGGGCAAAAGATGCCGTGGTCCGGGAGGGAGAGGACCGCGCAAGCGACCTCGAACTCGTAACCAATCGAGAGACCGGAGTAATCTGGTCGCAATTGGAAGTAAGGGCGTGTGTGTAAGCCCGCTGGGTAATATATCTGGTTATCTCGCGAATAAGGCGTTGGCCTCTTACGGGTATGAGGCGGAGCTTGACGGTAGACTGTTTTGTCCAAGTCTTATGCGCTCACTCCAGAGGGATAGAACGACTAATCGTTAAAACTTCCTTAGGTGACGGGTTCGCCCGTTGTAGTTGACAACTGTAGTTCCTGAAATAATGATTCTTATGTATATCGTTATACCAGCCTGGTTTACGGTTCGCTCGTTATAGTCGACACCCCCCAACTGTCACGACAAGCGACTTCGAATTTGTGACCATACTGGAGGACGGAGAAAACTGTCCAATTCTGGTAGTAAAGGCGTAAGGTCGGCCCGCTGGGTTCACTTCCCAGTGCCTCGCTGTGGGGCGTTGGACTCTTACGGACCTGGTGGCATTGTTGGACTGTGTTGTCCCTAAGTTTCTGCGTTCACGCCTCGGAAGAGAGAATTATATGTAATCGTTATAACTACCTGGGGTGGCGGGTTCACCTGTAATAGTTGACAACTCTCAAGTGTACGCTCATTTCTGTATGGTCATTAATTTAAATGGCACCCAACTATTAACAACGTCTCCGTCGGACTCTCCGGCATGGCTTTCGCGTTAAAATTTTGCTTATTTCGTAAATGAAACGTTGCGCGCTTTGCGAATGGCCCGCCCGTCAAGTTTGCCACTTCCTACGCCAAGCTTGGGAGCATTCCGTCTCCAAACTTGGGACCACATTTCTCGGCGCGGGAATTTGGCGCGAATCTCACTCGAAGCTTTGGCTTCGTCGCATTCTACCCTCAAACTCCTCGAGATTGTTAGAGCGGCATGGCGGCAGCCAAGATTTCGAGAATTTAGGTTTATAGAAAGTACATATGCCGGAAGATTTTTTAATAATCTTGACTTTTAATTTAAAGCGATAAAATCTAAGTATGATTTTATAAGAGCTGTAGATGTACGACGACATAACTGTATAATCTGTATTTTTTCACCCACCAACCGACAAGGAGGAAAAGTATTGTCAACGGGCATTTTTCTTTTGAGACGAAGCCAGAAATATTTTTTTAAACCCTCTACCCTACTCTGAGACTATTAACGCGTTCCAGATTGAAATCTGGCTGTGTGTCTGTCTATCCGTGTGTGTGTGTGTGTGTGTGTGTATTCTTGCACCATATCACCCATTTAATCGAGCTGAAATTTGGTAAGCAGCCATCATTTGGTCATGGCAAGAGTTGAAAAAGTTGAGGTTGAAATCGGTCTGCCAGGGGACGCTCTAGTCATATTTTAATATCGAAATATTGGACTTAGATACTTAAAATTTGGTACACAGCTTCGGGTCGAAATCACGTTGTGAAATTTTGGTTGAATCATCCGATGTTAATATATATATATATATATTTATTTATTTATTGAAAAAAACATGGGAGGAATACATTTTAGGAATTATAAAATATAAATTATATTTCAGGAATTAATTTTACACAATGATTTTGCAGCACTTCTAACTATGCAGATGAAAACGCCAGTTATATATGATGTTAATTTTTATTTAAAAAGTTTTTTGAATAAGATGTTAACAAAATATAATAGTGAAATAATATATATATATATATATATATATATATATATATATATATATATATATATATATATATATATATATATATATATATATATATATATATATATATATATATATATATATATATATATATATATATATATATATATATATATATATATATATATATATATATATATATATATATATATATATATATTCAAATTGAAATTATGTTTATTACTAAATAAATGAAATGATAAAATAATGAAAGGGCACTTATCTGGTCTGTGGTGACCAGGAGTGACTCCACGCCTTATTCTTCTCTTCCTTCAGCGCTTGCTAGGTGTTTCCTGCTGTGGTATTGGAACCTGATCAAAATGGTAGCGGCAACACAACAATGCGAGACGAGAATGAATGCTGGAAAATAATAGGCGATTAGTGTTTCTTAAATATTAATGATTGTTATAAAATGTATATCAATATTTCGGCTCAGCCGTCGTCAAGATATGTGACATTTCTGAAATCGAACAATTCGTTGAAAATTTAAATTCAAGGAATCGAACAAAAAGAAATGGATTAATAATATTTTACACGATTTAGTTAAGGTACCATAACCAACCGTGCAAAACGTTATTTTAAATGAATGATTATAAATTAAAATAAAAAGCATTTGATGATTATGATAATATGATAAACCTTATTAATTTTGCCTATTGAGACCGGAACCTTTGCAAGCGCCTAAAATATAAATATAAGCTAATTCCCAAGATTTGACGTCCCTTTCTTTTGCATTATCACCCAGGCATTTTATTATTTTAACTTTAAAACATTGATCAAAAGATAAATTATGCGCCCTGGCATGTAAAGATATTGGGAGTTGGCTTTCATTTCCTACACTAGCCCTATGATTATTTAGTCTTATATTAAGTGGTGTTGTTGTTTCACCGATATAAAAGGCATCACAAGTCCTGCACAGAAGTTGATATACTATATTTTTTGAAATACAACTGCAATGAAAGGGAACCCTGTAACTATTAGTAGTATTTGGACTGGTAAAAAAAGGACTTAGATCTAACAGAAGACAAGTTTTACAACGTGGACGATCGCAAGGTTGAAGGCCAAAAGTATTATTACCAATAGAGAAATTTTGATTATTTTTTGTTTTGTTTAATATTGATCTAATATTAGGTGGTCTGCGGAAAGATAAAATTGGCGGTGAATCTAAGAGATCCTTAGTGGATGCATCATTAGAAATGATGGGGAATAAATCAGATAATATATCTCGCAGTTTCTCAGCACCAGGAAAATAAGTGGTGCTAAGGAAGATTTTATTATTATTATTATTTTTATTTGAAGTAATTTTAGGTTTTGGTATATATTTTACTTCAGAGTTTAGAATATGTTTATCCAATAGAGGAGCAGGGTATTTTCTTTCAAGAAGAGATTGCTTTAGATTATTGAGATATTTATCTAAATTTTCTTTGTTGTTAACTAAACGGTGTCCGCGAATGGACATTGAATAGGGAATGGATCTCTTGGTGTGAAATGGATGACAGCTATCAAAGTGTAAATACTGTTCTTTATTTGTAGGTTTTATATGAATCGCGGTTTTAATTTTACCTTCGGAAATTGTTAAATCAACATCTAAGAAAGTAATTTGTGATTTAGAAATGGTATGAGTGAAATTCAAAGGGCCAAAATTATTTAGGTCGTCAAGAAAGGTTGTTAGAGTAGTTTGTCCGTGTGGCCAAATCATTACTATGTCGTCAATAAATCTATACCATAATATGGGTTTTAAATTTTGCGTTTGAAGAAAATTTTGCTCGAATAATCCCATGAAAAGGTTGGCATACGAAGGTGCCATTCGAGTTCCCATAGCAGTCCCTTTAATTTGAAGATAAAATTCACCTTCAAAGGAAAAAGCATTACACGTTAAGACAAACTCGGCTAATTTGCAAAGAAAATCTGTAGAAGGTATTTGAGGATGAGGTCTCTCATCAAGAAAATAAGAAATGGCTTCCAATCCTAAATTATGAGGAATATTGGTATACAGGGATATGGCGTCAATAGTAACAAATAATAGGTCGTCTGACTTTGGAATTACAGTATTATTTAAAATATCAATAAAATGATAGCTGTCTCTGATATGAGAATTTAGATTTTTCACAAAAGGTTGTAAAAAATAATCTACAAAAGCCGAAATTCTTTCTGTCGGAGAGTTAAAGCTTGCGACTATCGGTCGTCCAGGATTATTAGGCTTGTGAATTTTAGGTAATAGGTAAAAATTTGGAGTTCGGATAGGATCAGGAATTAAAGTTTTAACATCTTCGTCTGATAATTTTTCATTTGATTTATTTTGTTCAATATATTTTTTTATTTTCACTGCAAAATTTTTGTTTGGATCTCTGGATAGTTTTTTATAGAAAGTTTCATCTCTAAGTTGTCTCAAGCCTTCAGTAACATAGTCAGTTTTGTTAAGTATGACAGTAGTGGAACCTTTATCAGCCGGCAAAATGACGATGCTGGTATCCTTGCTAAGACTCTCAAGAGCTGCACGTTCATCTACTGACAAGTTTGATGTTGGTTTGAGGCTATTTAGAAAAGATGGCTGTGTTACTTTGTTTAATAAAATAGTAATAAAATTTTCTACCGGATGATTTTTTTGGTAATGGAGGGGGGTTCTTTATTAGAGTGTGGACGAAAATTGAGATAGTGCATTGTGTAATTTAATATTAATATTGTTATTCTTTTGATTTGAATGCCAAAAATTCGCGCCATCTTAAATTACGACAAAATTTAACAACATCATTACCAAAACTAAAATGGTTCACATTTTGAGTCGGTGTGAAATTTAGACCTTTAGCTAATACTAAATATTCATTGTGGTTAATTACTTTGGATGACAAGTTTTTTAACAGCATTTTTTTCTCTAGGAGATGGACCTTGTATATTATTAGAATATGATACTGATGGTGTTATACTGTTATTAATTTGGTTTTACTAATGTGGCACGTATTGGTACGGAATCTGATACTAATGGAAATATATTGTTAGTAATTTGGTTTACTGATAGGGTGTGCATCGGAGAGAGGAAAGAGTACCTTGGTGAACTGCTGGGATAACATTTCGAAGTGAATTTGAATTCCTTGTTTTTGTTAACATTGGAATGACTGTAATTTGAAATGGAAACTGGATTCAAAATGTTTTGTGTATTGTTGTTACTTGGGATAATGCAAATTTTCTGAAAGTTCTTTAGTAAATTAAGGAACTTTTTATCGTGTTTTAATCTAATATTTCGTAAATCTGTTACAGAATTGTTAACTATTTTATGAGCTTCTTGAAATAAGAAAGGAGAATGTGTTGTTATCATGTTAACATAAAAACACAGTGAGTTTAAATGTTTATCAACTAAAATTTGATATTCATTTCGCAAAACAGACGTAATTTCCATTGAATACCTTAAACGGATTGCGGGTGAAATCATATTGAATTTCTGTACTAATTGCTGCGGAAGGAAATTTTGGTAAATAACCCTTTAGGGCAAATGT